>CM066035.1:802368902-802898371 GCA_033557465.1 Ichthyophis bannanicus | reverse complement strand
CATGCCCAAGACACCCACATTTTACCCTACAGAGCACGGACACCATATACATGCACATTACCTAGAGTAGAGTCTCCCAAATGCAGTCCAAATGCAGGGCCAAACACCATTCCGGTTCCATGCTGCCTCTGATAAAGATGCCTGTGCTGCATTTCTATGCGCCACCCCCATGGTATGCAGATGTATCTCATGCATATTCATGAGGGACAGCATGAAAACCCGAACAGTGTTTGGCACCGCAGGACTGGAGTTGGGAACCTCTGCCGTAGAGCAGCAGCCAACAGGGGCAGACACACCCGCACCCACAGGCCCCATTATCCAAAGCCTCCTGGAGAGGCAGGACTTTGGGCTCTGCGTGCATATCCCAATACTAGTACTTGCATACCTTAGTAATGCCACCCTAAACCTGGGAATATGGTACACATCTTTAAAGAGGTTGCTATGATTACTGGCAGATAGCAATTCCTAGGTTAAGTACAATATTCTGAGTGAGCTGCATCATAGCAACCTTTCTGATGTCTGTGGAGTGTGCTACAGGTCTTGTGTCTGACAGTGTTTACCAACCTGGGGAGTGACTCCTACAGTATTGCAAACCATAGCCATGCCTGCCCTGTGCCCAGGACTGGTGTGGTGGCCTAGGCTGCTCAACACCTCTATAGTTGCACAATGCTGGCATAGGTGTGGTGAGTGTTGTCAGATGGCTGCCTGGGTGAGAATCTTCACACTCTTGGCAAGTGCATATATCTATATGATTTGCAAGGTATTGTGGGCAATGTAGTTCATTCACACCAGACACAGCTGCTGACAATAATTTAGTTGTGCTCTTGGGTAAAGCCAATAAGATATTTATTTATGGGGTTATTTCTCCCAACACAGATATGCTTGGTAGCACATAAATTAGGTTACTTGCTTTCAGTGTTAACTTGGTAAAACAAAGTCAAAATCAGGAAAACAACAAATGAAAAGCCACAAAGCAAGAAACAAACTGTTCTTTTCAGATTAACTTCTGATTACTTCCCACACAGATACAGAAGTGATTCTCTCCTAGCTCACAAGCAATTAGGTAAGGCTTAATTGCTAGCAGTTACCAGCTGAAACCCCTTAGCTGGCTTGCCTTCCACTGTGTGGGTCAAATCCTGCTTCAGGAGCTTTTCTGAGTAGATTAAAGAACAAATTTGTATTTCTTTGTGATGGTTGCTGTACTTTATAACAGAAAGTTACCAACGGAGTTTTAGATAGAGAGCAGTCCATATAAACAGGATCCTCATCTGCTATTATTCCCCCTTGTTCAACAAGCATGGGTTCAATATCATGGATTGGCACAGATGAATCTCTCAATGGAGCATTTTCAGGAGAATACTTGTTTCCCTGCTGTCTTTCAAGCTTATAGCTAGGGCATAGATCAGTGTTCATACCTGAGCTTCCATTGCTGCTAGAGTTCCTCTCTATATAGCCTGGCCAGTATGTAGTCCAGTTCTTATGTCCAGCCTTCCAATCCAGATCCCTGGACACTGGATCTCTCTTCACATACCTTCTGGCACAGGTCTTAGGGTGCATTCCACATGCAGCCGTCTCCCTCACAGGTAGCCTCTGGTGATTCCTAGCTCTGCAGCACCATTCCTCTGGCTTTCCCCAGTCCAATGGTGTATGCTGGCCCTTGGAATACCTCCCAGTATACGTACTGCTTTGGACTCTTCTAGACCTCTCAAAGGCTTTTCTCTTCCTTCTTCCAAAGGGTCTCTTTCCCTCTCTGTCCATCCGGTTTGGCTTCTGCTTCTGATGATCCTTCAGATGAAACTGATGATCAAACTCAAGCTGATTCTCAGGATACTGAGAACAATTCTCTGGATATCCAAGGTGATCATGAAGATCATGAAGATGGTCATCTGTAGAATAAACTCTACTCTTATTCTGCTTAGATGAGTGCTCCTCCCTAACACAGCGCAGCTGTGCTGAATCATGCCCTGCCCTTTGAGATGAGTGCTTAGGGATTACCTCATAGCCCTCCTGATTGAACACACGTTTCCCCACTTCAGCTCCTCTAATGGCTGCTGGAAACCTGGTGTATTCTGGGACTGGTAGTCTTTTATGGGAAAATTCTGTTTTCTTATTTCTACCAGAACTGACAGGTTGCTTGTTTAGAGTCACTTCACCTTTTCTATAGCTCCTTCCTGAGCTATGATAAGCTTCCTTATCACATACCCCCCTGCTTAAGTTATTACGGACTGGTGTAACTGGTGAAACTTCTTCTCTACAGTGCGTAATCCTGGAAAGGGCATCCGCATTCTTGTGTAACTTCCCAGCACGATGTTCAACTTGAAAATCAAATGCCTGTAAGGCCATGTACCAGCGTGTCAACCTGGCATTGTGGTTCTTCATTTGCTGCAACCACTTAAGTGGGGCATGGTCCGTGACCAACTGGAACTTTCTCCCTGTAAGGTAAAACCTTAACGCCTCCACTGACCACTTGATAGCTAAACATTCTTTTTCTATTGTGGAATACTTTTGTTCAGCCGGTGACAACTTCCTGCTCAGGTACATCACAGGATGCTCCTCCCCATCATGACACTGGGATAGAACTGCTCCTAGCCCTACATCCGATGCATCAGTTTGAACCAGAAAGGGTTTCTTGAAGTCCACCCCTTTCAGTACCGGTCCTGTACACAATTTTCCTTTTAAGACTGAAAACGCTTTTTCAGCTTCAGGTGTCCACTTTAGCTGGTTTGGACAATTCTTCCGCAGCATATCCGTGAAAATTGCACTTTTCTCTGTGAATTGGGATATAAACCTGCGGTAGTATCCAATAAGTCCTAAGAAACTTCTTAGTTGTTTCTTTGTTGTTGGAGGAGGAAAATTCCTGATGCTATCTACTTTACTCATTAGAGGTTTAATTTTTCCTCTTCCCACTAGGTGGCCCAGGTATTTTACCTCCCTATTTGCAAAGGCACACTTCTTCGGGTTTAAAGTGATTCCCGCTTGCTTCATGGAGCACAAGACTGCCCTGATCCCCTTTAGATGCTCCGCCCAGGTGTTACTATGGATTATGACATCATCCATATATGCAAAAGCATAATTTTGGTGGGGTCGAAGTACCTGATCCACTAACCTTTGGCAGGTAGCCGCTGCTCCATGCAGTCCGAAAGGCATCCTCTTGAACTGGAAAAGGCCAACGGGGGTGCTGAACGCAGTCTTCGGCTTCGACTCCCTGGTGAGAGGGATTTGCCAATATCCTTTTGTCATATCAAGGGTGGTTAAGTATTGAGCCTGTCCCAGCTGGTCCAACAGCTCTTCAATTCTTGGCATTGGATATGCATCAAAAACTGATATGGCGTTTACCTGCCGGAAGTCAATACAAAATCTTAAAGATCCATCAGGCTTCGGCACCAGGTCTATGGGGCTATTCCAGGGACTCTTTGACTCCTCTATTACTCCCATGTCCAACATCTCCTGGACTTGTGCCACTACTTCCTGTCTTTTGGCTTCAGGCAAGCGGTATGGCCTTTGACAAACTAATTTCCCAGGTGGAGTTATTATTTCATGGGCAACCAAATGTGTCTCCCCAGGTATGGGTGTCAACACATCTGGGAATTCTTTAAGCAACTTCCTAATTTCTTCCTGTTGTACCACTGTCAGGTCCTCACCTATTTGGGGCTCTGATTTTTCTTTACAATCAGATACCTGGGGTCCCAAATCTTCCTCTTCATTCACCTCCCTCTCTCGGGCACAGGTGGACGCTAGGCTCTTAACCCCTTTGACATCAGTAGAACCAAAGCCTTTGGTTCCACGTTCAGAATTCTCCAGAGATGTGACCTCCTCCACAGGTGGAAAACCCAGCCTCTCACAGATCAATTGGGCAATTCTGTCTCCTGTCTTCACGTGATAATCATTCTGTCCAAAATTAAACAACAGAACTTTAATATTGCCCCTGTAATCGGGATCAATTATTCCCGCACCCACATCGATGAAATATTTAAGGGCTAATCCGGACCTTGGGGCTACTCTCCCATAGCATCCAATAGGTATTTCCACTTGGAGACCAGTGTCCACCAGGGCTCTCCCTTGGCTAGGTACAGTCACATTTTCTATGCTGCACAGGTCAAACCCAGCAGCTTGAGGGGTTGCCCGCTTAGGAGCTTGGGCCTTCTCTGTGACCCTATGGTACTTTAGGATAAATGTCTGCTTTGGGGTAGCTTGGTCTTCTGGACGCTTAACCATCTTTTTAGCTGGGGTCTGAGGACTTCTAAAATAAAGGCCCGGGAGCTATTACCATTAAACCTTCTCCCTCCTTCTTTCCTAGTCCTTCCACTAGACCCTGCTTAAATCTTGGCCAGTCTCTTCCTAGAACCAAATCAAAGGGTAGCCTAGGCACCACTGCTAACAGGACTTTCTCTTGTCCCCCCAGGCACTTAACCTTTAGCCTACAGGTTTGATATGATGTTGCAGCACCATGAATGCATCTGATGTGAACTTGGCTTTCAGGGGTTTTAGGCACAAATCCTTCTTGGGCCTCTATCCTCTTCCAAAGCCTTTTTGACATCATACTCTTGTCTGCCCCAGAGTCTAACAAAGCATTTGTGGTAATTCCTTGCACATCAACCATCAAAAGAAATCCTTCTTTGGGCTGTTTTAAATCCACACCCACTAAGCTAGTGTGTGTCTGGCATCTCTTTTCTAAATGTCCCCATTTTCCATACTTGAAACATTTCTTTCTTTTCCACTGTGTCATTGGGTTTGATACAGTACATTCATTTTCAGAAACATTTTTAATTATTTTCTTTTCTGATACAGCACATCTGGGGGAGGGAGGAGTAGCCTAGTGGTTGGGGCACAGTACTTCAGGCCGGAAGGTCGGGGGTTCAAATCCCACTAGAGGACAGCAACCTTGGGCCGGAAGGACTGGGGTTTCTAGTCCCACAGATGCTCCTTGTGGTCTTGGGCAAGCCACTTAACCCTCCATTGCCCATGTTCCCTGTAAGTATTAGTGTATGTGTCTCATATCCCCGCGTGTTAAATGTATCCCCCAATTGTGTTGTGACCGCTTTGATTGAAGGATAAGGCGGTATACAAAACTGTCTAAATAAAAATAAATAAATAAATCTAGCCTCAGCACCAATCTTCAGAGGGCCACCCATTCTATGGCAAGCCTGCGTGGCTTTCAAGAATCTCTCTGCTAGCATGGTTGCCTCTCCAAAATTTTGGCAATTTTGCTGTATAAGGAAAGTGTGCAAATCTTTAGGCACCCCAGACATAAATTGTTCCAGCATTATAATGTCTAATAACATTTCTACCATCTTTTGCTCAGGCTCCAACCATTTTACAGCTAAACCTCTGATTCTCTGACTCAGAGCCCTGGGTGTTTCACCCACTCTCAATGTAACAGCTCTAAACATTCGCCTATACTCTGAAATAGACAACCCTAGGCGATCTCTAATAGCAGCCTTTACATCCTTATAATTCAAAGCCTGGGCTGCTGGCATTGCTCTGTAAGCTGCAAGCGCCTCTCCAGTTAATGAGGCTGCCAGCCTTACTGCCCACTGGGTCTCTGGCCATGCTAATGCTTGTGCCACTCTTTCAAAAGACTCTAGAAAATCATCAACATTATCATCTGGAGTTAGCTTCCCAAAACTAAATGCCCCAATCCCTTGATTGAGTCCCACACTGTCCACATGTGGTGTACCAGTATTCACTGCTGGTCTTGCATCTGTTCCACTTTGGTTCTGCAGCTGAACTAGGGCTTGCACCAGATCAAAAACTGGCTTCTGCTGGTCCATTAAGGCTCTCATAGCAGTGTCCTGAGCCTGCTGTGCTAGCTCCTGCTGCCTGCTGAACTGGGCTGCCATCCACTGAGCTAGTTCCTTTGAATCCATCTTGAACCCTGTAAGAAAATACAAAGAAAAAAAACACAGTGCACCACCTTCCAAACAGGTGTTTTTTTTTCTACACTCTTTTTTTTTCAATTACCCTGTGCTTACTCCCATCCACCACTAGACATGCCCAGGTACTTATTACCTTGTCTCAGTGATGAATCCAGCTCTGCACAGGGTCTTTTCCTCCTGGGACAGCTTCCTGGAACAACCCCTTTTCCTCCAAAGTATAGTTGAGGGAAAATCTTTTTTTCCAGCTTTAAACTTGAACTTTAGTTGTAATCCTCAGCAAGTAAATCCCCTTTTGTGCAAAAGCAATCCTGCCAACTACGCCATTTGTCAGACGGCTGCCTGGGTGAGAATCTTCACACTCTTGGCAAGTGCATATATCTATATGATTTGCAAGGTATTGTGGGCAATGTAGTTCATTCACACCAGACACAGCTGCTGACAATAATTTAGTTGTGCTCTTGGGTAAAGCCAATAAGATATTTATTTATGGGGTTATTTCTCCCAACACAGATATGCTTGGTAGCACATAAATTAGGTTACTTGCTTTCAGTGTTAACTTGGTAAAACAAAGTCAAAATCAGGAAAACAACAAATGAAAAGCCACAAAGCAAGAAACAAACTGTTCTTTTCAGATTAACTTCTGATTACTTCCCACACAGATACAGAAGTGATTCTCTCCTAGCTCACAAGCAATTAGGTAAGGCTTAATTGCTAGCAGTTACCAGCTGAAACCCCTTAGCTGGCTTGCCTTCCACTGTGTGGGTCAAATCCTGCTTCAGGAGCTTTTCTGAGTAGATTAAAGAACAAATTTGTATTTCTTTGTGATGGTTGCTGTACTTTATAACAGAAAGTTACCAACGGAGTTTAGATAGAGAGCAGTCCATATAAACAGGATCCTCATCTGCTATTATTCCCCCTTGTTCAACAAGCATGGGTTCAATATCATGGATTGGCACAGATGAATCTCTCAATGGAGCATTTTCAGGAGAATACTTGTTTCCCTGCTGTCTTTCAAGCTTATAGCTAGAGCATAGATCAGTGTTCATACCTGAGCTTCCATTGCTGCTAGAGTTCCTCTCTATATAGCCTGGCCAGTATGTAGTCCAGTTATTATGTCCAGCCTTCCAATCCAGATCCCTGGACACTGGATCTCTCTTCACATACCTTCTGGCACAGGTCTTAGGGTCCCTTCCACGTGCAGCCGTCTCCCTCACAGGTAGCCTCTGGTGATTCCTAGCTCTGCAGCACCATTCCTCTGGCTTTCCCCAGTCCAATGGTGTATGCTGGCCCTTGGAATACCTCCCAGTATACGTACTGCTTTGGACTCTTCTAGACCTCTCAAAGGCTTTTCTCTTCCTTCTTCCAAAGGGTCTCTTTCCCTCTCTGTCCATCCGGTTTGGCTTCTGCTTCTGATGATCCTTCAGATGAAACTGATGATCAAACTCAAGCTGATTCTCAGGATACTGAGGACAATTCTCTAGATATCCCAGGTGATCATGAAGATCATTAAGATGGTCATCTGTAGAATAAACTCTACTCTTATTCTGCTTAGATGAGTGCTCCTCCCTAACACAGCGCAGCTGTGCTGAATCATGCCATGCCCTTTGAGATGAGTGCTTAGGGATTACCTCATAGCCCTCCTGATTGAACACACGTTTCCCCACTTCAGCTCCTCTAATGGCTGCTGGAAACCTGGTGCATTCTGGGACTGGTAGTCTTTTATGGGAAAATTCTGTTGTCTTATTTCTACCAGAACTGACAGGTTGCTTGTTTAGAGTCACTTCACCTTTTCTATAGCTTCTTCCTGAGCTATGATAAGCTTCCTTATCACAGTGTGTGTCTGTCTATCCAGTGTGTGGTGGCTGCCAACACCCTCCACAGCCCACACTGCTAGCTCTGTTGCCAGTATTGGCCTGCCAATGTGCATAATGAGGAGCAAGGTACTGTGGGAAAAGCCTGGATAGGGTGGCCTGGCCTGGCCGCATCTGCACAGGGCATAGGGCAATGGCTCAGACATTGTAGTGCCCGGTACTACCTGCTCGGACAGGGTGGCCATAGCATGTCCTGCTGGGTGGTCACTCTCACCCTGACTGATCAGTGACCATGGCATGGCTAGGTTCCCCCATAGTGCTATATAGCATTTATCTCATGTGATTTATATGGGGTATTTTTGGGGGGCCCCATCACTGATTTATCTGCTTGGTGTGTATGCTGACATCCCTGTTCTGGGTACATGCATCTTCTCCAGGACCATGCACTATGGACTAGCTGGTGGACTGTCTGCAGCTAGTATGTGTCTTGCTGGAGTACCTTGCAGGGTGCAGTGGCTGGAGGCTTGCTGTTGGAGAATGTCAGATAATGGTGGGGAGCAGCTGAGCTTTTCGAGGCCTGCCGTCTGTCTGCTACGGCGTTACGGATGTGTACTGTTCTGTCTGTTCCCCAGGAGGACTGGGGTTGATTGTCCTCTCTACCGCTACCATTGCAGGGAGGTAGACTGTGGATCTAGTGGTGGGTGATCCTGTTTTCCACCCTGAACCCCAGAGGGTGGATTGTGTGGTGGTAAATGGTCTGCCCATGGGTCCATACACCCCCCTCCTTCCCCCTCCTTCACCTACAGCAGGTACCCATGGCACCAACACAGGATATGCACTATTCTGGGTGCATCATCGCCCATAAGAACTAGACATGATCAAGACATACAGCAGGGCACAGATGTATCCTAGGGGTGTTTAACAGAACTACCTATCACACACTGATGGGGACCTGCAGCATGGCATAGTTCAGCTATGAATAGTGCTGTGGACCTGGTGCTGGGCGCCCCACCTCAACCTCAGGGTGGGCACAGTACCCACACTATGTGACTGTCTGTGGCTACTCTGTGGCAGTACCACACACGGTCTGTTCCCCCTACCTGGTCGAGGTGCTGTGGGTGTGCATACCCAATCTTGTGCCCATCTCTCGACTGCTGATTTGCATGTGCAGTGCATCATGGGTACGGGTGGGTTAACCCTATCCTGGTAACCACAGCAGACAGTTTGTGTGGTGACGTGCAGTCCTGCAGCCAGCCAGGGCTTTGTTCACAGCCTTATAAGGTGTCCTATAGGGCAGTGTTTCCCAACCCAGTCCTACGGGGCACACCGGCCAGTCAGGTTTTCGGGATATCCCTAATGACTATGCATGAGATATATATGCATTAGAGATATCCTGCCAACCTGACTGGTTTGTGGCCCTCCAGGGCTGGATTTGGAGACCCCTGCCTTACACCTCTGTCATTTAAGATTGTGAGTGGGCAAGGTGCAGATGTCCTAGACATCGAAAGGGTATATAGAATGTGACACATTCCTCCTCGATTCTCACCACCACCAAAAAGTTGTCTAATAGACAATATTTTGGTGGTGGTGAGAATCGAGGAGGAATGTGTCACATTCTATATACCCTTTCGATGTCTAGGACATCTGCACCTTGCCCACTCACAATCTTAAATGACAGAGGTGTAAGGCAGGGGTCTCCAAATCCAGCCCTGGAGGGCCACAAACCAGTCAGGTTGGCAGGATATCTCTAATGCATATATATCTCATGCATAGTCATTAGGGATATCCCGAAAACCTGACTGGCCGGTGTGCCCCGTAGGACTGTGTTGGGAAACACTGCTATAGGGGACATTATAGGGTGCCTTGGCGGACAGTACACTTTATAATGTGCCCTATGGAGTGCCTTATGCAGCACCTTAGGTTATGCCACCGTGAGGGTGTGTTTGCTGGCAGCACAAATTAAAATACATGTCAAATGCCTCAACAATCACTACTTAAATGTAAAGGGTGCTGCCTCAGCCAGCCTTATACATTGGGCCCAGTGGGGAATCGAACCCATGACCCCTGTATCATCAGTCAGTGTTGTAACCATTGTGCTACAGCTCTGTTGCTGTGATTGTATGTCTGCGCGCCTTCTTAAGATTAACGCGCGGTAACGTGCCCTGTAGCGCTCGTTCATTTATGGCGCCTTGTAGCGCGCGTTCTCGGCAACAATGTACCGCCCATGTCCTTATTTGGGGTTTCTGTCTCTAATGCGGCTCCTAACGCGAATCGCACTAACGCAGTTTAGTAAACATACCCCTAAGTCACTTATGTGATGTGAAAATTATCAATATGTGAACTTCACTCCCCATCCAGAGAACAGAGACCAAGCCGTACCAGACTTTACAGTCTTCTCATGCAGGGTGTGATATCATTTAACTGTTAGCCAAAGGTTATAGCTGTCAGGTGAAAAAAAGGCCCTGTGCAAAATGATGAGTGCAAGGATGGTCAGAGCAGCTTCTCTCATGGTACAGCTGTGAGCAATGAATCTGCAAAGCTCTGTGGGAGTCGACCAGTCACGTTGCTGCCGGTGGTGCTGCGATATCATGTTTTCAGTTGTGAGTAGCACTCTTCCTGTGCAGTTTTGCAGGAATGTTACCTGTGAGGATGTCTGTATTGATTATGCCTAGACCAGGCCTTGACAAATTTTCCTGGAATCAAGATGCTGGTTGCAATGCACACCCTCATCCCCCATTATATTGCTGTTACTTTTTTAGGTTATAGGGACTGATTTACTGTTTTGCCTTTTTCTATTGGACAAGGCTTAATAAATCAGGCTCTTAAAGGGCCACTGCAGAGTGCCGACAGAAGGCAGTGGCCCTACTCCTCCTCTTCCCTCTCCCACCATCCCCACTGACCATCTGCATTCATTGTCTGGAGTGTGGAAAGCATTTCCCCGGCACTTAACACTGAGACCTTTCCCCTAGAGCGTGCTGCATTAGCACGGGTGCACCTAACGTGGCATTAAGTGAACCCACACTAATGCATTTAGCATGCGATGTGAACACGGCACTAACAGTGCTGAGCTCACCACGCCCATTCTCCACCCCTAACTCGTCCACTTGCGGCCTTAATGTGGGTTGCAGAGTTAGAGCGGGAATTATCCTGTGCTGTCATGGCCCCGTGCACCTTCAGTGCATGACACCATGCGCTGCAAGCTAGCACCCATTAGTAAAAAGTCCCCTAGATCTCTGCTTGTCTTCTTTCCCCCAAACTGCTCCAATGACTACCATCTGCTAACTGGATAAACACCACTGAGCCTGATATTAAGTGGCACTATCCAAATAATGTCACCGAATATCCCCTCTAACTACCTTGGCATTATCCAGATAATGCCAGGGTGATCTGTGGACAGGCTGAAAGCAGTTCTGGCACTTATATGATTAATGGTCATTTTCAATCCACGAATCAGATAAGTAATCACATAGAGACTCATTCCGAGCCACGGGGAAGCTAAACGGGGGCAGGAAAGGGGAGGATTGGGGGCGATGTTAGGTCAGGCAGTGGATGGTCGCCAGCCCCAGACAAACAGGGTCAATTCTAATGTCGGCCCTGTATGTTTAGGGCTGACGAGTTGAACGGGGAAGTTATTCCATCTCGGAGGTGGAAGAACTTCCTTGGACATTGGGGATCGGCAGGCCCGCAGCTGGGAAAGGGCAGCAGGGGGCAGAGAGTATTCCCTGCAGTCCGACCCTGCCCTAGGAGGCCAAATCGGGGGTCGGTCTGTATAGAATAAACTGTTCTGGGGGCTGGGATCACAGCTTTTAAATGGAGCCGCGATCCCATGGCAACCAGACGCCATGGCACCGCAGCTCCATTTAAAAACCCTGACTGAGTTAGTTGGACAGTACCTATACATGCAGGCCAGGCTGAATCGCAGTCCTGACCTCCACATTCAGGCCCGATCATGATTCTGATCCTACAGGGCTAGACGTGCCTCGCAGGATCAGAATTGTGATGCCCTCTGTATGTTCGGTTCAGATCGGACGTACAGAGGGTTCTATGTCCGGGACAGAATCGGGCTGATAATATTAGGCCAAAAAAGGCAGACCTAACTTTATGCGGTTCGACTATCCAGACAGCGGCTAAATATCACCACTATCTGGATAGCCACTATGGTCAGCACTGAAACAGGATATTCAGTGCTGGAAGATATCTGACATCTTGCACTGAATATCCTGTTCTAATTTTAAAAGAAGCAACCAGCGCTTTAAAAAACACCAACTGCAGAGTTTGAATATTGAGCTGAATAATTTTTGATAAGGCACCAGGACATGGAGAGAATTTGCAAAAACAATTTGAATTGGGTGAAACCCATGCAAATTTGATTTTTAAAAGATTTCAGAATTTTTCCAAACCTGGCACATTTGGTCTTTGCACTTGCTTTGTGCAGACATGAAGTAGCACTTAGTCATTATTGAACTACATGCAGTAGATATCTGCACAGGAACTACAAATTTTGGATCATCTTCAAGAGTGGCTTTAAAATGGCCAGAACTCACTATTTTCTATGAGCTCAATGGTTTCCATTAAACTCCTTAGAACATGATCCTCTGCAGCATATTATTATTATTATTAAGCATTTATAAAGCACTACCAAGCATGTACAGCACTGTATAGACACAAAAAAGGACAGTCCCTGCTCAATCTAGAAAACAAACATACAGGACAAAATAATACAGTTGGGTTCATTCTGACCCGTGAATAGTGGGGATGGATGACCCAACGGGACAGCCATCCCTGCTATTCGTGCCCCTTCCCTCCGGCGGCTAACTTCCATGCCAGTTGAACGAGGAAGTTAGATGGAGGCGGGGAAGGGGCGGATCAGGGTGGAGTTAGGGTGGGCAGTGGGTGGTCGTCGGCCCTGGATATACAGGGCCGATTCTAATGTCGGCCCTGTATGGCCAGGGCTGGCGACCTGCACGGGGAAGTTATTCCACCTCCGAGGTGGAATAACTTCCCTAGTCGCCAGTTGTTGGTGGGCCCGGGGCAAGAAAGCAGTAGGAAGGGACAGTGAGCATTCCCCACAGTCCGACCCTAGCCTTGGGAAGTCAGATCAGGCGTCAGGCTGCGGTGAATGCAGTGTAGAAGCCAGGGGCCGGGATCGCGGCTTTACAGTGGAGCCACGGTGCCATGGCAACTGGATGCCTTGGCACCACGGCTCCATTGTAAAGCCCAGACTGAGTTAGTAGGGCATGGCCTGTACATGCAGGCCGGACTGAATTGTAGTCCCATCCTGCACGTACAGACCTGATCGTGATTCTGATCCTGTGAGGCTAGACGTGCCCTGTGGGATCAGAATCGCGACACCCTCTATACGTCCGGATCAGACCGGGCGTACAGAGGGCTTCTACATCCGGGATGGAATCGTGCCTAATAGGAATAATGGCAGTAGGAGTTGAAATACAATGGAGGGGATTAAGAATCAAAGGCGGTCTCAAAGAGGTGAGTCTTGAGCTTGCACTTGAAGAGGGCGAAGGAAGAGATTTGATGCAGGGACAGGGGCAGGTTGTTCCAGGCAAATAGAGCAGCAAGGTCAAAAGAACAATGCCTGGAGTTGGCCTATTTTGCTAACCCCCTCATTTAACACAGTGCTACTTGCAAATCCAAGGATGTCAAATTCTTCCTTGGTTTCTGATGACTGCATTTGCAATTTTCAGTATCCTCATCCTTTTGTTTTCTTCTCGTGCTTGCAGTTTAAAAAAAACGTTCTTTCAATAAGAGAAATGAGAGGTATGTTCACACACAGGAAAAGAAACCTAAGAGGTGCAACAGTGGCCATATTTAAATTGGATCCTCAAAATGATAACATAGTAGATGATGGCAGAAAAAGACCAAGTGAACTATACATGTTGCCCTATTCCTTCCACACTGTTCATAAAATATCATTCCCTATCCAGGACAATTTTTGTTCACTTCAACTTAAAGAACATAAGATATGCCGTGCTGGGTTGGACCAAGGTCCATCAAGCCCAGTATCCTGTTTCCAATAGCGGCCAATCCAGGTCACAATTACCTGTCAGCAGGGGCGGTTCAAGGCAATCTGCAGCCTGAGGCAAAGGATGAGATAGCGCCCCCCCCCACCCTCTTAGAGGAGAGCGGGGCTTTCTCAAAACTCTAGTCAGGGACTGAACCAAACCAAAAAGCCGATTAGATTATATGGAGGAAATGCAAGATGTTTGTACACCAAGGAACTAAAAGAGAGCAAGAACCACAGCACAGTTTATAAAACTATAACTCATTTTTATTTTGTTGTTATAAACTGCGTTATGATTCTTGCTTTTTCTTTTTCAACACATATTTTGCATCCACAGGACCCCCTTCAACAGTGGGTGCAGAGCAGAACCAGGAAATTCATCCACAGAACTCAATATCTTAAAATAAAATCTGATTCTGATCATCTCACTAACAACAACAACAACAACAACAACAACAAACATTCTCCAGTACCAGGTATATTGTGAACTAATACAAAACCCTACAACAAAGTCACTGAGTATCTATAGAGCAAATCTACCATATCATACCATACCATACCATATCAGCACCAACTTCCAAAACTCACAAAAGGAACCCATCCAAAAAAAGCATCACTGTAAACACTACAGTGGGTCCTGGAACATCCATACACCTATTTGAAAAGCTGAACATGTCAAATTACTACAGCACAGTATAGATCTTTATGTAGAAACTCCATGTTAACAGAATACCTGGCCTCAGTCACACACTCAGAACACAGACCCTCATCAAGTACTGAATAAGTAACCACAATCTAAAGTAAAAATAAAAATATTTAGACAAAATTTAAACTGACTTCACAAAATAACACTATTACGTTCAGTGAAACATAGAGGGAATTATTCCCATACATTAATACTCTTTCTTTTCCTTATTCAACAGTGTAGCAATTTTCTCAATGTCTACCGGGAGGTCTCAGACGTACAGTGGCACCGATTTCATAGACTTGAACGTCTGTATAGAAAGTTTTGTGCCTGATCGCATCAATGACCTCCACGATAGCAGACTAAAGCACATAAGTTTTGCAATTGTGATTTAACCCTCTTAGTTCTCCATATCAATATGGCTCAAGAATATAATGATTATTATTTAACTCATGTAATTCACCATATTAATATATAGTCCATTAATGCTAATACTTATGGCTGTCAATCTTAATAACACTATCGAATGATCCCGACGCTTTCCCCCAGCGCCTTTGTAGCGTTTCTCCTAGCGATCGGGCACAAAAATTTCTATACAGACGTTCAAGTCTATGAAATCGGTGCCACTGTAAGTCTGAGACCTCCCGGTAGACATTGAGAAAATTGCTACACTGTTGAATAAGGAAAAGAAAGAGTATTAATTTATGGGAATAATTCCCTCTATGTTTCACTGAACATAATAGTGTTATTTTGTGAAGTGTTTCAACGTTCAAGAACAGACCATTCTTTACGTGTTATCACAATGGCAAAATTTAAACTGAAACCCCAAGAAGCCAGAATCCGCATGCAGTGCAACATCAGATAAATAAGATATGCAGTTCCCCCATACTGTGTAAAATATAATGATAGCACAAAGTCCAATCACTAAAATTAAATAAAATTATTTTTTCTATCTTTGTTGCCTGACCATTTTATTCTCTGATCATGCTGGTCCAGATCTGAGGCTTCTGCTGTCCTCTCTTAGCTCTCTTTCTGTGGTCTATGGTCCATCTGCCATTTCTTATCTTTTCTTTTGTTTTCTTCACTTCCTTCCATCAGCCTATTTCTAGTCCTGGTAATGCTTCCAAGTATCAGCCCCCTTTCCAGTCTTCCCCTCCCCGTATCTTCTAATGTCAACTGCCTTGCATTCCCAGGTCTGCCTCTGGTGTCCATTCCCTTCCAGTCCCCGTCCTTCCCCACTGTCTAGCCCCTTCTAGTCCAAATACCTTCACAGGTATCAGCTGACTTCCACTCCCAGTGCCAACCCCCCCCCCCCCCGCATCAGCTCCCTTCCAATCACCCTACCCCCTGTCCATCCCCCTTCCAGTGCCATTCACAAGTGCCAGCTCCCTTCCAGCCTCCGCCCCATTACCCAGCCACCTACCAGTCCCATCCCCAAGTATCAGCTCCCTTCCAGCCCCCTCTTTCCCCCAGTGTCAGTTCACTTCCTACCCCCACCTACCCCTGTGTCAGTTTCCTTCTTGCCTCCACCCCCCCCCATGTCAGCTCCTTTCCTGCCCCCACCTTTCCCTGGCAGACCATCTCAACATCTGTTCCCTTCTAGTCCCATTCTCCCATCCCCCTGCATCAGCCCATTTGTAGCTCTAGCCCTCAGTTTTCTTTCAGGGCCAGCAGCTCTCTCCCCCCCCCCCTCTCCATCAGCCAACTTCCAGTTCTAGCCCCCACTCTTCTTCTAGTGCCAGCAGCTCTCCCCTCCCCCCCATCAGCCCATTTCCAGTCCCAGCCCAGTTCCAGTCCTAGCTCCCCCATCAGCCCACTCCAGTCCTAGCTCCCCCCATCAGCCCATTACCAGTCCTAACTCACTTCCAGTGCTAGCTCCCCGATCAGCTCATTTCCGGTCCTAGCCCCCCAGTCTACCCATTTCCAGCCCTAACTCCCCCAATTAGCTCATTTCCAGCCTAACCCCCCCCCCATCAGCGCATTTCCAGTTTTAGCCCCCCAGTCTGCCCATTTCCAGTCCTAACTCCCCTGATCAGTCCATTTCCAGTCCTAGCCTCCCTTAAGTGCCCATTTCCAGTTCTAGCCCTCTCCCATGAGCCCATCGCCAGTGCTAGCCCTTTCATCAACCTACTATCATTCCTAACCCCCCTGATCAACCCATTACCAGTCCTACCCCCCAATCAGACCATTTCCAGTCCTAACCCCCCCAGTCTACCCATTTCCAGTCCTAACTCCCCCAATTAGGTCATTTCCAGTCCTAGCCCCCCCCCCCCCAGTCTGCCCATATCCAGTTCTAACTCCCCTGACCAGTCAATTTCCAGTCCTAGCCCCCTCATCAGCCCATTTCCAGTCCTAGCCTCCCTTAAGTGCCCATTTCCAGTTCTTGCCCCCCCCCATCAGCCCATCGCCAGTGCTAGCCCTTTCATCAACCCACTGCCAATCCTAACCCCCCTGATCAGCCCATTACCAGTCCTACCCCGCCAATCAGACTATTTCTTCATTTCTGGGGCTAACCCCCCCCCCCCAATCAAACTATATCTGGGATTACCCTCCAACCCAGCCATGCCCTGCCCTGCCAGTCCAAGCCCTCCCCCCCCCCCCCATGGAAGAGCCCTGCATTTCTTAATCAGTGCCCTGGCTCACCTTTGCAGAGTCACAGGAAGGAATAATGTTTCTCTGCTTTCCCACGCCTTTATAGTTGACCCCTCCGGCACTGACAGTAATCTAGACATTTCCTGTCTCACGCAAGACAGGAAATGCCCAGATTATGACTCAGCGCCAATGGGCTCAACTTTAACAGAGCCACAGGAAAGAAGAAAAACACTTTTCCTTCCCGTGGCTCTGCAAAGATGAGCCAGGGCGCTGGCAAGGCTCTTCCGGGGCAACAGGAGGGGGGGGGGGGCAAGAAGCAGCATCAGCACTCCTGCAGTTTTTTTTTTTTTTTAAATTTTGAAGGCCAAGTGAGGCGGTCTTTCTGGGGGTCCCACTCAACCTCATTATAGAGCCGCCCCTGCCTGTCAGGTTCCTAAAAATGTACACAGATTCCATGCTGCTTATCCCAGGGGTAAGCAGGAGATTTCCCCGGCCTGCTTTAAAAATGGTTCATAGACTTTTCCTATAGGAACCTGTCCGAACATCTTTTAAAGCCGCTACACTAAAAGCTTTTACCACATCCTCTGGTAATGATTTCCAGAGTTTGATTACGTGTTGAATGAAAAAATATTTTTCCAAATTAGTCTTAAATATGCTAAATTGTAGCTTCATTGCATGTCCCATAATCTTTCTACTTCTTGAAGGAGTAAACAATCAATCAATGTTTACTCATTCCACTCCAACCATTATTTTTTAGACCTCTATCATATCTTCCTTCAGCCATCATTTTTCCAAGTTGAAGAACCCTAACCTTTTAAGCCTTTCCTCGAAGGCATATCCTTCCATCTTCTTTACCAGAACTGTACACAATATTCAAGGTGTGGTCGCACCATGGAGTGATACAGAGGCATTATAATATCCTTAGTTTTATTCTCCATTCCTTTCCTTACTATTACTAGCATTCTATTTGCTTTCTTGGCCACCACTGCACACTTGTCAGAGGGTTCCAAAGGATTATCCATGATGATGCCTAGATCCTTTTCCTGGGTGGTGGTTCCTAATGTGGAACCTTGCACTAAGTAACCATAGTTTCGGTTGTTCTTCCCTAAGGGCCTGATTCTGTCCCACAAGTCCATCCCCTTTGTACATCCAGTCTGAACCGGATATACAAGGGGGATTGCAATTCTGATTCCGCAGGGCATGTCTAGCCCCACGGGATCAGAATTGCGAACAGCAATGTACATGCATGCCGGGACTGAGAATCAGTCCGGCCTGCATGTACATTAGTAGCCAGACTAACTCAGTCAGGGATTTTAAATGGAGCTGCAGCACCATGGCGTCCTGTTGTCATGAACCGCGGCTCCATTTAAAAGCCGCGGTGCTGGCCACCAAAAAAAGAATTTATTTCACGCAGCCTGATCCCCGATCTGGCCTCCTAAGGCCAGGGTCGGGCTGTGGGGAATAAATCCTGGCCCCCCAAGCCCCATCCATGCCTCGGGCCTTCCAAAAACAAATGTCCTGAGAAGTTATTCCACCTCGGAGGTGAATAACTTCCCCGGATATTTCACCGGCCCTGGACGTACAGGACCAACATTAGAATCAGCCCTGTATATCCAGGGCTGGCGACAGCCCACTGCCCGCCCACTCTCCACCCCGTCCCGCCCATTCCCCGCCCCCACCTAACTTCCCCACACAATTGGCAGGGAAGTTATTCGGGGGCAAGTGAAGCCACTAATAGCGGGGATGGACGGCCCATTGGGCCATCCAAATCCACTATTCATGGTTCAGAATAACCCCCTAAGTGCATAACTTTGCACTGGTTCACATTAAATTTCATCTGCCATTTGGATGCCCAATATCCCAATTTATCAATGTCCTCTTGCAATTTTTTCACAACCGTCTTGTGTTTTAATGACTTCATCCTTTGTAATCTACCATTTTGGGTGGAGCAGCATACAAGATCCCCTATTTAAAACATATGCCATACTCACTCATTCCTATTTCTAAGCATTAGACTTTGTAACAATCTAAATAGTAGGTCTCCATAGCCTTCCTGGATGGCAACCTGCCACCACCAACCTGCTGCAGTAACCCAGTCTACAAAATCATTCTTCAAAGTATTTTCTACTAATTCTGTGTCAACACAGATGTGGAAGAACCAACTAGGTTATGTAGCCAAAGCCAAAGATGGCTGATTGCCTTATTCCTTTCTGAGCAAACCTGAGTGAGTGGG
The DNA here is from genome assembly GCA_033557465.1 of Ichthyophis bannanicus. Lineage (NCBI taxonomy): Eukaryota > Metazoa > Chordata > Amphibia > Gymnophiona > Ichthyophiidae > Ichthyophis > Ichthyophis bannanicus. The sequence continues at coordinate 802,879,155 of CM066035.1, read as the reverse complement.
AAACGCTTCTGTTTCTTTATATTTTCTAGTGATATATTTGATTCTTGGATTCAAACTGTTCTCATAGCTCTGCCAGTTTCCTCTTTGGAAGTCTTTACACTGGTATTCACTCCTTTCTTTTGGTGCATAATATTTCACCAGAATTTATTTTTTGTTATTTAAAAAACCTGGGACTAGTAACAGTATAAAGAGGGGGAGGGTATTTGACTTTAAAAGCAAAATGGAGTGAAAGTATTTTCAGCAGGCTCCGGAGCAGGACGAACATCCCATAATAGGGAAATACCCTGAAATGTTCATTTTTTCTGCTTATCCTACTCTCTTAAAATGAAGAGCTTGGAGCCCATATGTAGGACTACAGAACTGCAGCAGCGACACTGGTTACCAATTGACTTTTGTGTTCAATTTCATGCATTTAGACATTTATGGTCGGCTATCCATTTGCCCTGAATTTTCTGTTATCATTCTACCATCTTACTTGTGTGCTGTATACCCAGATTCAGAATTTACTAGGATGTCCCTCTCTTCAGGTAGGCAGGTTGGCACATACACAGAATTGTGCCCTTTCTTGGGCTGCTTTGAAATGCATTGCCAAGTTCTTTTTGCCAGCTATCGGATATGTTTGATTTTACAAAGTTGATCAAGGCTGTTTTGGGTTTTTTTAAAAGCTTTTAAAGTTGATTAATTCAAAAGTGCAATGTGTGCCTTTAAATCAGTACTGACTCTTGACAACCCAGCAGCTCCTAGGTTTTCTTTGGCAGTGCAACCAGAAGTAGATTGACAGGCCTTTCTGCTAGGGCAGTGAAGGGTTAAATGACTAGCCCAAGGCCACAAAGAGTGTCAATGGGAATTGAACTCTGTTGGTTTGGTTAGCAAGCCAGTTCTTTAACCATTAGGCTAATTCACTTAAGCTCATGCTAATGCATTGTCTTCTTTTTTTACCTGTGCTTTTGTTTGTGCATTGTTATTAATTATATCTGTTTTTATGTTATCAATGGATCAGCAGGCTACAAATACTTTAAAATCAATAACAAACATAATTAATAAGTCCTTCTCTGAAAGGAGGAATGGGGGAAACCAGCATCATTGTGATACCTCTTTGAAGGTGAATGACCTTAGAACAATAGGAGGCAGGCTCTCTTTGGCCTTAGTGTTTGGTACCTCCAAAATGTGATGCTCTAGGTAGGTGCCTGTGTTGCCTATGTCTAAATCTGGTCCTGGTTTCCCTCCCAGTCTGACAAAAGTTATCACCGCCCATTATGAATCCAGTTTTCTCCAGGACTAATATGAGTATAGGAATATTTTATTTATTTATCAGATTTTTTATAATGCTTTATCATTTCTGTCAAAGTGACTTACACTGTAACTTAAACTCAGTACATTAAACAGGGGCATTGACAACTTGGATTTTCTGAGACAACAGAGTGTTAAGTGACTTGCCCAAAGCATACTAGTGGGAATTGAACACTGGTCTTTTGGGTCCTAAGCCAGTGCGCAAACCATTAGGCTATTCCTCCACTATTGCAGTGCACTAGACATAAAAATACAAAATGTTTCTAAGGAGCTTGATGGTTAATCTGCTTCACTTTAAGTCATGTGCCAATAATCACATAGTTAAAATTTCAAAGGCAGATACACACTCCTGTGCCTCATGGGCTCCATTGCATGCAAAACCCTCTCATGCATATTCATTATAGTTATCCTGAGAACCTAACTGGGTAGGTGTGTCCCAAAGACTGGGTTGAGAATTCCCTGATTTAGATACATGCACATTCTTCGCTTCGGCATAACTCATTCATGCCTGGTTTGTTTTTTCTATTTTACTAATTGGCTCTGCCCATATACAGATTGCTGCAGAATTCATCTTGTATTATTGTTTCATATCTGGAAGATCTTTGCTATCAAGCCAAAGTTTTCATTGCCTTTATAATAAATAATAAACAGAATCCCTTAATCCTATCCAGACATCAAAAGCTTAAAGCCCAACTACCCCAGGGAAAAAATAACTTTGAATGCATTTCAGTTAATAACTGTGTCAAATTCTGTAAGAAGAAAAAGGGAAAAATATATTATTTGGAATGTCTAATGTTGGTGTCTCATCTTCTAAACAAGAAAATAGGACAGGCTTACAACAGAGATGAAAAGGAAACAGAGGAAAAAAAGATGAAATATGCATTTAAAAAAAAGCTAAGATAATGAGGTAAATGTAAGGTCAAAACAAAATATTTCTAGCAAGGCTGATGTAAATGCAAACTCTAAGGGGTATATTTACTAAAGGGCATTAAGGAAGCAAGTGTGCCATTGACATCTGTTATCGGCACCCTTGCCCCTTAATGCAGCAAAAAAGTTGCATTAATGGGCGGCAAAGGCTGCTCTAGCATTAAGGGCACTATAGGCAGAGAGTGGGCGTTAACAGGGCGGAGAGTGGATGTTAACAGTGGTTGCTCCCTTAACGCCTGTTGCACAATGTGTGTAAAAGCCCTTTGGGAGGAAGCAGTTTGAGCCAGCCGCAGGTGATCGGAGTGGCAGGCTCTTGGAAGGACGGCCCCGACGCCCTCGGGGGCTTTCACACCTCTAATTTAGTTTCCTCTGCCTGTTCCTGCAAGGGTAGCACACGCGGGTGGCGCACATTACAAGGGGCGCATTACAAGGGGCATTTCTGGCTCCTTGTAAGCTCCTTGGAGCAGCGGAAGAGCACAAGGGTACAGTGTGTGCAGCCATGGGGAAGCGAAAAAAGAAGGTGGTGACATCAGCAGCAGTAGCAGCTTCGTCTTCTGTGGTGAGTGGCCCCATGGATCGTCATCTGATACCTTTGTTGGGGGCTGCCGTACCTTTAGCCGTGGGGTCCTCACTTGACAGTTCAGGGAGGGCCTCTTTGAGCTCCGTTGACCGTACTCTGCCCCCTCCTCCCCAGGGTTCTACTCCTGCCGAGTCTGCATGTAGTTCTCCGTTGGAACAGGACACTCTGGCTCCAGGGATGAGGCCATTGATACTGGTCTCTTGGACTCCCCCCCAGGCTGAGGCTAAGGAAATTTTGGACTCCCAGGTTTCCCTGGCTGACGTTTGGAGGGTGGTGATACGGACAGAGCGTACCTTAGTTTCTACGGTGACCCAGCTCTGCTCCTTTACCCAAGACGTAGTAGCAGGGCTGGTTCATGTAGAAAAGCGGGTAGAATTACTTTGTAGCCAAGTTTCTAAATGTGAATCATTGTGTCAATCCCTACAGACAGCTCAGTCCACAGTAGTGAAGGATAATACATTGTTAAATCGTAAGTTAGAAATGTATGAGAATGTGATAAAATCTAAGAATATTAGGTTTTTAAATTTTCCTTTGAGCCATTTGCTATCTCCAGAGATTTTATTACGTAAATACTTACGGGAAGTGTTAAAATTACCTAATGCTGATGTTATATCCTTTTCAAAACGTTATTACCTGTCAGAACGGGGTGGTTCTCCTGGATGATCTGTTGCGGACTCCCAGCAGCAGGAACCTCAGGAGCTTAATTTGACTGAGTTCCTTGAGGATACCCAGGATAACATCCCGTCTCGTGCTACATTGCTTGTTACTTTTGCTTTAGAAAGTGATAGAATCTGTATTTCAAGAATACTTTAGGAATCAAAATGTTACTTTTTGTGGATCCCCCATTCAGTTGTTTCCAGATGTCTCCAGACCTACACAGGCACGTAGGAAAGCCTTTTTGGCTTTTAAACCTCGTGTCTTGGCCTTGGGCGCCTCTTTTTTTCTGAGATATCCATGTAAATGTTTGCTAGTAATTCAGGGGGTGAGATATGTATTTTTTGACCCACTTCAGCTGGAGGCATTTTTGTCTAGTAGGGAGACCATAGATTCTGTGGTTCAGGAGGCGGATTGATGGATTGAAGGATACTGGCTATGATTTGGAGTTTATTCTCCTTGTGATTTCCTGGATTTATTATGTCCTTAATTTGGGAAAATCTTCCTCCCTTTTTGTGGACTATATATTTTCTGTTTCTTTTTCCTTATATTGGATTTCCCTTGTGTTATATTAATAGTTCTAGTTTTATTACTTGTAATTGATAATATTTGGAAAATCAAATAAAAAGTTGAATCAAAAGCCCTTTAACAATGGGAACCCTAAAGTCAAGTAAAATCTCGTGGCAAGGGTGTATTTTGAGGGAAGAGAGCCTATTTAACTGTCTGCAATGTGATCCACACACATTGAGCCCCAGAAAGTGATAGTAGTGCTCCATTAGCAGCAACAGCATACTGCCCAAGTATGAAAGGGCATAATGCTGATGGTGCAAATGGGGCAGGTGGCACATGGGTCATGAAGTGGGAGATGCTGGTATGATGGCACAGCTATGATGGCCGGCATGACCCCTCAGTGACAATGGCAGCAAACAGACATGCTGCTGCTGTTGAAAAGGTGTCATGCAACTGTGGGGTGGACCTTGGGGCCCAGGAACCCCAGGTAGATGCCCCTGCTGGCTCACGCCCACATCACTGGTGAAAATGTCTCTAGAAGGACAGTCTGTCTGCGTCAGTGGCAGTACCCCTAAAGGGGGCTGCAAAAAGCAGCCACCCTTGAAAGTACTGGGGTTGCATGCGTCTGCCTCCCCCACCAGAGACAGATATGGCAGTAGCCAGAGAGAGGGAGCGGCAGTGGCAGTTGGGTGGGACAAGGTATGTGTACTGCTGATGCCCCAATTGGACCTGTCTCCACAGGCGTCTGCCTAGCCTGCCCATTGGATGGGCCGGCACTGCACCCCACCCCCACTAAAATCATGTTAGCATGTCATCTTAATGTGGATGTGGTGGCAGAAGGTGCTGCACCCCCACCAGCAGCAGACAAAGGCTCTGCCCTGGTCCTGTGTATTGTGTGTGTGTTGCCACAGTTGCTTGAGTCACCATGATGACAAACAGTCGAGCCACAGGAAAAGTGGAGCACTTGATGATCCCACACCACTGAGGATGGATGTAACAGGATGCATGCCCAAACCCTGGTAGAAGGGGGCATAAACATCCTGATGGGCACAGTTGCACAGATGCAACAGCAGTGCTGCTTCCTGCAGCACTGAACCAGTGTCTCTTCCAGAATGGCAGGGAGGGATGGAGCGCCAGCAGGCTGCCCACAATTACCATTGGACCATGGCACCAGTCCAGTTAACAGATTGGAGCACTTGTGCTGTGGATTGCGATGCCCTCCACCTGCACATAGTAAGTGAATATGTGCATGTGCGGGGGACACATAGTCACTGTGGAAAGGATACCACACAATAGGAGGACAGAGCATGTCAGAGGAAAAATGCCCACCCCGCAACCTTACCTGCAAGATGATAGCACTGGCACTACTATTATACATCATTCATAGTAACATAGTAAATGACGGCAGATAAAGATCAGTATGGCCCATCTAGTCTGCCCAGTAAGATGGCAGGAGTAGGTGCACCTGCCACTCTGTGCAGGCCACCCCTCCCCATGTCTTTGTTTAGGGGTGGACCCACCGCTCCATGTAGGACACCCCTATTTGTTGAGAAATTAGATGGTTCCGTTTATTTTGATTTTATCCTGTTGCTGTAAAGGGATCCACTGTGTTTTTCCCATGCCATTTTGAATTCTGTCACTGTGTTTGCCCCCACCACTTCCATTGGGAGAGCATTCCAAGCATCCACCACCCTTTCAGTGAAAAAGTATTTCCTGACATTGCCTTTCAATTTACCACCTTGAAGCTACATGTTGTGCCCTCTAGTTTTACAGCTTCCCTGTCTTTGGAAGAGGTTTGTTTGTTCATTATTTCTCTTTAAGTATTTAAAGGTCTGAATCATATCTCCCATATCCCTCCTCTCCTCCAAAGTATAGAAACATAGAAACATAGAAACATGACGACAGAGAAAGACCATATGGCCTATCTAGTCTGTCCTTCCATAACAACTACAACAGTCCCCTTTTTACCTTTAGAGATCCTCTGTGTTTGTCCCATGCTTTTTTTAATTCAGTTACTGTCCTCATCTCTACCACCTCCACTGGGAGACTATTCCATGGATCCACTACTCTTTCCATAAAGAAATATTTCCGCATATCACTCCTGAATCTATCTCCCTTCCCCCTCATCTCATGTCCCCTCATAGCAGAACTTGCTTTCAATTGAAAGAGGCTCTCTCCCTGAACATTTATGCCACAGAGGTATTTAAACATCTCAATCATATCACCTCTATCCCGCCTTTCCTCTAAGGTGTACATATTAAGATCCTTCAGTCTGTCCTCATATGCTTTATAATGAAGACCACTAATCATTTTAGTAGCCACCCTCTGTACCGACTCCATCCTGTTCACATCCTTTTGAATGTGCGGTCTCCAGAATTGCACACTATACTCCAAATTAAGTCTCACCAAAGACTTATACAGAGGCATTATCACCTCCTTTTTTCTACTAGCCTGTTTAGCTACTTTAAGATCATCAGACACAACCACACCTAGGTCCCGCTCTTCTTTAGTGGACAAAAGTACTTCACCCCATATACTATATTGCTCCCTTGGATTGCTGCAGCCCAAATGCATGACCTTACATTTTTTAACATTAAATCCCAGCTGCCAAATTCTAGACCATTCTTCAAGCTTAGCTAGATCCGTCCTCATGTTATCTACCCCTTCCTGGGTGTCTACTCTATTGCAGATTTTGGTATCATCTGCAAAGAGGCAAACCTTACCTGAAAGCCCTTCCGCTATATCACTAACAAAGATGTTAAAAAGAATCGGACCAAGGACAGATCCCTGGGTCACACCACTGATAACATCCTTCTCCTCAGAGTGAGCTCCATTTACTTGTACTCTTTGTCGCCTCCCACCCAACCAATTTAAATATTTAGGTCTTCAAGTCTCTTCTCATAAGGCTCCTGACGCAGGCTCCAAATCATTTTGGTCACCTTCCTCTGAACAGTTTCCAGTCTTTTTGCATCCTTTGCAAGATATGGTCTCCAAAACTGAACACAGTATTCCAAGTGAGGCCTCATCAGTGACTTATACAGTGGCATTAGTACCTCTTTCTTTCTGCTGGTAATTCCTCTTTGTATGCAGCCCAACATCCTCCTGGCTTTTGCCACCACCTTGTCACACTGTTTTGCCACCTTGAGATCTTCAGAAATAATCACACCGAGGTCTTTCTCCTGATCCATGCACACCATCCTCTCGCCCCCTATCGCATACAATTCCCTTGGATTTCTGCTACCCAAGTCCATGGCGCTGCACTTCTTTGCATTAAATCTTAATTGATAATGACCATATCTACACCCTTAGATTGCTGACACTGCACTTCTTTGCATTAAATCTTAATTGATAATGATCATATCTACATCCATAGATTGCTGAGCTCATGTGGTAACTCTGTGGCTCAACACACAAGGCTAGTGTGTATATGAGGAGTGTGACAGGTTCAAGACCTGGGTATAGATTGTATATAGTATGTCCCTGTGGATAAACTTTATCCTACATTGCGGATATAGCACCAGAATGTGCAACCTCCAACGAATTCATGACATGCTACAAGGGATAAGCAGAGCAATACAAACACATAGGATGACAGTCCCTGCTCAATGAGTGTACTATCAAGTGATGACAGACAGTACACTACGAGAGAAAGAAGGGTAGAATAGGGGGAGAAGACACCAGAGAAACAAAAGAGATCCAACAGCAGTCCCAAAGAGGTATGCAGTCTTCATGGATATGAAGAGGGGAAGAAATGAGACATGACAAAAGGATAGAGGACACCTGCACCAGGCATTAGGAACTGCAAGGTAGTGGAAGGAAGGTTAGGGATGGCAGTAGAAGACCAGGGTAGAGAGTGAGTAGGCAGAGAAAGAGTGAAGTCCACAGGAAGGTGGGACAGAGGAGAGATGAAAGGTGCTGAGGGGCAGTACAGGCAAAGAGAGGGTGAGTGAGTGAGGGTGAGTGAGGAGAGAGGGTGGGACAGAGGAGAGATGAAAGGTGCTGAAGGGCAGTACAGGCGAAGCATTTATAGGCTAGGTGAGGATGTCTAAGATGGATAAGTAAACATATGGGGAGTCAGTGAAGACATATCAGGAGTATGTCTGGGACATGAGTATCTCAGGACTGGTGGAGGGTGAGCCAGGAAGCAGAAATCTGCATAGATGGATGGGGAGAGAGATGACTTTGAGGGAGGCAAGCAAGGAGTAGGTGCAGTTGCAAGATGGGAGGTAACTATAGTGTGGACCCCATTTTTAGTTCTGCATTCAGAGAGCAAGGTGCTCTTTGAGAACCGGGGGCCCCTGAAAAGTAGTGAACCCAGTCACCAACAGACATCTGAGGCACATGTGAATCCACATCAGCCAAGTCCATCTGCAAGATGTGACTTCATGCCCTTACTGCTGCACAAGTACCCACCGGGTAAGGGTGCTCATGGCCATTCTGCTTGTTCCACCATGCCATTTGATGTGTGTGTGCCTGTCACCTGGGCTGTTCCCCTGAGTAGACCTATCCCATGTGCTAGACAGAAATGTCCATTTCACCAGCAGCATAGACAGCCAGTACAGCATAAAGACTGAACAACACATCTCCCTTGCACACCAGCAGAACATACCTTATCAGAAAGGTATGGCACAGGATCTGCAGAGATACCAGCAGGCATGAGCAGACCCCTCTGCATGGCTGCATCCACCCTACACCAATGTGTTGCTAAACCCATAAGGCAACTCTGTGGTGGCTAGGAGGGTTGCTGGTTCAAGTCCCTGGAGTGGATCATGTATAGCATATCTCTGTGGTACAATAGGGAGAGGAGACACAAAAGAAACGAGAGAAGAATCCAACAGCAGCCCCAAAGGGGTATGCCATCTGCATGGGTTTGAAGAGGGAAGGAGATGAGCTGTGACATATGGATAGAGGATGCTTGTGCCAGGCATAAGGAACAGCAAGGTGAAAGGATCAGAGTCTGGAGATGGCAGTAGAATAACAGGGCATAGAGAGGAGGTATCCAGAGAAGGAGCAAAGTACATGTGAAGGGGTGTAGGAAGAGTGGAGTGAGGATAGGCAATGCAAGGCAGTAAAGGGGATACATTGATAGGTTAGCACATATCACATGTGTGAGATGGATATGGAAACAGATGGGGAGCCAGTGAAATGATATCAGGAGAGGGGCTATATGAGTGTATCAGGGCTGGTGGAGTATCAGCCATGCAGCAGAGGTTTGAAGAGATAGAGGGGGAAAGAGATGATTTTGAGGGAGACCAGCAAGGAGAAGGGTGCAGTGGCAAGATGGGAGGCAATTATAAAAAGGACAACAGTTTTTGTTTTGTGTTCAAAGAGCACTGGGCTCTGTATGTTCCAGGGACCCTCCAAATGCAAGGTCCCAGTCATCAGCAGCCAACTGAGGCACGTGTGAATCCACATTGCCAGGTCAGGCTGCAGGATGTGATGTTATGCCATGACATCACCACAGGCACACACCAGGTATGGGGGACCATGGCCATTCAGGTAGGTCTGCTATGGCATGTGATGTGTTTGTGCCTGTCTCAATGGGCTGCCCCTGTGAATGGACATATCCAATGTGTGAGACAGGAATGTCAGTTGCACCAGCAGCATAGAAAGCCATTGTATCATACAGACTGGACAACATGTCCTCCTCCCAGACCCGCCAAACATACCTTGTCAGACAGGTATGGAACAGGGCTTGCAGAGATCCCAGCAGACATAGGCAGACCCCTACTCATGCCTGCATTCACCCTGATAATGATTATGTCTACACCCATAGATTGCTGAGCTTATGAGGTAACTCTGTGGCTCAACACACAAGACTAGTGTGTATATGAGGAGTGTGACAGGTTCAAGACATGGGTATAGATACATAGCTGTGCCACAGTGAGAGTGCCCTCCCAGCATGACATGCTGTGGCCACCCAGTCCATGAACATGGCAGACGGGCACTACGACATCTCAGCCATTTATCCTACCTCCGATGCAGACACATCCTGGCCAATCCGCCCTGTTTCAGGCCATAACCACAATACTATGCTCTTCATCATGCACATTTGCAGACTAATGCTGGAAACAACTTAGGTAATGCAAGGATCAGTGAGGTGTAAACAATGGAGAGACATACACACACACAAACACACACACACACACACACACACACACATCGTGGTGCTGTGCAAAAATGGGGATGGTCGACATTCCTGCCTGCCACTTTGGTATCAATATCAACTCAAGCATTGTTAATGTGTGCTCATCATGCAGGAGCTAGTAGTGCAATCTGATGTTAACGCCTGCTCTGTGTGCCAATGCTATCAGCCTGACTCTCTATCCAGCTGTGGATAGTGGGGTCTGTCTATGTGGCTGATGGGTGTTTGTACCCTTGCTGGCTGATTCATTGGGAGCTGCACATGCTGGTGTTGTACCTGCACTAAAAAGGTTTAGCCACAGGGAAATGCAAATCACAAGCCACAGCCCAGACCTGAACCTATAACCCTCCATTATATACACACTAAGGGGTATGTTTACTAAACTGCGTTAGTGCAAATCGCATTAGGAGCCGCGTTAGTGAAAGGAAAGCCAAAAAAGGACATGGGCGGGACATCGTAATAACTAACGCGCGTTCCAAAAACTAACGAGCGTTACAGGGCGCCGTGGCGCATTAAACATATGAAGGCGTACAGACACAAATCATTGAAACAGAGCTGTAGCACAATGGTTAGTGTACTCACCGCTGTTACAGGCAGCATGGGTTTGAGTCCCCAGTGTGCCTAACGCAGAATGCTGTCCCAGGCAGCACCCTGTACATTACATAGGGAATGAGGAGGCATGTTTTTCTTTATGGTCAGTAGTTGTTAATGAAACACACTCTCGCAGTGCGCATAGCCATGTACGTTGGTACGTGCGTGGCTGCATGCGTTGTTACAGGCGTAGCCCCGTGCGTACAATCATGTGTGGGTACATGTGTTTTTACCAGCGTGGGCATCTTATAGTACAGCCACTTTAGGGTGTCTTGCACTTATGCACTATGCTAACAGATGTACGTGTGATGGCCTATGGTTTATCAGAGCCTGAGAGCAGGCGCTGGATCTTCCGAGGGTTGGATCGTGCCAGTCACACCCATGATGCACTGCACATGCAAATCAGCTGTCCACAGATACACACCATGGGGAATGCACCCCCACAGCACCTCGACCTGGTAGGGGGTACTGACCGTGTGTTGTACTGGCACAGAGTAGCTACACACCGTCACATTGTGCTGGTACTGTGCTCACCCTGAGGGTGCAGTGAGGCGCCCAGCACCAGGTCCACAGCACCATCCATGGCTAAAAGAGGCCATGGCGCAGATCCAAAGCAGTGTTAATGTGCGAGATAAGTAGTTTCTGCACAAACACCTTGCAGTCAGGTGTAGCCCCCCATGGACCCCTAGGTGGCCCATATACCCCCCCCCTCAAGTGCCAAGGGTGGCAAACAGGGTCTCCTAACAATAGATCCACCTTCTACCTCCCTGCAAAGGTGGCAGTAGAGAGGAACATCAACCCCAGTTCTGGTGGGGAACAGACACCCCACAGGGCAGGCACCACAGCTCTGTACACAAACAGACATCAGGCCTGGATATGGTAAGCTGCATCCCACCACTATCTGATATACTCCTGCAGCAAGCCATCAGCCACTGCACCCTGCAAGCCACTTCATCAAGACACATACCAGCTGCAAACAGTCTGCTAGTTAGTCCATAATGCATGTGCTCAGTGGATATGCATGCACCCAGAACTGGGATGTCAGCATACACAGCAAGCAGATAAATCAGTGACTGGGCCCCAAAAGGAAACCCATATCTATCACATGAGAGAAATACTATATAGCACTATGGGGGTGCCTAGCCATGCTGTGGTCACTGCACAGTCAGGGTGAGAGTGATCTCTCAGCAGGACATACTGAGGTCACCCTGTCTGTGTAGGTGGTGGCCGGGCACTAAAATGTGCCTGTCACTGCCCTATGCCCTGTGCAGATGCACCCTGGCCAGGCCACCCTGTCCGGCCTATACCCATGGTACCTTGCTCCTCATTATGCACATTGGCAGCTCAATACTGGCAACATTGCTGGCAATGTGGGCTGTGGAAGGTGTTTGCAGCCACCACACACTGGATAGACAGACAGACACCCCCACACCTATGCCAGCATTGTGCAATTACAGAGGTGTTCAGCAGCCATACCCACCACACCAGTCCTGGGCACAGTTCAGGCATGGATATTGTATGCAAGACTGTTGGGGGTCACTCCCCATGGTGGTACACACTGTCAGAGTCCAGACCTGCAGCACACACCACAGACAGCAGAATGATTTTTATGGTGGAGCTCACTGAGCAAACTGTGCTTAATGTAGGAATTGATATCTGCCAGTTATCACAGGAAACGTTTGATAGCTGTGTACCATATACCCAGGTGTAGGGTGGCATTGCTAAGGTATGCAACTGCTAGTATTGGGAGATACAGGTAGGGCCCAATGTCCTGCTTCTCCAGGAGGCATTGGCCAATGGGGCCTGTGGGTGTGTCTGGCCCTGTTGGCTGCTGCTTTACGGCAGAGTTCCCCAACTCCAGTCCTGGTGTTCCAAACCTGTTCGGGTTTTCATGCTGTCCCTCATAAATATGCATGAGCTACATCTGCATACCATGGGGGTGGTGCATAGATATGCAGCACAGGCATCTTTATTAGAGGCAGCATGGAACCTGAATGGTGTGGGACCTTCCAGGACTGCAATTGCGAGACTCTGCTCTGGGTAATGCGCCTGTTTCTGATGTCTGTGTTTGGTGTGGTATAATATAGGCGTATTAACCATGCGTATGTGCTCTGCAATAAAGGGGTGTCTTTACTATCACTGTTTAGTGGTGGGTAAAACTATGGGGACTGGGTTGGCAGGAGCCCCAGCTGGGATTTGAATCTGTGATTCTCTGGTCTTACAGGCACTGGCTGTGTCTGTTGTACCACACTGTGGCCACAGAGGTGGTGCAGTCCCTGGAGTTAGTTAAAGCGGCCTGACGAGTCAGAAACCCTGCTCTGCACAGGTTTACTGTGGGCTCATTTACCTTGTATGGAGACAAAGGTGCACATAAACCTCAAAACAGACCTCAAAAAAAGGGGCAAACACCCATAACCAAGCTGGGCAACAATGATATCATTGGGTAACATTACACACCACTCCCAGGAAAGCTCCATCACAATGAAATGATCTTTGAAAGGGTCTACAGAGCGTAGACCTTCCAAACATCATTTCTTTCTTTGGTGCTTTCCAGGGAGTGTTGTTCATTGTTGCCCATTGCTATCACTGTTGCCCAGCTGAATTGTGCTTTTTACAATGTTTCTTGTGGTCATTCTTCAGGTTTTATGTGAACTTTTGGTCTTTGCAATGTATCACACTGCTCACGTTTTGTAGGTTTCCCCGGTTTTGCTGTACATTGCTAACGGAAATTGTTTCTCTTCCCTTTAATATGCCTTTAACGACAGGTTTTCATTCGCGTTGGAGTTGAGCTCAGAAATTCAGCGCGTTAGTATGAGGGGAGCCTCTCCCCACCCACTCTCCGCCCATTGACCCTTCTCTCCGCCCACTCTCCACCTTCTGCGCTGTTTTAACGCGCCGCGGAGGTTTACGATTGTTAACTGCGGTTAACGCGCGTAAAGTACGTTTAACGATCGTTAGCACGTCAGAACGCACGTTCGGACGTGCTAACGATCGTTAAATGTACTTTACGCGCGTTAATCACGATTACCGCACTTTAGTAAACATCCCCCTAACTGTCTGCATCAAGCCACACTACAGCCATATGGCTGCAACTGTTCCTGGGGCTGACATGCTTCCTATCAGATGCACACTCCAGTCATTAATTTATAGACCTCTATCATATCTCCCCTCAGCCGTCTTTTCCCCAGAGTTTCTGTTGTAGCCAAAAAATAGTCTTTTAGGAAATAGAAAAAGGAGCCAAATGATGAAAACGTGAAACAATATAATTACTGGCAAGTTAAATGCAATGCTCAAAGAAATCAGGGCAAAGAAATCAGGGAAGCTAACAAAAGTTACAGCACAGTAATAATAATGGGTGATTTCAATTACCTCGATATCAACTGGGTCAGTGTCATGGCAGGACATGGTAGGGAGATAAAGTTTCTAGATGAAATAAATGACTGCTTCTTAGAGCAGCTGGTTTATGAATTGACCAGAGGGGAAGCCATTTTGAACCTAGTCCTTAGTGGAACACAAGATCTGGTGCAAGAGATAAGGGTGTTGGGGCCACTTGGCAATAGTGATCATAGCATGATCGCGTTTGATTTAATAAATGGAGGAGGGAGGGTAAGGAAATCCACAATACTACCTTTTAATTTTCAAAAGGGAGACTATGATAAAATGAGGAAAATAGTTAAGAAAAAACTAAAAGGAGCAGTAGTTGCAAAGTTTAAAGATTTACATCAAGCTTGGGTGTTGTTTAAAAATACTGTCTTGGAAGCCCAGACCAGCTATATTCCACGCTTTAAGAAAAGTGGAAGGAAGTCCAAAAAACTGCCAGCATAGTTTAAAGGTGAGATCAGAGAAGCTATTATTTCAGGAAATGGAAAAAGGAGCCAAATGACGAAAACTGGAAACAACGCAAACACTAGCAAGTTAGATGCAATTCATTGATAAGGCAGGCAAAGAGAGAATATGAGAAGAAGCTTGCTGTGGAAGCAAAAACGCATAATAAAGACTTTTTCAGGTACATTAGTAGCAAAAAAGCTGTGAGAAAGTCAGTTGGACCACTAGATGATAGAGGGGTAAAAGGGGCACTAAGAGGGGACAAAACTGATACATCAAGGGACATGGTAGGGCACATAGTGTGTGTGAGATTTGCAAGGCTGTGAAGGGGGCTGGGTTTGAGACAGGCACTGGATAGAACAGCGATACAGAGGGCTATTCAGATGACACCTGCATGTACACAGACAACAGTCAAGGCAACGATTCACAGGTCAATGTCCTGCAATCACCAATGACACAGCCAGTCTAAAAAGACAGCAAAGCTCCCTGCTTATTCATGTTTTACAACTAGACCTACTTTAAAACATGCATGGAATGTATAGGGATACTGCCATGTAGTATAAAAGCTCACCTAAGTTTTGTTTGAGTTGGGGTGAGCTTTTATACTACATTGCTATCAACACTCCATAACGTGCCTTTAAGAACTGTTTAGGGATACTGCCATGCACATATCTGGGTGTTTGTGAAATATTCAGTGGACATGCAGATGTAGATGCCACCCATGGCATCATCCCCCAGAAAACCCTGAACGGGTGCCCACAGCAGAAACATGCAGCTCGTAGCTTTTCTAAAAGTGTGATCTATATGTATCTGCGGCTTGCATGCTTTTCCATCACCACTAATGCATTTAAATTGCGAATAGGGCTTCTAAAATAACCCCCATAATGTAATAAATATGTCCCTGCATGCCATCTGGAAGATACATGTGCTGTTCATATGTCTGTAGGCCTGCAGTTTCATAGTGTGCAATCCCATTCCATTCCATCTCTTGTTGAAGTTACTGACGTCCCACAGTACAGTGTTCAGTGAATATTAAACACTGCAAAATCCTGAAGATCTGCAGAATGGTTTGGTTATGAAAATGCACTTTATAAGATTCTTCTAATCTAAGATCCTTATTTAGGTCTCTCTCTCTCTCTCATTCCTACAACCACCTCCTTTTGTTGTTTTTTTTTCAGAAATCCCATTGAAAGGGGGAAATTGTATTTTCAGTTTTACTATTTTTTTCTAAACTCAGCATCACAGGGCTGTAGAAGGTTTGCTCTGTGTCAATATGCCCGATCTTGTGCAAGGAAATTCTCTTTGCTACAGAATCAATTTTTACTATGTTCTGTACTGCACATAACATAATCTGGAGAATTGGCATATTTAATCAAGTTCAGGGTTTCCTAGTTGTTTCTACAATACATTAATTTCTTTAGTGGGGTATGCAGTAGCCCAGTAGTTTTCTCCTGCTTCTTTTAGGCTTCCATTTCTATCAGAACTAGCCTCTGTTTGTCCAGGGCATAATAGGCCTTCATTAACATCTCCTGAGGGGGATTTTTGCCTTGTTTCATGCACCCCTTCACAATTCAACCTAGTCATTGCAGCATCAGTCCTCAGCTAGAACCTACAAACTGCAAGACCAAACTGAACCTGGTTAACATGGATCCTAAATCTGACCAACCTAGACAGAAATCAAATCCAGGTGCTCTAGATGGCGTTGTGTAGTACTGATGCCTTCAGAAATTAAATTTATGGGTAACAAATGATGCTGAGACTCCTTGGCAAGCTAGTGTGCAGAGCAATAGTTACTCTGTGGCCAATATGGTGCTGGTCATAGGCACCACTGCCTGAAGAGTGCTATGGACAACATCTCACTAGGGGGTGTCAGCACCTTCTTCCAATACAGCTAGGCCAAGAAAAGTCACTCCATCTTTCCACCCTGTGGGGCTAAAAAACAGCTCAGCTTGGCATGTTTGACCCCATCATGCAGCCCATGGGGCTGTCTGTCCCTGCTCCGTGGGCCAACGTACAGCAGCTGTGGCCATTGCTCCCTATCACTAAGTCCATGGGGCCAAACAGCTTCTGCTACTGCCTCTCCTCCTGTTAGGATTTCAGTGATGGCAGTCAGGTGCTTCTACCTCACTCTTCTGCCATAGTTCCTCTCCCTCCTGGGCGGTTCAAACAGATGGTGGTTAACTGACCCATGCATGGAGTTTATAATATCTAACTTTTAAGAATATGTATTCTGAGATTCAAGAAATTGCAGATTATTATTATTAATTTATGGTTCACCTATTTCTTACAGGATAAGGTGAGTTATGGAAAACATTCATAGCAAGCTGAATACATAAAAACATTACTTCAACAAAATAAAATCATAAAAATCTAAATAGTAATATTAAAACTACAAACTCAATTACAGCATGTTTATTAAGGCGCACTAAGGATTTGCACACAATGCATGTTTCGAGTAAAAACTAACACATGGTAAGTACTGAAGGCTGTGCATTAACTGTTGAGGGCATACCTAGCTGTATTCCTGAAGTTTCCATGCTAAAAGGTACTGTACTTCACCACGCTAAAGTTTCATCTGTAATTAGCTAGATGTACTTAACACCACCCATTGATGTGGCTGTGGTAAGTGTGGCATGCAGTGGGAAGGGGTTTTCTTTGAAACACGTGGAGGCACATTCTAGTATGTACGCCAGGGTCGTGTGCACCCAATTGGAATCAGGACGCACAGAGGTAGATCTGATTCCAATCCCGCAGGAGCTAGATGTGCCCCGTGGGATCAGAATCGGATCTAGGGTCTGTACGTGCAGACCGGGACCCAATTCCGATCAGCCTGTACATACAGATCCATGTCTGGCTAACTTAGTCAGGCTCTTGAATGGTGCTACGGTGCCATGGCATTCCATTACCATGGCACCACTGCTCCATTAGGAGCCATGATCCCCGGCTGCCAACCACACTTTCCTTTCTCCAAAACCTGACCCCCGATCTGACCTTCCATGGCCAGAATCAGGCTGCGAGGAACCCCCTTCACCCCCTCACCTCACTGGTGCTGCCTGGGCCTGCTGTCCCCTGTCCAGTCTGTCGACCCCAGACATACAGGGCCGACTTCAAAATCGGCCCTATATGTCTGGGGTCACAGACCATCCATGCCCTGCCCTCACTCCACCTCCAGAACACCCCCTCCCGCCCCCGACTAAGCCTCCTCTTACAAACTCCTTGTTCGTACGGGAAGGCTTCTGCCGGGGATATAAGGGGGTGAATAATGGGGATGGACATCCCTTTGGGACATCTATCCCCACTATTCACATTACAGAATACATTAGACCCCAGAACAGACAGCAGTTTAGGGAAAACAAAACAGCATTTATTCTGTCCCAGCTTGTTAAACCTCCACAAAGCTAGATCTCCTGGCCCCTCCTCCAACCTCAGTTAAAGTTCCTTCCTCAGGACTCCTTTGCATGGCTTTCCTTGGAAGGACTTCTGGCTCCATGGGCCTCTCCCCCTCCTGCAGCCAGCTGAGTTCTTAACCTCTCCCTTTGAGCCATGCCCTCCCAGCCCTGAACTTTGGGTTGCAGACTCTCTTAAAGGGGACTGTTGGAAAGGGATGAGCAGCATTCTATATACCCCATCACACACCCTTCCCCACAGCTCAACCATGCCCTGTTGAGCACCTGCATCACCAGGAACCTCCAGTTGAGAAAGAATGTCTGCATTCAGGTGAGTCCAACCAGTCCAATGGCAGACTTAGAACTGATATGGTTTGAGACTCAAAAAACACTGCATAATAGGGCCATTGAACTCCTTATGTTGAGCCAGTTACTTGGGTTGGTGGTCCATTATCAGTGTAAACAGATGGCTGAGCAGGAAGTATTTGAAACTTTCAAGGGCCCACTTGACAGCCAGGACCTCCTTCAGGATCACCACATAATGCTTCTCGCAAGGAAACAGTTTTCTCCTGATGAATGCTATGGGATGTTCTTCACTCCTGATTTCCTGGGCCAGAAGAGCTCCTAGACCCATCTCTGAGGCATCAGTTTGCACAATAAATGATAGAGAGAAATCATGGCTAATCAGGAGCAGTTCAGAGCGCACAGCCTTTTTGAGATGCTGGAAGGCCAGGTCCAGGTCTAGTGACCACTGAATCCATTTGGGAGCTCTCATCTGGAGGAGATTGGTTAACAGCTCCAACACCTCTTCAAAATTAGGAAAGAAACTGTGATAATAGCCAATCAATCCAAGGAAGACATGAACCTCTTTCTTCAATTTTGAGGTGGGGACCAGGGCAATGACATCCACATACTGTAGCTGAGGTTGTGCCTGCCCATTCCCAATTAAATATCACAGGGAATTGAATATCCCGATCTCCCAGAAAATATTTCTTGAGGTTGGCTGTCAACTCGGCCTTCCACAGGCTGGTTAACATGGCTTGTACTTGGGTTATATGGGTGGTCCAGTCTCTGCTGTCTTTGACAATATTGTCAAAGTATGCAGCCCCATACACCTTGTGTGGTCTCAGCAGGTGGTTGACTAGGTGCTGAAATGTGTCAGGAGCCCTGTGTAAACTAAAGGGCGGTGCTGTAAACTGAAACATACCTTGCAGTGTTGAAAAAGAAGTCCTTTTCTTGGCAGTCAGAGTTAAGGGCACTTGCCAGTAACCCTTGGTCAAATCCAAGGTTGATATAAAGCATACTCATCTACTCTGGGCATGGAATATGATTCCAATTTAGAAACTGCATTGACCCTCCAGAAGTCAATGCAGAATCTGTTGCTTCTGTCAGGTTTAGGAATCAAAACAATGGGGTATGACCAGCCACTCATGGACTCTTCTATAACTCCCATGTAAAGCATCCTTTCCAGTTCCTTGGTGACAGCCTATTGCCGAGCCTCCAGAATCCAACATGGCCATTGCTGGATAACAACCCCAGGGTCAGTAACGATATCATGGCAAATGAGGTAGGTACATCCCAGGCAGGGTGGAGAACACCTTTAGGTTCTGGTAGATCAAACCTAGATCTCTTCTCTGGGCAGCAGAGATCTGGTCTCCAATCGGGGCTTGAGCTGGATCTGATGGGGTCGAAATTTCTGGCCCAAAATTATCTTCCTGTACCACCATAGCCCTCAAGGGAGTCCACTTTTTCAATAGGTTAACATAGTAAATGCTGCCTTTATTCTGTTTATCTCGCTGAGCAATCTTGTAATTAACAGGCCCCACTTTCTCTTCCACCTCATAGGGCCCTTGCCATTTACAGAGTAATTTGTTCTTGGATGAGGGCAGCAAGGTTAAAACTCTGTCTCGGCACAGAGTTATTCTTCCCAGGATTTCCTTACAAAGTCTAAGATGCCTCTTGTGCGTCTTGCAAAGAGCAACTTAAAAGGTGAAAACCCCTTGGAACTCTGAGGTACGTCTTAGATGGCAAACATCAGGTAGGGTAGGAGAATATCCCAATTCTTCCCATCCTTGTACACAGTTTTATTGAACCACTCAACAAGGCCATTAGTTTGTGGGTAATATACGGAGGTTCACAGCATCTTGACCTTCACCAAAGGCGCATACTTGCTTCATCACCTTGGATACAAAGGACTCTTTCATCAGTGAGGATCACCATGGGTATTCCAACCCACAAGAATACTTCCTAAAGGGCATTTGCGATCACCAACTGTGCCCATCTGCCAGAAGCTGGAGGAGCTGCTGCATTCTGGCCTGTCACTTGTTTGCTTGCCAGACAAACAATCACAGCTCACTCTTCTGCAGCTGGGTTAAATCTGCAGCATTTCAGCTCCAACAAACGTTTAGCGGCCTCTAGTGGCCAAAACAAAGCTTGCGGGTGCACCTATTTTGCCACCTTGCTGGGCAGACTAGATGGACCATACTGGTCTTTATCTGTCATCATATATTATGTTACTATGTATAGTAGTTTTTATATATTTTAGATCAATGGCCTCTGGGTATTGGGTAGCATAGTATAGTATGACTAAAATATACTTGTTGCTTCAGGTGGTTAGTTCCAAGGGTCCTACCAGGTCCATGGCTACTCTTTCAAATGGGGTTTCAATGATAGGCATAAGCACTAGAGGGGCAGGTAAGACTTTGGAGATGACTGGAGGGGCATGACTGGCAATATAACTGCATCTGTTTATGGATCCTGGATCAGAAAAATCGGGCCATATACATGTTCCAGTGTTTTCTCCAATGATAACGCTGATGATAGGCCAATGATAACGCTGATGAAAGGGCCATGGGACTATCTGTTCTACTGCTTCCCTCTCGAGGCACCCTTGGCCACTCTGTATAACAAATTTCCCTTTAGCATAAAATAGAGAAAGGTTTTTACAGGGGACTCTCCGTTACCTACTGGAACCCCATCCACCTCCAAAACCTGCTCTTGGGCATGCTTAAGGGCAGGGGCGGCCCAAGGGGGGTGCGGGGCCATGTGCGGAGACTCGGTGCGGGGCCTCATTTGCATAAGTGGCCTTATTTGCATAAATATTTGCATAATGTTACCATACACTAACTTTTAGTAAACATGTCTCTTAATGAGGGTATGGATAAAGAAAGACTAAAAGATTTCTACATTACTATAATCCAGTGCCAACCGCCAGGCACATTAGGAACTACTACAAACGCTGCCCATTTAGAACCCATAGCAAACCCGCCATATCCTGACAGCATTACCAGGACTCACAAAGCACCATACCCTACCTATCAAAAGGCAACACTGCAAATATTAAACCAATACATTTCAGAGAATACTGGGGAAAGAGAACAAGTGGCAATGTCAAATAGGAATTACATAAACAGAATACCTCAGCTCAGTTACACATGCAGAACATAGACCATCATCAAACAAGGAATCACAATTTAGAAACAGGAAGGCAATAATTAAACTGGGAACCCCAAAAGCCACTGTAGAAATAAAACTATAAATTAATTTCCTCTTGTACCAAACAAAGCGCAGACGTTAATGATGCACATTTCACAGAGCTTTCATATTCCAGTTAATAAATTCAAAATAAAGAGATATCTTTCTACCTTTTGTGCATTTTTTTCAGTTGCAATTGCTCCAGCCACTTTCTTCTGGTTTCTTCATGTTTTCTGCTAACTCTCCATCGTCTGCTGTCCATTTGTTCTTTCTTCTCTCTTCTAGTTTTTTTTTCCATTCTCTCTCTCTACATCTGCTTTAACATACTAATCTTTCTCCTTTTGCTCTTTCCTCATTCCTATTTCATCCACACAAATTTTACCCCTCCATCCTCAATCCCCACTTACTCTCCCAATAACCGGCCAATTGTAGATTTTTCATCCCTCCCACACAAAATATTTTTCCCCTCTCCATTTTACTCTCCCAGCCCCATCCCATTCTAATCCTCCCCCAACATCAGCTCCCTTCTAGTTCCAGTCTCACCCAGCATCCATTCCCTTCTAGTCCCTGCATCAGCCCATTTCCAGTCCTACCCCCATCAAACCCAGTTCCTGTCCGAGCTCCCACATCCATTTTCAGTCTGAGTCCCTTCATCAGCTCATTTCCAATCCTAGCCCCCCCATCAGCCCATTTCTAGTCATTTCCTAGCCCCACCATCAGCCCATGTCAAATCCTAGCTCCCCTCCACTCAGCCCAATTCCAGTCCAAGCCCCCCCATGAGCCTACTTCCAGTTTAAGCCCCCCTATAACCCATTACCAGTCCTAACCCCCCATCAGCCCACTTCCAGTCTTAACCCCATCAGCCCATTTCCAGTCAGCCCCCCATAGCCCACTGCCAGTCTACCCCCCCCCATCAGCCCACAGCCCATTACCAGTCCTAACCACATCAGCCCACCTCAAGTCCTAACCCCTCCCCATCAGCCCATGTCCTGTCCTAGCCCCCCATAGCCCATTATCAGTCCTAATCCCCCCATCACCCCATTTCCAGACAGCCCCCATCAGCCCACAGCCCATTACCAGCCCTATCCCCCCCAGCCCTTTAACAGCACTAACCCCCCATCACCCCATTTCCAGACAGCCCCATCATCCCAAAGCCCATTACCAGTCTTAACCCCCCCATAGCCCATTTCCAGTCTTAACCCCCCATAGCCCATTACCAGTCCTAACCCCCCCAACAGCTCACAGCCCATTCCCAGTCCTAACCCCTCCCCATCAGCCCATTTCCTGTCCTAGCCCCCCATAGCCCATTATCAGTCTTAACCCCCCCACAGCCCATTACCAGTCCTAACCCCCCATCACCCCATTTCCAGACAGCCCCCATCAGCCCATTACCAGTCCTAACCCCCCATCACCCCATTTCCAGACAGCCCCCATCAGCCCACAGCCCATTACCAGTCCTAACCCCCCCATCAGCGCACAGCCCATTACCAGTCCTAACCCCCCCAACAGCTCACAGCCCATTACCAGTCCTAGCCCCCCCTAGCCCATTATCTGTCCTAGCTCCCCCGCAGCCCATTATCAGTCTTAACCCCCCCCCAGCCCATTACCAGTCTTAACCCCCCATCACCCCATTTCCAGACAGCCCCCATCAGCCCACAGCCCATTACCAGTCTTAACACCCCTTCCAGCCCAGCCCAGCCCAGCCCCAGTCTCAACACCCCCCAGCCCAGCCCAGCACCAGTATTAACACCCCCCCCCCCAGCCCAGCCCAGCCCATTACCAGTCTTAACACCTCCCCAGCCCAGCCCCAGTCTTACCCCCCCAGCCCAGCCCAGCCTTAACTCCCCCCCCGCAGCCCATTACCAGTCTTAACCCCCCCCCCCCGCCTGCAGCCCATTACCAGTCTTAACCCCCAGCAGCCCATTACCAGTCTTAACACCCCCCCAGCCCAGCCCCAGTCTTAACACCCCCCCAGCCCAGCCCAGCCCAGCCCCAGTCTTAACACCCCCCAGCCCAGCCCAGCCCAGCCCAGCCCCAGTCTTAACACCCCCCAGCCCAGCCCAGCCCCAGTCTTAACACCCCCAGCCCAGCCCAGCCCAGCCCCAGTCTTAACACCCGCCCAGCCCAGCCCATTACCAGTCTTAACACCCCCCCAGCCCAGCCCCAGTCTTAACGCCCAGCCCAGCCCAGCCCAGCACCAGTCTTAACACCCCCCCAGCCCAGCCCAGCCCCGCCCCAGTCTTAACACCCCCCAGCCCAGCCCCAGTCTTAACACCCCCCTAGCCCAGCCCAGCCCAGCCCCAGTCTTAACCCCCCCTCAGCCCAGCCCAGCCCAGCCCCAGTCTTAACACCCCCCAGCCCAGCCCAGCCCATTACCAGTATTAACACCCCCCCAGCCCAGCACCAGTCTTAACGCCCAGCCCAGCCCAGCCCAGCCCCAGTCTTAACGCCCAGCCCAGCCCCAGTCTTAACGCCCCCCCAGCCCAGCCCAGCCCAGCACAGCACCAGTCTTAACACCCCCAGCCCAGCCCCAGTCTTAACACCCCCCAGCCCAGCCCAGCCCAGCACCAGCCCAGCCCAGCACCAGGCATAACACCCCCCCAGCCCAGCCCAGCCCAGCCCCAGTCTTAACACCCCCCAGCCCAGCCCAGCCCCAGTCTTAACACCCCCAGCCCAGCCCAGCCCAGCCCCAGTCTTAACACCCGCCCAGCCCAGCCCATTACCAGTCTTAACACTCCCCCAGCCCAGCCCCAGTCTTAACGCCCAGCCCAGCCCAGCCCCAGTCTTAACGCCCCCCCCAGCCCAGCCAGCCCAGCCCCAGTCTTAACACCCCCCCCCAGCCCAGCCCAGCCCAGCCCCAGTCTTAACACCCCCAGCCAAGCCCAGCCCCGCCCCAGTCTTAACACCCCCCAGCCCAGCCCCAGTCTTAACACCCCCCTATCCCAGCCCAGCCCCGCCCCAGTCTTAACACCCCCCCAGCCCAGCCCAGCCCAGCCCCAGTCTTAACACCCCCCAGCCCAGCCCAGCCCCAGTCTTAACACCCCCCAGCCCAGCACCAGTCTTAACGCCCAGCCCAGCCCAGCCCAGCCCAGCACCAGTCTTAACGCCCAGCCCAGCCCCAGTCTTAATGCCCAGCCCAGCCCAGCCCAGTCTTAACACCCCCCCAGCCCAGCCCAGCCCAGCCCAGCACAGCACCAGTCTTAACACCCCCCAGCCCAGCCCCAGTCTTAACACCCCCCAGCCCAGCCAGCCCAGCCCAGCACCAGCCCAGCCCAGCACCAGTCTTAACACCCCCCCAGCCCAGCCCAGCCCAGCCCAGCCCGTCTTAACACCCCCCCAGCCCAGCCCAGCCCAGCCCAGCACCAGTCTTAACACCCCCCCCAGCCCAGCCCAGCACAGCACCAGTCTTAACACCCCCCCCCCAGCCCAGCCCAGCCCAGCCCAGCCCAGCCCAGCCCCCCATCGGCTTATGGCAAATTTAAAAATTAAAAAAAAACCTGGCTCTGGCTGCTGCCGCGGCCTCCGCGGCAAAATGGAGTGTCCCGCGGGGCCGCCTCTCTGCAAGGGCTTTCAGATTCGCGAAGGGAGAGTGTCTGTCTCCCTTGCGTCTCTGTTAAGCCCGCAGGGGCTAATGGGAAATTTCCCATCTGCCCCTTTAGACGCGAGGGGCTGATGGGAAATTTCCCATTAGCCCCTGCGGGCTTAACAGAGATGCGAGGGAGGCTGGACTGGAGGCTAAATTTAAGCTTTTAGGTAGGAAGTTGAAATCCAGAACTTCCAGGATAGCGTTCTCCGAAATGCTTCCTGTTCCACGTGCAGGACCCAAAAGACAGTCAAAAAAAACCCAGCACAAGGCGGAGAAACACCAAATCTAAAATTAGCCCCGGCTCCAAACCTCCGTAAGTGATATGTAACATACGATACTTATAATACACTCACAAAATACTTTCTTTTTGTCGGAGTAACCAGCTAGAGGAGGCAGGAAAGGCAACCCGTCCCTCGCCGTGGTCACTCCATTTTAATCATTTTAAATGCTTGAGAGAAAATCTTTAATTATAACTTATCTTGTTTGAATCCAGCCAACAAGGAATTCAAAGAGCACAACGTGCCACGTTTCGAGCCATCCGACAATGACCGGCTCTGCATCAGGTGAAAAAACTAGAATCCCGAAAAATGCCATTTTTCGGGATTCTAGTTTTTTCACCTGATGCAGAGCCGGTCATTGTCGGATGGCTCGAAACGTGGCACGTTGTGCTCTTTGAATTCCTTGTTGGCTGGATTCAAACAAGATAAGTTATAATTAAAGATTTTCTCTCAAGCATTTAAAATGATTAAAATGGAGTGACCACGGCGAGGGACGGGTTGCCTTTCCTGCCTCCTCTAGCTGGTTACTCCGACAAAAAGAAAGTATTTTGTGAGTGTATTATAAGTATCGTATGTTACATATCACTTACGGAGGTTTGGAGCCGGGGCTAATTTTAGATTTGGACCCAAAAGACAGGCAGAGCTCCGGAGTCTCAATGCGTGGATGAGACAATGGTGCAAGGATGAGGGTTTTGGATTTGTTAGGAACTGGGGAACATTCTGGGGAAAGGGGGAGCTCTTCCGAAGGGATGGGCTTCACCTTAATCAGGATGGGACCAGACTGCTGGCATTAACCTTTAAAAAAGAGATAGAGAAGCTTTTAAACTAGAAAATAGGGGAAAGCCAACAGTCACTCAGGAGCGCATGGTTCGGACAAAGGTATCCTTGAAGGATACTACCAAAAGCAGTGAGGTTCCAAAAGGGAGTATAGTAGCCCAAATGCCCTTGAGTAAGGAGCAGACAGAGCATAAGGATTCCCAATTACCCATGCCTACCAATAGCCAGATTAATATTAATAAAATACAGTCTCTAAAATGCTTGTATGCCAATGCTAGAAGTCTAAACAATAAGATGGGAGAATTAGAATATATAGCACTAAATGAGAGGTTAGATATGATTGCACTCTCAGAGACATGGTGGAAGGAGGATAACCAGTGGGACACTGTGATACCTGGATACAAACTATATCGTAATGATAGAGCTGAACAAATTGGTGGAGGGGTTGCGCTCTATGTTAGAGAGGGCATTGAGTCAGAAAGGATTAAAGTTTTGCAGGGAACAAAATTTGCTGTAGAATCTCTATGGATTGAAATTCCATTTATGAAGGGGAAGGTGATGGCAGTGGGAGTATACTATCGACCACCTGGCCAGAATGAACAAATGGATGATGAAATGCTCAAAGAAATCAAGGAAGCTAACAAAAGCCACAACAGAGTAGTAATAATGGGTGATTTCAATTACCCCGGTATCGACTGGGACAGTGTCACAGCAGGACAAGCTAAAGAGATAAAGTTTCTAGATGAAATAAATGACTGCTTCTTGGAGCAGCTGATTCATGAACCGACCAGAGGGGAAGCCATACTGGACCTAGTCCTTAGTGGAACGCCAGATCTGGTGCAAGAAATAAGGGTGTTGGGACCACTTGGCAATAGTGATCATAGTATGATCATGTTTGATTTAATCAGTGGAGGACAGATAGTAAAGGAATCCACAGTACTACCTTTTAACTTTCAAAAGGGAGACTATGATAGAATGAGGAATATAGTTCGGAAAAAACTAAAAGGAGCGGTTCCAAAGGTTAAAGACTTACAGCAAGCTTGGGTGTTATTTAAAAATACTATCCTCGAAGCCCAGACCAGCTGTATTCCACGCATTAAGAAAAGTGGAAGAAAGTCCAAAAAACTGCCAGCATGGTTTAAAGGTGAGGTCAGAGAGGCTGTTGCTGCCAAAAGAGCAACCTTCAGGAAATGGAAAAAAGAGCCAAATGATGAAAACTGGAAACAGCACAAGCACTGGCAAGTTAAATGCAAAGCATTGATAAGGCAGGCAAAGCGGGAATTTGAGAAGAAGCTTGCTACGGAAGCAAAAACACGAAATAAAGACTTTTTCAAGTACATTCGTAGCAAAAGGCCTGTGAGAGAGTCAATTGGACCATTAGATGGTAGAGGGGTAAAAGGGGCAGTAAGAGGAGACAAGGCTATAGCAGAGAGACTGAATGAATTCTTTGCTTCGGTCTTTACTGAGGAAGATGTAGGGATGTTACCCAAGACTGAAGTGGTATTTAAAGGTGATACTGCAGAGGAATTGAGAGAAATATCGCTACACCGGGAAGATATATTACAACTATTTGATAAACTGAATAGTAGCAAATCACCTGGACCGGATGGTATACATCCCAGAGTGTTGAAAGAACTGAAATATGAGATTGCAGACCTGTTATTGGTAATCTGTGAACTTTCATTAAAATCATCTGTAATACCTGAAGATTGGAGGGTCGCCAACGTAACACCAATTTTTAAAAAGGGTTCCAGGGGTGACCCGGGAAATTACAGACCGGTGAGCCTGACGTCAGTACCAGGGAAAATGGTAGAAACCATCATAAAGAACAAAATTACACAGCATGTAGATAGTCATGGCCTAATGGGAGACAGCCAACATGGCTTTAGACAAGGAAGATCTTGTCTTACTAATCTGATCTGTTTTTTTGAAGGTGTGCATAAACAGGTAGACAAAGGTGAGTCGGTTGATATAGTGTATCTGGACTTTCAGAAAGCTTTTGACAAGGTCCCCCATCAGAGACTTTTGGCGAAGCTAAAAAGTCATGGGATAGGAGGCAGTGTACTATTGTGGATCGGGAACTGGTTAAAAGATAGAAAGCAGAGGGTAGGGCTAAATGGCCAATATTCCCAATGGAAAAAGGTGAATAGCGGAGTACCCCAGGGATCTGTACTGGGTCCGCTACTTTTTGACATATTCATAAATGACGTGGAAAAGGGAATAACTAGTGAGGTTATCAAATTTGCAGATGACACAAAACTGTTTAAAGTTGTTAAAACCCAAGAGGATTGTGGAAAACTGCAGGAGGATCTGGATAAATTGGAAGACTGGGCATCCAAATGGCAGATGAAATTTAATGTGGACAAGTGCAAAGTTATGCACCTAGGAAAGAACAACCCACACTATAGTTACACGATGCAAGGCTCCACATTAGAAACCACCACCCAGGAAAAAGATGAAGGAGTCATCGTGGATAACATGTTAAAACCCTCCGCCCAGTGTGCAGCGGCGGCCAAGAAAGCAAATAGAATGCTAGGTATCATAAGGAAAGGGATGGAGAATAAAACAAAGGATATTATAATGCCTCTGTATCGCTCCATGGTACGACCGCACCTTGAATATTGTGTGCAATTCTGGTCACCGTATCTTAAAAAGGACATAGAGTTATTAGAAAAAGTACAGAGAAGAGCCACCAAATTGGTGAAGGGGATGGAAGGCTACTCCTATGAAGAGAGGCTAAAAAGGTTAGGGCTCTTTAACCTAGAAAAGAGACGGCTGAGGGGAGATATGATAGAGGTGTATAAATTAATGAATGGAGTGGAACGGATAAACGTGGATCAATTGTTTACGCTATCAGAATATAGAAGGACTAGGGGACATGTAATGAAGCTACAGGGTAAACTATTTAAGACAAATAGGAGAAAATATTTCTTCACTCAACGTGTAATCAAACTCTGGAATCTGTTACCGGAGGATGTAGTAAGGGCTGTTAGTATAGCTGGGTTTAAAAAAGGTTTGGACAAGTTCCTGGAGGAAAGGTCCATAAACCACTATTAAAAAGGGACCCAGGATATCAATGCTTGGCCTAGTACAAGCACTGCAGAACCTGTGTCTTTTGGGGAAACTGCTAGGTACGTATGACCTAGATTGGCCACTGTTGGAAACAGGATACTGGGCTTGATGGACCTCGGTCTGACCCAGTATGGCATTTCTTATGTTCTTATGTTCTTATGACACTCTCCCTTCGCGAATCTGAAAGCCCTTGCAGAGAGGCTCAGCGAGGAGAGGGGGCCCCGCGGGACACTCCATTTTGCCGCGGAAGCCGCGGCAGCAGCCAGAGCCAGCTTTTTTTTTTTTTTTTAATATAATTTTAAAAAAAAAAGCAGAATGTTCTTTGCGCGGGGCCCCCTGAAACGCGGGGCCCTGTGCAAAGAACATTCTTGCTCAATGGACGGGCCGGCCCTGCTTAAGGGACATCCTCTTGCTGGGCCCTTCTGAAGCTCTCTGGGTCTTCCCCCAGTCAGTACTCTGGGAAGGGGAAAATTGAACTTGGGTCACTGCCACTGAGCCATGAGCTTTCCCAAAGGGTTTCTTCCCAAGGATCTCCCTCCCCGGATCCCTCCCCCATAGCCGCCCTAGATTCTGTTGGTAGCATAGCTTTTTCTGGTAATGTCGACTCTGGGACTTAGCAGGCTTGGGATTCTTGACATATAGATCTGGGTATTCCAGGGGGAAAATTTCTAGGAAATCTTCCTGGTTCATCTTAGCGGAGCCATCAGCCAGGCCCATATCACTCTGAAGTTTGGTGAGTCTCAGACAATCACTGGATAAGGGAGCCAGGGCAGCACCACAACCTTGAATGTGGCTTGCCCTGCTGGAGTCGTGAATGAAACTTGTGCCATTAGATACTGCTTCTGGTCTCCATGCACACAGGCCAGTGTTATCATCTTTGCATATTCAATTTGAAATTGGGTTATGGTTTCCTGGTGAATGAGGGTCCACACACTCCCAGAGCCTATCAAGACCTGGAGGTGGCTCCCCTCGAGCTCCACTGGAATCACAAAATTCTGTGCCCTGGGTGAGGAGTATCCACAAAAGTGCAGTTGTGGTTAGGCTGACATCCATGGATTCCTCTATACCCAGGGGGCATTCCCGAGCAAAGTGTCCCCAGGCTCCATACCTAAAACAGGTAAAGGGGTCATGGCTGGGGCCATGCACTCACCTAGGAGGTGACTTTGGGGGTCATAAGAGGGGAGCCAAAATTTGTTCCTACTTCCCCTTCCATCCTTCTGGGCTAATGGGTGATTTCTTCTCCTTCTCGTTGTCCACTTAAGTCACCGGCTGGGCTTCTTGATATCCTTTGGCTATTTTCTGTGCACTCTCCAGTGTAAACTTGGGGTGCTGATGTACCCACTGTTTCATTGGTGCAGTCAAGCTGTTCAAAAACTGCTCCAGTAGCACAGTCTTTACTATTTCGGTCCCTTCTTTCCCTCCAGTTGCAGTCACTTCTATGCAAGATACTTCAGTTAATAAAGGAACCTCCAAGGGCTCCAGTGTATCTGCCCCACCCACCTTTTTTTGAATTGTTGGTAGTATGCCTCTGGAATACAGCCAGCCCATTCCAGTATGGTGGCCTTGATAGCAGCATATGTAGTTCGCCCATCTGGGTTAGCATCCTGGAATGCAGCCTGACTGCTGCCCATCAGCAGATTTCCCAAATAAATAGTCCATGTCTCCTCCAGCCACGCAGCCAGGGGTGGCCCAAGGGGGGTGCGGGGCCATGTGTGGAGATTAATTGCAGGGCCTCATTTGCATAATGAACCTTATTTATGTAAATGTTCGCATAATGTTAACATGCACGTTTAGTAAACATGCCTCTTAATGAGTGTCTGAATAAAGAAAGACTAACAGATTTCTACATTACTATATTGCAGTGACAACCACCAGGCCCAATAGGAAGTACTACAGACACTGATCATTTAGAACCCATAGCAAATCCACCGTATCATAACAGCACTATCAGGACTCACAAAACACCAAACCCTACCTATCAAAAGGCAACACTGCAGATATTGAAACCAGTACATCTCAGAAAATAACAATACATCTCACTGGGGGAAAGAGAACAAGTGGGACTGTCAAATAGAAACAATATGAACAGAATACCTCAACTTGGTTACACATGCAGAACATAGACTGTCACCACACAAAGGACAAGGGATCACAATTTTGAAATAGGAAGATGATAATTAAACTGGGAACCCCAAAAGCCAAACATGAAATGTACAACACTGGAGAAATAAAACTATAAATTAATTTCCGCTTGCACTAAGCAAAAACGCGAAGGTGTTAGCAATACACATGTCCCAGACCTGATATATTCCAGTTAATAAATTCAAAATAAAAAGTAGTTTTCTACCTTCTGTTTGGGATTTTATTTTTCAGCTGCAAATGCTCCAGTCACTTTCTTCTGGTTTCTTCGTGTCTTCTGCAAGCTATCCATTTGTCCTTTCTTCTCTTTTAGATTTTTTCCATTCTCTCTCTATATCTGCTTTAACAAACTGATCTTTCCCCTTTTGCTCTTTCCCCCTTTTCTTTCCTTATTCCTTTATCATCCACTCAAATTTCACCCTTCCATTCTCAATCCCCGCTTACTCTCCCAATACCCAGCCCATCGTAGACTTTTCTTCCCTCCCACACAAAATATCTTTTCCCCCTCTCCATTCTCATTTCCATCCTCAACCCTTTCTAGTCCTCCCCCAAAATCAGCTCCCTTATAGTTCTAGACCCACCCAACATCCGCTTCCTTCTAGTCCCAATCTCCCAAGCTCCCACATCAGCCCATTTCCAGTCCTAGCCCCCCATATGCTCTTTTCCAGTTCCAATCCTAGCCCCCTCATCAGCCCATTTACAGTCCTATTCCAGCCCCCATCAGCCCATTTACAGTCCTATTCCAGCTCCCATCAGTCCATTTCCAGTCCTAGCCCCCCATATGCTCTTTTCCAGTTCCATTCCAGCCCCCCCCAATCAGCCCATTTCCAATCCTAGCCCCCTCATCAGCCCATTTACAGCCCTATTCCAGCCCCCATCAGCCCATTTACAGTCCTATTCCAGCTCCCATCAGTCCATTTCCAGTCCTAGCCCCCCATATGCTCTTTTCCAGTTCCATTCCAGCCCCCCATCAACCCATTTCCACGCCAAGCTCCCCCATCAGCCAATTTCCAGCTCCCTTGTCAGCCCATTTCCAGTCCTAGCCCCCCATCACAGCCCATTTCCAGTCCAAGTCCCCCCATCACAGCCCATTTCCAGTTCTAGCCCCCCCCACCACCATTACAGTCCATTTGTAGTCCTAGCCCCCATCACAGTCCATTTACAATTGAAGTCCCCCCATCACAGCCCATCCAGTCCTAGCTCCCCCCACTATTACAGCCCATTTGCAGTCCTAGCCCCCATCACAGCCCATCCAGTCCTAGCCCCCCCCCACCATTACAGCCCATTTGCAGTCCTAGCCTCCCCATCACAGTCCATTTCCAATCGAAGTCCCCCATTACAGCCCATCCAGTCCTAGCCCCCCATCACAGCCCATCTAGTCCCAGCCCACCATTACTGCCCATTTGCAGTCCTAGCCCCCCATCACAGTCCATTTTCAATCCAAGTCCCCCCATCACAGCCCATTTGTAGTCCTAGCCCACCGTCAGAGCCCATCCAGTCCTAGCCCCCCATCACGGCCCATTTGCAGTACTAGCCCCCCATCATGGCCCATCCAGTCCTAGCCCCTCCTCCCCTCCCCTCCGCTCCATCATGGCCCATTTGCAGTCCTAGGGCCCCCCCAACAGCCCCGCGGCCATCTAAGGGACTGCAGAGGGAGCCGGGAAAGCCCACGCGAGGCCTTGGCTCCCTCTGCGCAGTCGCTAGCGTGAGGACAGTTTTTTTCCCTCACGCTAGCGGCTGTATCTGTGAAGCCGCACATGCTGGGAAAGGTTAAAGGGCATTGCCTTTAACCTCTCATGGTATTCACGGCTTCACAGATACAGCCGCTAGCATGAGGGAAAAGACTCCGCATTCTAGCGGCTGTGCAGAGGGAGCTGGGGCCTTGCGCGGGCTTTCCCGCTCCTGTTTAGGTTTTAAAGGTCTGCCATATCCCCAGAATGCACCAGGCCTCACTACAGAGGTCTAACATCCATCCTGGTGTTATGGTACCTGCTCCTGTTTAGGTTCTAAACATCTGCTATATCCCGAGGATGCCCCAGGCCCCACTTCAGAGGTCTATCATCCATCCTAGTGTTATGGTACCTGCTCCTGTTTAGGTTTTACAGGTCTGCTATATGCCCAGGATGCCACAGTCTCCACTACAGAGGTCTATCATCCATCCTGGTGTTATGCTACCTGCTCCTGTTCAGGTTTCACAGGACTGCTATATCCCCAGGATGCCCCAGGCCTCACTACAGAAGTCTATCATCCATCCTGGTGTAATGGTACCTGCTCCTGTTTAGGTTCTAAAGGTATGCTATAGCCCCAGGATGCCCCAGGCCTCACTACAGAGGTCTATCATCCATCCTGGTGTTATGCTACCCGCTCCTGTTCAGGTTGCACAGGTCTGCTATAGCCCCAGGATGCCACAGGCTGCACTACAGAGGTCTAGCATCCATCTTGGTGTTATGGTACCTGCTTCTGTTTAGGTTCTAAAGTTCTGCTATTCCTCCAGTATGCCCCAGAGTTGACGTGCCCTGTGGATAACTATGGGGGATCCACAGTGTACCCAGCAAACACCTGTGATCCACTGCAGGCCCCAAGGGATGGGGGTGATGTGGCTAGGCCATGCAGCATGCATCTGACTACATACAGCTGTAGTGTCTACGCATCCCAGGGGATGGTCCCACAAGGGGGGTATCCCCATGGCACACATCACACTGAGCAGGACAGGGTAGGATATGGGACACCAGCAGTGTGCTACCAGTGTGCTACCAGAGGTGGACTTGTGGATGGGACAGACAGTGTGGATATGTCAATGGACGTACAGGGTACGATGTCCAACCGATGAGATGTGGACGGCTCTGCACGGAGACATATCTGGTGCCACCCCAACATGCCCTAAGCAGGTACCTGTGGGGACAAGTGGCCGGGGGGCAGAGGGACAGGGGGTGTGTGGGGGCTACAGACACTGGTGGGGCGGGGGGTGGTAGGGGGTCCGGAAAATGGGTGGGGATTGCATGGCTGCTGCCACGACCCAGTATGCGATTCCCAACAGTAGGCAACATTGGAAGGCCCTGGGCCATGCATTCCAGCGGATTGCAGGGATAGCACATGTGATGGGAGCTATTGATTGCACACATGTTGCCCTGGTCCCGCCACGCACCAGGGAGGTTGTGTTCCGCAACCGCAAACACTTCCATTCCCTGAATGTGCAGGTTGTTTGTGATGCAAATATGCGTATTCTGAATGTGGTTTCATGGTTCCCAGGGTCAGCCCATGACTTCTATATCCTGCAGCACTCGGCACTGTTTGACCAATTTGAAGCCGGACAATATGGGGACTGTGTCCTGCTGGGTGGGTATTTACCATATCTCATATGCGTGTACAGTGTATCATATCTGGGGTCCCATTGTCATCTGTGTCCTCTACATGCCTTTCCTTGCATTGTGGTTGTGGGGCGCTGCTTTGCATGGGTCTTTGTAAAACGTCACACCCTGTCACCGGGGACGTGGTCACGTACCTCTGTGTGTTGCTAGACATCTCTATGTATACCATGTGTGTCTCATTGCTCATCTGGGTGTCTCGGCACACATGCGGTTGAGAGTGGTATCTGCTACTGCTGTTCGGCTGCACAGGTCTTATGTACAGGGACACTCTGAGCACATATGGTGTGTCCCTTCTATTGCTGGATACGTCACCTCTTGTTTGACCACAGCTCCTGCACATGGCCTCAGACATACCGCACATGCAGATGTACTGTGGCACTCCCTACTGTCTAGGCGGTTGCCTATAGGTAAGGGCGTGCCTTATAATGTCCCCTTTTTAATGGGGTCCAGAGCTGAAGCTTCTGGGTATTGTAGTTGTGTGAAATGACAAAGAGTCTGAGGGTTTTGAAGGCAAAAACACAGGAAATTTATTTTTGTCTTTCCCTTTGCAAAGAACCTCCTTAAAAGCTCAACACATGTCAACCAAAATAGGATGTACTCTCCAACAAAAGAGGTTTCAGTCAAACAGGATTCTGACAGTGATAAATGTTACAACTGCTTCATGCAGCTTGTTATACCAAAAGGTGTTCCTTCCAAAGTCCAACAGTCAGAAATACAGCTTAGCTGATTTCAGCTAACTTCCAGCAGAGGTATCAGCTTTTCCCAAACTGAGTAAAACTTTAAATAAAGCTTTTCTTTTGCTTCTAGCTGTTTTACATTCAGATAGCTGTTTCCCTTAATCATTCAAATCAATCTTGAATCATTTCCTCTCAGCTTTAAACAGCAGCAATTTTCCTTTTAAACATTTCCATTCAGACATTCAGTTAAAGGGCTTCTGGCTTTTTTTTCCTCAACTCAAAAATAAAAACCTACAGCCTCTTCATTCTGACTTCATACAAAAAGAACAATCCATCAAGGAATCTAAGGAGTCTTGTTCAACATCACAAGGCTCTGTCTGCATGTCTTCATAATCAGACTCTGCTGTCTCCTGGCTTAACTCGGGCTGAGGGGACATAGGGTTAATCTCCCCTAAAAGTTTTAAGACCTTTTCCCAATAGGATTTCTCTCTGTGCTCAGGGATTTTAGAATGACTGTAGAGACCCTTATCTCTCAACAAGTTGAACAAGACTTCTAACTGACTCACCTTGTTCTGCGTGACCTTTCTCTTCACAGATCTTTCCAGAGGTAAAACTTCTCCCACAGACTCTTGCAGGGCTGCTCCCGTACCTGGACTATGGTCAGCAACTCTCTCAGGACAGAGCCTCCGGTCTCCAGACCGTGCTGCAATTCCTTTACAGCATGGGCTTCTCCCTGGACTGTAGTCTCCAGTATGCTGGCTGCCTTGGGAATCCCTTCTGAGGCTGTCTCTGGAAAGCCTCTCTCTTTCAATTCCCCTGAAGGATCCTTTCCCTTCAGTTTGCCTCGGGAGCTCTCCTCCCTCCTTTCTCTTGGCAGGCTCCTCTCTTTCTGTTCCCTGCAGCTTAAATGTATGTAGCTGCTCTTCCCCTTCCAACTCCTCCCCCAGGTGCTTCCTATTACCTTCCTGGGTTGCCTTGGGCGTGGTCTGGACTCAGCAGCTCTGTGTGTGTGTTTTTTTTCTTTGGCTGCAGTTTGAAACTCTATGCTCTCTGAACTATCCCTCTGCTTGCAGGTAAAAGTTTGCTTTCCAGCTATTTCCATGGGCTCTGATGCCCCTTCATCACCACAGTACATGTGTATGCCATTGTGGTATGTCCCTCGTGGACCCCATATCTAACGTGTATGTGTGTGTGCCATCCAGGTGGGGTGGGGGGTTTAGTTATGCACCCAGAACTGTCTTCATGCTGTACGGTATGCATGGGGCCTTTTCTCCATTGTCCATGTGTGCGACAACACGTGGGTGGAGCTGTGGTCACACTTGACAACACACATGTATGCTGTCTGTCTGCCCATGTTATCTTGTCTCTACTGCCATTCCGACCTGGCCCCTCGGGTATGTGTTCCGGTGACATCTGCTGTGTGTGCACTGTATCATGGGCGTCACATGGTTGCACACATGCGCATCTCTGCCCCTTCCAGCATGCTTTTCCACTGTTGGCCAGATGCCTTCATATCTGCCACTGCTGCCGTTTGGGCACAGGTTTTTGGCCGTGTGTTTGGCCTGGATACAATTGATGTGTGCTGTCCTCATTAGCCTTCCCCGGGGTTCTGGGTCTCCTAGCTTCAGACGCTGGTGCAGTGCCATTGTGTGCCATTCTATGAAGTCGTATGTTTGTGTCCCTGTTTATCTGCTGTCCAGTTAAACGTTGCTACTTCTGTGCTTTTGTGTGTCCATCATCTCCCGATTGACCATACCACATTTCTTTCTGCGGGATATGGCTGTCATGCCTGGTTGCTGAACCCTGTGCGTCTCCCATGGCCAAGTGCAGAGATGAGGTACAATGAGGCCCATGCCTCCAGCTGCTCAGTCATTGAGCGCACCTTTGGTGTTCTGAAGAGTCGCTTCAGGTGTCTGGATAGGACCAACGGTGCCTTACAGTACGGACCCATGACTGTGGCATATATCATTCTGGCCTGTTGCATCCTGCACCACATTGCTCTAAGGCACAATGTCCCAGTCAAAATTAATGAGGATCTGGAGGAGGATCCTGTGTGCCCTCCTGTACGTGGCCGTGGTGACACATGTGAGGGGATGGCAGTCAGGCAACATCTAATCGAGGAGATGTTCTCCTGAAGGTTCTGCATATGTGGGGATGTGCATATGTGTCTCCATGTTTGTGCTGACCTGTGTATTTCACGGCACTATCATGACATATATATATGTCACTTGTGTTTTTGACTCCCCAGGATAGACTTCCGACCCTGCCCGGTGCTGTGGTGCATGTGGGAACTGTGTGTACATCATTATGACCTGCAGGTGCCTGGGGTGGGTGGACATATAGGTAAGTGTACTCTGGGGGCCGTAAAACATTACACATATCTGTGGTTCCCTCTCCACTGCACCTCTGTTGTTGTACACATGTTTGGCCTGCGGATCCATCCCCCATATGTTCCATTTGACACGCATATGGCCATTGGCCTGTGCACATTTCGGGTGTTTACACACTGTACCTAGGACACATGTTACCAGGCTGTGTATGTCGCCAGGCACAGGGTATGGGGTTGGTGGATAGCACATACAGCCTTCCCTGGCATTGTGGCATTACACATCAGTGTATCCTTGCATGGACTGTGATGATTGTCTCCACTGGTCCCTGATTGTGCACAGACCTGCCGTATGCAACTTGTGGCATGCTCACCTTGCCGCACGGTGTATGTCTCTGTGTCTTTGGGGCGTGTCTAGGTGACGGTACCTTCTGATGCCCTCTGCCATTGTCTGGTGCAGGGATGTGTCTGGCCACCTGTGCAGTGGTGTTCACCCGTCTCTCTGTGACCTTCTGCTTTTGGCCTTCTGTACATTGTATGCATGTGTCATGTATTGTTGCCTGACGTGTCTCATGTTCGTTGACAGGACACTACACATCAACATTTAGGTTACACGCAACTCACCATTCCTTGGACATGCCCCACTGACGGCTGACCGTGATGTCCGCAGCCTCTACTGTGGCCCCTTGTGCCCTTTGTGTGGCTCCAACAGTCCCCATCAGACACCAGCTGTACAATGAAGATAGGTTGCACCTTTGATCTTCTGTGACTAACATCCACGTGTAGATGTTTATTTTGGGCTGTTTGTATCATCGTGCCTTTCTGCGGGATCTCTGTGCATCACCACTGCTGGACATGCTGTGGACTTCTGGGATGCCTGTGTGACATGGGCATTGACATGACCATGTCGAGATGGTAACCTGGTCTGCAGTGCCATCTCCTGCTGTGGTCAACGTGCACTGTGCTGTGTGTTGTTGCCGTGTCTTGTTTTAATATCTGGGCATTCATTATGCACATAATGTGCTGTCACTGTCTGCATTGTTACCTGATGGTGGGTGTGGCATACCTTTACCTTTTCTCTACTCCTTTTAACACAGGGTGCAGCCAACACACACGGCTCATCTACTGTGTTGCATCTGGAGTCCCCATCGCCCAAATGTGGTTGGACAGGACACCTCCGTGCAATGGTCCCTGGGTGATGGTGCCAGTGGGAGATGGACCTTTGCGAGTCAGACACATGCCTATGTTGGACATCATTGTTTAAAAGATTTTAAGACTGCATCAAAGTATCCCCTGATGAACCTGCCATAGAGAAACGCGAGGTGCCTGAATTATCGGCATTGGGATTGCTATTTCTAAGAAGTAATAGATGTGTTAGCAGGCTGTGTTGTTACACAACCTAGAAATTGGGTGAAAAAGAAGTTATACCCATAAGCTAAGTACTCTCTTTTTTATAAAAAAAATTTGAATTTATATTAAAGCAAGAGAAAAACACAGCAGATCATTGTTGTGAACCAGCACACAATTGAAGTTTCGTTGAGACTAGAATGTGGTGCAAGTGTTTATCTGAAATGTAGCTGAGCAATGTCATTATAAGATGTTGTAACTCTTATAAGAGGCTGAATGAACAGTTGTTTATGCTTTGCTACTGGACATCATTGTTGGCCTGCTACTTTGGGCATCACCAGGGGGAAAGACACACCATCGCTGCCGTGCTCTGTCTGGGTGTTGCGTTTATCAAAGCAGAGACACATCACCTTTGCATGGTTGTTGAACATTGAGACATCATTTGTGACTTTGCATGGCCATATAATCTGGGATGGTCACAGTCGGACTTGTAGGGTCACAGGTGGTATTTGCAGTGTGGACACTTGTCTGTACATCTACAGCAGGAACTCACATGCGCTCTATGTTGTACATACATCTGACATTGTGTAGCTGTGTGTGGCCAATGTGTGGGGCTCGCATCGCAGGCATTGCACCAATATTTGTCTACACAGGTACATGCAGCCACATATGTGGCACAGGAGATACATTCTGTAGGTCCTGCTTATTTGTGTGGCCAACTTCCACTTGTACATGACACAATATCTTCCTCCAGAACATTGTGATGCATGCCACCATCTCTGATTGCTGTTTGACCATCACAGGGGGTGTAACCGTGGATATGGGGCAGCACTCTGTGGTGTTTAAACGTACACGGTGCATGCGCATGTGCCAGCCTCATCTCTTACACTGGTGCATGTGCCAGGGTGGGATTTGTGTGGGTACGTGCACGGCTGTGGACGTCTCTTTGTAGCTTTGTAGTAAGGGCTGTTAGTATAGCTGGGTTTAAAAAAGGTTTGGACAAGTTCCTGGAGGAAAGATCCATAAACCACTATTAAAAAGGGACCCAGGATATCAATGCTTGACCCAGTACAAGCATTGTGGAACCTGTGTCTTTTGGGGATATTGCTAGGTATGTATGACCTAGATTGGCCACTGTTGGAAACAGGATACTGGGCTTGATGGACCTCAGTCTGAC
Organism: Ichthyophis bannanicus; assembly: GCA_033557465.1. Taxonomy (NCBI): domain Eukaryota; kingdom Metazoa; phylum Chordata; class Amphibia; order Gymnophiona; family Ichthyophiidae; genus Ichthyophis; species Ichthyophis bannanicus. The sequence goes on along the minus strand of CM066035.1, from coordinate 802,839,026 downwards.
CGAGTATGGCATGTCTTATGTTCTTATGTTCTCTACATACATGTTATTGTGTGAACAGATGTGGCAATGTACATTGATTTGCTGGCTTATCTTTGCATGTGTGCACAGTCCTCTTTCTGACATGACATTGTGCCACTCACATTACGCTAGTACCTTTGCACTATGGTGGTGGGTGTGTCCATTTCCAGGCTTCATTTGTGCAGTCCCTGTACATTGGCATATTTTGACTGCTCCTGTTTCCACGGCACCCATTGCGGTGTGACTTCCACATAGTGCTACCTCTTTATGCTAGTGGGATCCCATCTTCTTTGCTTTTGGCCCACATGTGACTCTCGTCCTGATACCGTGTCCCCATGTTGCATTGTGTCACTGTTTTTGATGCCATGTGTTCATTAAAGGTGTTTATTTACACGAATACCTGATGTCTGGCCTTTCTCAGCACATCACATGCTGTTCTAGGGACATCTACACTGCTGTATGACCCACTGATACACACACATCAGGTCTACACATCTGAGGGGTGGTGCTGGGCCATTGGGACATGACATCATTGGCATGTTTGTGCATTTGCCTGTGCACTGCATAAAAAACATGTGTTTTTTCTGAAGGCAATCGCACAATGCTTGATTGTCAAAACAAACCAAGGTCTCAGCATACACGGGCATGTGGTGAAAAGAGGACCAGAAATAAATCCAGACCACAAGCACCAACAACAAGCTCAATAACATCAGTGACCTTGGCAAATACTTAGAGCACTTCTATTTATAAATAATACCCTCAAATGTGATCAGAAAGTTTAACTAAATAGGATCTCTATTACTTTTCCGTTGACTATATGCTGGAATAAATCTTGTTAAATATGTGCGTTTAGTTCTTCATAACTTATTTCATCATACTTTATCACAAAAAAATATTTTTTATTTATTTTTTCTTTTTTTCTTTTTTTCTTCTCAATCACTACAGAAAGGATAAAGTGCGGGTCTCAGACTAACATTGGCAGCGCTTATTTGCTAATCGCAAAAAAGCAGCATGTCTTCACGCATCAACGACCCTTAGTGCACTTACCCTGGTGTTAAACCGAAATAACAGCATTTTCCAACACTTCCTATTAAATGCTTTCTGTTGTCATGTTCAGCTTTTGTTTTTCTCCAATTGATTGAAACATAAACATAAAGATTGTGCTTATCTTTGAAATCTTGAAGTTATTTGATCGCCCCGACGCTACCAAAAGGGTATCGCAAAACTGCGTTTCGTATCACTTCTTCAGGGGGGATAGCTTACTTCAAAGCACGATCTCAGGATGAAGCGCAAAATTTCTTTGTATGTGGCTTCTCAAACTTCTCTTCCTTTCATCTGAAAGTTCATTCATCAAACCGCCACAAAACGCCATTTGAGGGTATTATTTATAAATAGAATTATTAGCCCTTTGAAGAACTAGACCTACAACAGTCGTTTGGATTAAAATACTTAGAGCAGCCAGCATAATCCACACTACACACTTGATTATAAACAGAAAAAAACAAAGTGCAAAACACTTAGCTGTAAAAGTTTTGCATAAATGTGCAGCAACAGCCAGCCGTTTTCCCCGACGTTATCACAAAAGAGCCCTCATACGTTTCGCGAGAAAAACCCGCTTCCTCAGGGGATCCTAAAAGACAAACAAACACCCAATACCTTATTTTATTTCACTACAAAGAAACACCATCTAAAACTTAAAATACAGAATTCTTAAAAACCACAACTCGGCCACAAATCACATACCTGCCAGCCAATCTTCAACAACGCCATGCAGAAAAACGCCGCCCATGCGCACTAAAACACCACTTTCTCATTTTAAAGGGAATCCCCTCAGATGGCAAACAGAAACAATCCACACCGAGGCTCCACCCCCAACTCACAGACATACCGACCAGTCAATACGAAGATTCAAGCCCTCCAGGGTCACAGTCCGCAACTGATAAATCCATTTCTGCTCACACACCAAAAGAGTCTGTTCCCTACTCCTCCCGTTACGTCCATACAAAACCTGCTCCAAACAAAAACACCGCATATCCTGAAAAGAATGTTGAAACTCCATAAAATGCGGTACCAAAGGGGCCTCTCAAACCCCACATCGAAGCCTACTCTTATGCTCTAAAACTCTCTTACGAAAGGGTCGACAAGTACTCCCCACATACAACAATTGGCACGGACAGCGAATTCCATACACTACAAAAGAGGAATCGCAAGACGTGCAGTGTTTCAACTTATACTGGGTGCCATGATAGTCAAATTGAGAGATCACACAAGACAATTCACAAACCGAACAATGTCCATAAATACTATGGCCCCCAACAATCGCAGCCCGCTCTCCTGACGGACTTAACAACTCATGCAAATTTCTCTGGCGCTGCCACACACACCTAACAACCTGATTCTCCAAACCAGGGATGGTACGTACCACATCCATATGCTTCCGAACAATGCGTTGAATATTAAAACTGAAACGTGAATATTTAGAAACAAAATTCACAGATTCACCACCCATCGTACCACTTTTGTTCTTGGGGAGCAGTAACAGGGAACGATTATTATACAAAGCCCTCTTGTAGGCATCCCCAACCACCCGCATGTGGGGTTCGAGAGGCACCTCGGAGGCAACGGTGGAGGGGGATCAGGGTAGTTAGAGTCCACAAGCAGCAGTGGGTGTTTGTGAGCTCTCAGCATGGATTGCATGTGTGTTTGCGAGGGTGCCTGGCACACAGACCCCGTGAGTTTAACCCAGGCATACGGTGCATCAGGGTGGGGGATGCGATGTCTGCTGTGATCCAGTGTGTGCCTTTTGTGGTAACTAGTTTGTATTGTGCTTGTGGGGGTTCTTTGAGATAGTGGTCACAGACACCTGTTAGCAGTCCATAGGTTGCCAGCTTGATTCTCACATGTTCTGTTCCTTTTCCTTTCCTTTGTTCTGCTAACATGCCCATGCGATGGCTGCAGCCTCGTCACCTCTCCACACACCCTTCCATCTCTGCGCTGTGCGCCACAGTGTGCCCTCTCTGCAGCCTCTCTGTCACATATTGTGTGTTACATATGACTATATCTTTGTAGTGTCCATGTGACCAGTCAGCTTGGTGGATTGGTACTGCTGTTGGCTGGTCTCTGCCACATCACTGTGCAGGTTGGATTCTCACATGCTCCTTTTTTGTTCCATTGCCCTGGTCCACGGGCCGTCCACTTAGCTGTCCCTTCAGCCGGCCCCTGACACCCTTCATGTATTGCTCCCATGCTCTTTTGCATGCTGTTTACACTGCATTACATCTCATGGTGTGTGTGCATGTATTTCTATGTGGCTCCCGTCACACTTACAGACTGTGATATGTGCTGTAGATGCCTGTTGTGCATGTGCATTGCATCATGGTGACTGTTTGGGTTGGCCTCTCCTGGCACACAGCAGGCATTTTGTGTGGTGCCCTGCAGTGTTCTTGTATGCAGCCATTGCTGTGGACCTCACAGTTGGGGTGTGGCCTATTGGTTTGTGCAGTGCTTTTCAGCCTAGTGGTCATGAGTTCACTCCCTCTTTGTTCTCCTTCTTTTATGCCTTTCCTACACCGATATCTGTCGTTCCTGTAACAGTCATATCTCTGCTGATCTGTGCTGCCAGCACATATTACCCTCATCACAGTTGCCAACCATCCTTCTGTCCGTCTATCTGCATCTGTTAGCTGTGTGGCACCCGGCGTTCATGTGCAGGCTGCTACCCCATGTCCTGCTTTTCAGGTGCCTTAATCTACAGTGCCTTATAGGGCACCTTGCCGGCACCTTATACGTGGCCTTCAGGGGTTGCTGCATGGTGCCTTAGGTTGGGCACCTTGTAGGGCGCATGACAACGTGCCTTGTGAGGCACCTCCGGTTAAGGTGCCTTGTGCTGTGCCCTATATGGCACCTTGCGACACGCGTTCTCTGATGGCGCATTGTTACGCACGTTACCTGGCACTGCTTGTCGTATGATGCACCGCCCACGCCTTTATATGGGCATCTGTACCTTTACCGCGGAACCTAACGCGAATGACATTACCGCAGTTTAGTAAACACACCCCTTTGTCTTCTTTACATTAAGGTGCAGGCACATTTTAAGAACATGTTCCTTGATCTTTCGTCTTCACTTTCAGCCTCAGTTGTCTTTATGATTTGTTCTGCATATAAATTAAACAGTTAGAGCGAAAGTATGCAGCCTTGTCGTATACCTTTGCTGATTTTAAACTATTCTGTTTCTCCTTGCTCCATTTCAACTGTTACTTCTTGATCAATGTAAAGGTTGTGTAGGAGAACTATCAAGTGTTCTGGTATACTCATGCTTGTTAATCTGGTCCAGAGTTTCTCATGGTTTACACAGTCAAAAGCAATGTTCCCTCTAATTTTCTGTAGGCTGTGTGCGCATAAAATATCAGCTGTGCAGCTTTTGAAGGAAGGTTACATTTTTGTGCGCCACATGATGACACTCGGAGTTATATACTTTAAAATGTGACTACATGTCAGAATACAGTATGTACACCACATTGATTGCACTAGAAAATATTGTAGAACTTGTGAAAACCATAAATACACAACAACTTTTCAATTTTAAGAACGTCTGTGGTGTTTTCTATCAAAATCAGAACCGTAATTTTTGTGCGCTCTGTTATAAAGTATGTGCGCTCACTCGGCGAGGTGTGTGCGCGCGCACACGAGCACAGCTTAGAGGGAACAGTTTTTGGTTTTTGGTTTTTCACCATTTTACAAATTTCTCATTTTCTTCCAACACAACCTTCTTGATGTCATCCCATAACTCTTCTGAAGCTCAGTCATTTGTATCTAAAGCAGCAAATAGATTTTGCAAGCAGTCTTCCAGTGGTAGATTCTCAAGGTCATATTTTGCTACATTCATCAGTGGTTTGTTCTTTTTCAACTTTAGCTTGAGTTTGCATACTAGTAGTTGGTGATCTGTACCACAGTCAGCTCCAGGGTTTGTCTTTGTTGATGTTATAGAGCTTTTCCATCGTTGTCTTCCACAGATGTAATCAATTTGATTTTTGTACAATCTATTGGGTGAAGTCCATGTGTACAGTCCCCGCTTGTGTTGCTGGTAGAAGGTGTTTGAGATGAATAGATCATTGGTCTTGCAGAATTCTATCAGTCTTTCACCAGCTTCATTTCTGAGCCAAGTCCATATTTTCCAACCACTTTGCCTTCTTCCTTTTTGCCAACCTTTGCATTCCTGTCATCCATGACTATGAGGATATCCTGTTTGCATATTCTGTCAATTTCAACTTGTACTTCTTCAAAGAATTCATCAACTTTATCCTCTTCTGCAGCTGTTGTTGGGGCATATATTTGAATTATAGTTGTGTTGATGGTGTAGGGGTTTAAGTACTTGTAGAGGTAGAGGTTAAGTATGATACATTTGGGATTTAGTATGATAGATTTGCTTTTAATTTTTAAGTGCTAAGGATTAATAATGTTCCTGATTCATAATCACTTACTGGCTGCCCTGAATCTCACAAAATAGTTAAAGCACAGTCATTCTGCTATAACATGTGAGCCAAGAATACAGGCCTTAGCAAGAAGAGATCCAGCACCGGAAAGAACCATATAAGGAGATATCATGAGCCTTGTGAGGTGCCAGTTTGGGCTGGAGAGTCTAGACTAGGACCTGCAAGGGGATATCAGATATAGGCCTGTAAGGTCTATGTGTCAAGAAATGCATACACAGGAAACCACAAAGCTACCAACATATATGCTGGGCCCGGCTCTGAAGAAAGCAGATTAGCTGGATCATGGTGAGTATGGGAAGAGGGGGGCCAGGGGGATTTTGCAACAGGAACTAAGGGAGTAAAGGGTGATAATAGGAAATAAGGTAGGGGAGGGGGAGAGAACACAAAGGAATAGCTCTGGGGACTGGACTGTATGTAAAAATGCGGAAGAGAAAAAGGTATAAATTGTAATATGCTTTCTATATTCGAAGGGGGAGAGTTGCATTCTTGAGGTGCCTAGTGCCCGATAGAACTCTCTTCCCCACTTCGCTGCCTGTATTTGGTCATCAGTTATCTAACAAACAGAGACTCTGATTGCACCTGTACTGACTTTTCGGATCTGATCATTTCAGGTAATTATAATAATTAGGTGGTGGTCTATTTTTGTACGAAACAGGGCCGTACAAAATTTTGCCGAAACCCGGGATTGGCCTACGGGTGGGTCTTTATGGCCAAGATATAAATTTAAAGATTTGGATTCCCCTCAAAAAAAAGAGGGAGGTACGTAAAGATTTGGATTCCCCTCAAAAGGTTGAGGGAGGTGTGTTCCCGGTGCTGAGTGAAGACCGGAGAAGAAGTGAGTGATTGATTCCCTAGGATGACGGCGGCCTGTAATGATGGCGTCGTGAGTATATTTTAACCAAGCTTGGTATGTGTTGTTTAATTTTTGTTGTTGTTATATGCATAAAGTGTAAGAATAATTTGCTGTTATAAACTGGACTGAATGATAAGTGATTGAGACAGTACGTGTCGTCTGACACGAAGCGTGTGTGTTCTTGCTCACGGTTCCATACCTCCGTGAGGAGATTGGCTGGGCTTGAATGAAGCGAATTCTTGTTTGAAAGGTGTCCTGGACATTTCGTGCACTTCTTTCCTCTGTAAATAAAGAGGGTGGGTATTGAGACCCTTAAATAAAAGGTTGCACGTAGGAATCATGTCTCTGTTTAGGAGAGAGAAAGATGACAATCAGGGAATAATGATAAATCAGGTTTCCCCAATGACTCCGGTCGAACGGATGATGAGAGATAATCCCTTATTAGGAAAGGAAATAGAGAAAGTTTTGTCTATTTTCACCCCCACACAGTGAAAACAACAGGTTTACTGATTTATAGGCTGAGGGACAGTGAAGGAGAATAAAAGATTGTTCTAAAAGAAAACAATGGAAGAAATCTCCTTATCTGGGATCAGACCAGAGAGGGTGACAATTAGATCAATTGAAAGAATCAGTCTAGTTACATAACAATGTAAACAAGATACACATCAATTATAATTATGGAGTTCTGAACTTTGAGGTTTATTCTTTGAACATTGCCAGTACCTGGCCAGTGCTTGGTTGTGTTTAATGAATAATTGCTCCTATATGTCGTCTGATGAAAGATAGCTAATTGCCTGCAGCAGGATAAGATGGTTGCCTGTTTTTAGCTAGAAAGAGGGTGGGGGACTGCGGGGTGATTTTCTTCTGGTGATGGACGCATTACCTAGAGGAAACTCTCGATTGAGCAGTCTTTCTTGTTTGTTTAAATAAAGGATTTATTCAGTGTGACAGGAGTTGAAGTTCAGAACTCGGTGAAGTATTTTTTCCTCTGTAATTAGCTTGCTAGCTTTCTAGGTACGGAAATGACACTGGAAAAAAAAAACTGTTTTTAGAAAAACTTAGGGACCTGATTCTGTTCTATGTGTGATAGTTATAATTGTTGTGAATGAATGGGAAGATCTTCCATGCTTTGATATATGATTATTGTTTTGTGGTATATTCTGGAAACAAAATTAGTAATAGAGGAACAATAACAGCTATGATATCTGCAGAGTGTGATTCAAAAGTTACTTTGCTTTTGAAGCAAAAATTACCAGTGCAGCCGTTTCCCTTCTGGAAGTTCTGTATAACACTCACGCAATCAACGCTTTCTTAATTAGATTTTATGATCTCTGAAATTGAACTGCTTAGAATTCTTTGCTACTGGTGCAACAGAAGAAAACTGTTTCCTTTTTCCATTTGACCTTCAAAGTAGAGATTAAGATCCCTGCAGGATTATGTGGTATTCTGAGCAGATTGCAACTTGAGAATGATTTAAATCCTGAATGAATAAAATGTTAACCATGTTTGGATTTTGTTCTGATTGTATTAAGCAAAATTAAAAGTTAAACAGGGATTTTATATATTGTGGCAAGGTCGAGGTTAGCTGTAACTCTCAGTGATTGAAATAACTTAAAAAAAGGGAAGTGTTTGCATTCTAGATGTCCACCAGTCTTTTCATGAAAAGAGTATCAGTTTCGCTTCCCCGAACTGTAAGAATTACTGTGTAAGTCTTTTGAATTTCAGTTCCAGGAGTTCTGTCTTTAGTTGCGGTTTAGAATGAGCACATATATCCATTCAAAACTACACCAATTAAGTTAGTGGGACTGAGACTGTTTAACAATCTAAATTTATATTTTCTGCCTCCCATTTGTTTGACTTTTAACAATTGTTTTAGAAGCAGGATTAGCTGTTGTGTGCGAGCAGCAATCCCAGAAAGCAATCCAAGAAGAGGAAAGGGGGAGGGGAAACAGCATTCTCTCTTTTGTTTGTACCTGTAGAATTTCAGGCAACTGAATTGGTGGAGCGAGTGACAGACATTCTGATAAGAAGTTATTTCAGATCTAATGCAGCACACCTGTGGACAACAGCGACCCCTACTGCAACTACATAATGCTGACTTTTGTGTGACCTTTTGAACTGGTTCAAGCTTGATTGAAATTTATATAGAATGGTATAATGGTATAAACAGTATGGTGTGTTCTCTCCTTCTGCTCTCTCTGAAGAATGGCAAGTGTTTGCTGCATTGTGTTTTAAATGCTGTCATGTATCAAAGTTTCACTGCTGTTGTACTTAATCCTTTTTATGCCTGGAAGCTAGTGTATCAGGCTGTATTTCTGCTCTTTTCTAAGCCATGCTTTAAGCTTACCTCTTTAGGGCTACTTTTGAATATGTGATCCAGCTCACCATTGTCACCGTTACTTCCCCCTTTGTTGCCCACTTGAATGATACTGACACTTGGACTCTTGAAGGTTTCTTCAACTGTCACCTCTGCTTGATCTACTTCCTTCCTGTATGAACTGTTGCTGACCAAGATAATTGCTGCCAAACCTGCTCCTTGGGACACCATCTGTTTCCTTCATCCTGATGGACAATTAGTTTTACTTCTGCGAGTTCACAGTACAACGCACATCTCCAAAGAGGTTCTCAATCAAACCCTGCCTTGAACTGAATTCTTATCGGACCATTCTACTGAACTTTTTGATACCCTTGTGTCCTCCATTGCTATTACACGTAGGTTAGATGCTGGACTTCCTTGATATCTTTCTAGACCCCTGCCATAACTGCTGGACTTGGTATGGCTATCTGCCGTCTACAATGCTTACTGTATGTTCAAATGAAAGCTGTTATTGATTCTATAACTAAGTTGTCAGAGTCCCTAGAGCAGAATACACAAATGACTCTGCAAAATAGACAAGCCCTAGATTTGCTCCTTGCTTCTGAATGAGGCCTTTTGTTCTTTTATTAATGCCACTATCTGTTGTATAGTCATAGCGAATCATTCAGTGTTTGTGCTTAATGCTATGGATAAAATGCGTCACTTGTCAGAACTACATATTGATGATTTTAAGGGTGGTTTCCAGATTGGAGATTGGTTTTCATCTCTCTCCTCCTGGTTCCACTCCCTTGGCTCTGGCTTGAAAGGTTTATTGATTTCTGCTGGCTTTATTTTAATCATTGCTTTACTCTTCTGTTGTTTGTTTCTATGTTTATATCCTGCTGTAAGAAAAATTGCACCAAAGTATCTACCTCTTTTTTGCCTGTTCAGACTAGCCCTACTCTTGTCAATGTTTCTTATGCAGCCGTCCCCATGTCAGACTATTCAGACCTGGATTTCTCCCATTCCCCAGCCGAATAAAAAAAAATAAATAAAAAATGGGGGAGTTGTAGGGGTTTAAGTACTTGTAGAGGTAGAGGTTAAGTATGATACATTTGGGATTTAGTATGATAGATTTGCTTTTAATTTTTAAGTGCTAAGGATTAATAATGTTCCTGATTCATAATCACTTACTGGCTGCCCTGAATCTCACAAAATAGTTAAAGCACAGTCATTCTGCTATAACATGTGAGCCAAGAATACAGGCCTTAGCAAGAAGAGATCCAGCACCGGAAAGAACCATATAAGGAGATATCATGAGCCTTGTGAGGTGCCAGTTTGGGCTGGAGAGTCTAGACTAGGACCTGCAAGGGGATATCAGATATAGGCCTGTAAGGTCTATGTGTCAAGAAATGCATACACAGGAAACCACAAAGCTACCAACATATATGCTGGGCCCGGCTCTGAAGAAGGCAGATTAGCTGGATCATGGTGAGTATGGGAAGAGGGGGGCCAGGGGGATTTTGCAACAGGAACTAAGGGGAGTAAAGGGTAATAATAGGAAATAAGGTAGGGGAGGGGGAGAGAACACAAAGGAATAGCTCTGGGGACTGGACTGTATGTAAAAATGCGGAAGAGAAAAAGGTATAAATTGTAATATGCTTTCTATATTCGAAGGGGGAGAGTTGCATTCTTGAGGTGCCTAGTGCCCGATAGAACTCTCTTCCCCACTTCGCTGCCTGTATTTGGTCATCAGTTATCTAATAAACAGAGACTCTGATTGCACCTGTACTGACTTTTCGGATCTGATCATTTCAGGTAATTATAATAATTAGGTGGTGGTCTATTTTTGTACGAAACAGGGCCGTACAATGGGCATTCCTCATAGACAAATAGAAATTAAGTGTTCACTGATTGCACTGTATTTTATTACAGTTCTTGCAAGTTTCATTTTAATTATAAACACAATACCATTTCTTCTTTGTCATCCAATTTTAGTTTAGTAGACCATGTGATCATCAGATGCAAAGTGACCAATGCCAGTCCATTTCACTTTGCTGACATCCAACAGATCAAGCTGTACATGTTCCATTTTATTTTTGACCACCTCCAACTTCCCTTAATTCATGCTTTGTACATTCCATGTCCCAATATGTAAGACATCTTTTAAGCTTCTGACTTTCATTTCATGAGCAGCTACATTAGCAGTCTGATGTCTCAAGGGCTTTGATCCAATCACATCAGAAATACTGGCTTTACTCTGAAAAGTCTTCAGCTCCTCCTCAGTAGCCAGTTGAGTGCCTTCTGACCTGGAGGTCTCATCTTCCAGCACTATAGTGCAATTTGTTTTGTTGTGACTATCCATTGGGTTTTTGTGGCAAAATATGGAAGTAGATTGACAGGCCTTTCTTCCATGCAGTTTAATTCTAGTGTTGTTGCCATTGTTACAGAAATGTGATCCTCTGCCGCCAACACTGTCCTATTCTGCTGCTGCCCAGATGGGTGGTTTGTCTTGGTCTGGCAACTCGGCTGAGACCTATCCATCTTGGGAGACCCTGCCAATAGTTAAGCTACTGATAGCTTAGCCCTCAGCATCACAGATGTACACAAGCCCTCACAGCACAACAAGCTGCAAACCAAGTGAGGGCCCCAAACTATTAGCCTCTTCTTCTCCCAGCAAGCATAAACCCTAGCCTCCTTCCCCAGTGAAAACCCCTCTGTACCCCTTATCTTCTGCAAATGGAGTCCACCTCCCCCCACCAACTTTCCCTGCACCTTCCCCCACAACCAAACCTGCATCCCCCCCCCCCCCGTCCACCCCTACCACCGCAAATCCCTAGGATCCTGCTGAACTGCAGCCCATTCCATTGCGACCCATTGCTTCCCCCCAATCCCTTCCCTCCAGTCCACTACAGCCTGAACTGTAGTGCATACACAAACACAATATACAGTACCAGTTATATGCCAATGATATCATGGTATGCACCCCAATCGATCTACACAAACTGGACCTCTCAGCCATAACCAAATGTCTGGAAGATATGACCAACTGGTTCAGCAACAACCTAACAGTAACCTACAGCAAGACAGAAGCACATTACATCACCACGGTCACCTCATTCAGCCACCCACAATCAGTCAATGTACTGCATAAGACTATAATAGTAAAAAGCAAAGATAGATATTTAGGAGTCACCTTGGACCAAAACCTAAACCTATAGTCTCACATAAACAAGACCACTGCAAAAGCCTACCACAGAATGAAACTCATTAGGAAACTAAAACCAGTCCCAAGCCAGGACCATTTTTGCACTGTATGCCAGGCTGTCATCACCCCAATACTAGACTACTGTAACTCGCTATACCAAGGAGTCCCAAAACAAATTATATATCCTCTACAACTGACACAAAACACAGCAGCACACATCATTGGAACACCCAAACATGACCATATCACCCGCATACTCAACCAACTACACTGGCTCCCAATACACTCTTGCATCAGTTTCAAGATGACGATAAACATTTTTTAAATCATACACCATTCTTTAGCGGACATCCTACAAAACCTGATTATAGGAGACTCAAGCACATGACCCAAGAGAAATAACAACAACAATATGATTATCACACCCACCGAATACCAAAAATCCAAACAATTAACATCCAGAAGAGTGCTCTCACTCTCCACCCCTGCCTTATGGAACTCCCTCCCAGAAGACCCGCAGGCCTCAGTAGACATTAAAGACTTCTGGAAAAAGCTGAAAACACTCCTCTACGCAGAACACTTTGCAAACATCACCTTGGACCCCTCCTTCCAAACCAGTCCAACCAATGTCAGCCACATTCCAACACCTAGACTAATAGGGCCCGATTCCGACATGAACGTGGCGGCCCTCTGTGCACCCGGTTGGAACTGGACACACAAAGGGTGCCTGGATTCTAATCCCGCAGGGCACATCTAGCTCTGTGGGATCAGAATTGTGACCAGGCCTTTACGTGGCTCCATTGAAAAGCCATGATCCCCGGCCGCAAAGATGCTTTCCCCGCAGCCTGATTCCCAATCTGGCCTCCTAAGGCCACGGTTTGGCTTCGGGGACAGTGGAATTGGCCCTGTACATTTGGGGCTGATGACAACCCACTGCCCGCCCTAACACTGCCTCCAATCCCTCCCTTTCCCACCTTGTCTACCTTCCCTGTGCAATGCTGTAAATACTGTAAATAAATTCTAATCTGTTAATTTGCCCTGCATGCCATTCTCCCCACCCCCCAACTGTTTTTCTCATTTAATGTACTCAGTTTAAGTTACAATGTAAACCGCTTTGATTGAAGGATAAGGCGGTACAGAAAACTGTTTAAATAAAATAAATAAATAAATCTGTAAGTTACTTTGCTTTTTTTATGGCAAAATAACTTGAAATGCTTCTCAAACATTTTTAATGTAGATGGAGGCAGGGGAAGGTTGTGATGTCTGCAGTGTCTCTCCATGAAAATCCCCTGTTATTTTTATTGATTTCTCCTGTTCCTCAGTTTTATTTATTTATCATGTTTTATACAGAGGGAGAGGGGGGATCAATATTCAAAAGGACTTACCTAGTCAGTGAGATCTGCTAAGCAGATAAGCCTCAATGAAAGTGAAACTGCTTCTGAATCTTTTTTTTCTGACCATCTCAGCGCTATCTGTACAGAGCCAGGGCAGTTGTGGGCAGAACTGAGGAGGAGCCAGCACTTATCCAGATAGTGGCTGAATATTGCCATTATCTGGACAACGCTGCCATGGACTGTTAAATCAGGATATTCAGCACTGGCTGATGTACAGATATCCGCACTGAATATCAGAATTTCTTTTTTTAATTGCAGCAGCCGGTGTTTAAAAAACGCTGACTGTCATGCACTGAATATGGACCTCCAGTATACATATGTTGTGAACAGACCAAGAAGGCATTTATTCACTTAGCCATAGGAGCAACATTATCCAGCTGTGGCTTTGCGAGAGAGAGAGAGAGAGAGAGAGTGTGTGTGTGTGTGTGTGTGAGAGAGAGTGAGTGTGTGTGTGTGTGTGAGTGTTTCAACGTGTGTGTGTGTTTCAATGTGATAAAAAGGCTAAGTGCTTCCTTACCAGATTTCAGCACTCCAGTTGCGCAACTGACTTTCTCCAGGCTATGAAACCTGGGATGCAAGCTGAATACATCCAACATTTTGAATTTGCATGAAAAGAAACAACCCTCAGAACAAGCTAATTCCACATAACAGCTAGTGGTAATTGAATATAGATCATCTATTATTAACAGTAATGATAATAATACTGTATTTATGGGGCAATAATGAGTCTGTGCGACACTGAGCAAGCCCCACAGGTAATTTTAACCTGCAGGGTTTGCTGCAGTAATGAAAGCAGAACTATACAAGTACTTCTGCTTTTGTTACTGTGTAACAAAAATTTACTCACAGGGAGCACCTGCTTTCTATGAGAGTAGTTTTTCTGCCAAAACAATGCACATAAGGGCATGCTAACTAAAGGGTGCTACTGCGTAGTGTGGGTTTTAGCGTGCACACAAGTGCGCCGTGCTGACAAAATCCCATGCTAACTGGGTAGCATGAGAGTGAATAGAGACCAAGCAGGTTAGGGGCGTAAAGTGAGTGTTGATGGTACGTTAAAGTTAGTGTAAGCCTTATGAGCATGTGCTGTGACTGTTACCGTTAGCATGGGCACGCTTAATGCTACCTCAGTGGGTGATGTTAACTGCACCTGCATGTCAGCTAGCGCAATGCTGTATGATTGCAATGTGCCAGCAGCCTGGGGATGGAGGTACAAGCCCACAAACATTAGTGCAGGCTTTCACATTGATATCATGCCACAATCACTCACTACCAGTGCAGCCCTTGGTAAAGATGCCTGATAGTTTGAATAAACAAAATTAAGCACATTTGTCCTATCATTAATTCTTTCCATTCCCAGGAACGCCTCTTTAGATCTTGGATTATAAATATCCATGTTATTGAACAACACAGTTTCTTTTACAGTTGGACAGAAGGGCATGTAATGAGGAATATAGAATGTTATGCAACTCTCTCCAAAGGGATTATCAACAACATTCCCCTTTAAGATAGTCTGCATCCCAGAGTTCAGGGCTGGGTGGATGTGACTCAGAGGGAGAGGTTAAGAACCCAGCAGGCTACAGGAGGGAGAAAGGTCCATGGAACCAGAAGTCCTTCCAAGGCAAGCCATGGAAAGGAGTTCTGAGGTAGGAACTTTAACTGGGGCTGGAGGAAGGGCCAGGAGAACCAGCCTGTGGAGGTTTAACAAAGTGGGACAGATGTAAAGCTGCTTTTGGTTTCCCTGAACTGCTGTCTATTCTAGGTTTTGTTTCGTTGAGCTTTAACAAGCTAAGACAGAATAAAAACTGCTGTCTGACCTGTGTTGTAAAGAAACCCTCTTTCCACCACACACCACACTACCACAGGGCAGTAACCAAAGCTTCAGTATCACCCTCTGCATGCCAAGGCATGTTGGCTAAACTGCGTCGTACATGGGTACACTTTCAGCATGCACAGATTTGAAGTGAGTGTGCTCTGAGGGTTGTTTGGGTAGACCTTAGAAGTACAATATGTACATTCCCTAATTTGTAATGGAAATAACATCTATATCAAAAATCTAAATGTTTGCATTAACAACTGTTCTGACTCATGCACAACTGTCAGCAGGGCCGGCCCGTCCATTGAGCAAGAATGTTTTTTGCACAGGGCCCCGCGTTTCAGGGGGCCCCGCGCAAAGAACATTCTGCTTTTTTTTTTTTAAAATTACATTAAAAAAAAAAAACCTGTCTCTGGCTGCTGCCGCTGCCGCATCCGTCGCAGCAGCGGCAGAATGGAGTGTCCCGCGGGGCCCCCTCTCCTCGTTGAGCCCTCTGCAAGGGCTTTCAGATTCGCGAAGGGAGAGTGCTCCCTCGCGTCTCTGTAAAGCCCGCAGGGGCTAATGGGAAATTTCCCATCAGCCCCTCGCGTCTAAAGGGGCAGATGGGAAATTTCCCATTAGCCCCTGCGGGCTTTACAGAGACGCGAGGGAGCACTCTCCCTTCGTGAATCTGAAAGCCCTTGCAGAGGGCTCAACGAGGAGAGGGGGCCCGCGGGACACTCCATTCTGCCGCTGCTGCGACGGACGCGGCAGCAGCTAGAGCCAGGTTGTTGTTTTTTTTTAATTTGCCGGAAGGGAAGGGAAGGGGGGGGGGTTAAGACTGGTAATGGGCTGGGGGGCTGATGGAGGCTGTCTGGAAATGGGGTGATGGGGGGTTAGGACTGGAAATGTGCTGGGGGGGGGTTAGGACTGGAAATGTGCTGGGGGGGTTTAGTAATGGAAAAGTGCTGCGAGGGCAGGGGGGTGGGGGTAGGACAGGAAATATGCGGGGGGGGGTTAGGACTGGAAATGTGCTAGGGGGGGTTAGGACTGGAAATGGGCTGGGGCTGATGGAGGCTGACTGGAAATGGGGTGAGGGGGGGTTAGGACTGGAAATGGGCTAGGGGGGGTTAAGACTGCTAATGGGCTGGGGCTGATGGAGGCTGACTGGAAAGGGTGGGGGGGGGTGGGTTAGGACTGGAAATGGGCTGGGGGGGTTAGGACTGGAAATGGGCTAGGGGGGGTTAAGACTGGTAATGGGCTGGGGGTTGATGGAGGCTGACTGGAAATGGGGTGATGGGGGGCTAGGATTGGAAATGGGCTGGGGAGGGGTGGTTAAGACTGGTAATGGGCTGCGGGCTGATGGGGGCTGTCTGGAAATAGGGTGATGGGGGTTAGGATTGCTAATGGGCTATGGGGGGGTTAGGACTGCTAATGGGCTATGGGGGCGCTAGGACAGGAAATGGGCTGATGGGGAGGGGTTAGGACTTGAGGTGGGCTGATGTGGTTAGGACTGGTAATGGGCTGTGGGCTGATGGGGGGGTTAGGACTGGCAATGGGCTATGGGGGGCTGACTGGAAATGGGCTGATGGGGTTAAGACTGGAAGTGGGCTGATGGGGGGGTTAGGACTGGTAATGGGTTATAGGGGGGGGCTTAAACTGAAAATGGGTTGATGGGGGGCTAGGACTGGTAATGGGTTGGGGGATTGCTATGACTGGAAATGGACTGAGTGGACGGGGAGGCTTGAACTGCAAATAGCTGATGGGGAGGGAGCTTGGAATGGAAATGTGCTGTGAGGGAAGGGAGCTAGGACTGAAAATGGGCTGATGGAGCAGCTAGGATAGGACTGGAAATGGGCTGTTGGGGGGGAGCTAAGATTGGAAATGGGCTGTGGTGGGGGCTTGAATTGAAATGGACTCATGGAGGGGCTAGAACTGGAAGTAGGCTCATGGCGGGGCTTGGACTGGAATTGGGCTGAGTGGAGGGGAGCTAGGATTTGACATGGGCTGATGGTGGGGCTAGGAAATGACTAGAAATGGGCTGATGGGGGGCTAGGATTGGAAATGAGCTGATGAAGGGACTCAGACTGAAAATGGATGGGGGAGCTAGGACTGGAAATGGGTTGATGGGGGGGCTAGGACTGGAAATGGGCTGATGCAGGGACTAGAAGGGAATGGATACTGGGTGAGACTGGAACTAGAAGGGAGCTGATGTTGGGGGAGGATTAGAATGGGATGGGGCTGGGAGGGTAAAATGGAGAGGGGAAAAATATTTTGTGTGGGAGGGATGAAAAATCTACAATTGGCCGGGTATGGGGAGAGTAAGTGGGGATTGAGGATGGAGGGGTAAAATTTGTGTGGATGAAATAAGAATGAGGAAAGAGCAAAAGGAGAAAGATTAGTATGTTAAAGCAGATGTAGAGAGAGAGGATGGAAAGAAAACTAGAAGAGAGAAGAAAGGACAAATGGACAGCAGACGATGGAGAGTTAGCAGAAAACATGAAGAAACCAGAAGAAAGTGGCTGGAGCAATTGCAACTGAAAAAAAAATGCACAAAAGGTAGAAAGATATCTCTTTATTTTGAATTTATTAACTGGAATATGAAAGCTCTGGGAAATGTGCATCATTAACGTCTGCGCTTTGTTTGGTACAAGAGGAAATTGATTTATAGTTTTATTTCTACAGTGTTGTTGTACATTCCAAGTTTGGCTTTTGAGGTTCCCAGTTTAATTATTGCCTTCCTGTTTCTAAATTGCGATTCCTTGTTTGGTGATGGTCTATGTTCTGCATGTGTAACTGAGCTGAGGTATTCTGTTTATGTAATTCCTATTTGACATTGCCACTTGTTCTCTTTTCCCCAGTATTCTCTGAAATGTACTGGTTTAATATTTGCAGTGTTTCCTTTTGATAGGTAGGGTCTGGTGCTTTGTGAGTCCTGGTAATGCTGTCAGGATACAGCGGGTTTGCTATGGGTTCTAAATGGGCAGCGTTTGTAGTATTTCCTAATGTGCCTGGCGGTTGGCACTGGATTATAGTAATGTAGAAATCTTTTAGTCTTTCTTTATCCATACACTCATTAAGAGACATGTTTACTAAAAGTTAGTGAATGGTAACATTATGCAAATATTTATGCAAATAAGACCACTTATGCAAATGAGGCCCCGCACCGAGTCTCCGCACATGGCCCCGCACCCCCCTTGGGCCGCCCCTGACTGTCAGCTGTTTATTTGGGAAATGGGGTCTGGAGGAGTGATTGAGGGGGGATTGTGCTCACCTCTCGGTGGTTAAGAAACACCTGAAAAAATGCAGCTCCTTAACTGGCTCAGCTTGGAAGCACAGTTTTGCAAAATTCAGGGGTATGTTTACTAAGCGGCAGTAATGTCACCGGTGGTAAGTGCAGTGCTAATGTTACCAATGCCAAATAAGGAGGTGGGCGGTGCAGAGTTAAGGTAACCATGGGCCATTTAACGTGCAGTACAGGGCGCCCTGGCCATCTAACACACATTAACAGGACAGTGCATGGTAAGGTGACAAACAAGGCATGTTAAGGCTGACAAGGTGCCCTAAGGGCTTTAAGGCACCCTAACATAAGGTACCTTAAGTTAGGGTGCCTTAAAGCCCTTAGTGCACCTTAAAGCCCTTAGGGTGCCTTGAATTGAGGTGCCTTAACCTAAGGCGCCTTATGTTAAGGTGCCTTGGGTTAAGACACCTTAGGTTAAGGTGCCCTAAAAATGTTAAGATGCCTTAAGTTAAGGTGCCCTAAGGGCAGTAAGGTGCCCTAACATAAGGTGCCCTAAGGGCTGTAAGGTACCCTAAGGTCTGTAAGGTGCTTCAAGTTGACAAGCATGAACTGTAAGGCATAAAAACAGATGTAACCCTAACACTGGATAGAGCATCAAGGAAAGGCAATGAACAAGTGATGGAAGGAAGGAGAGGTGGGAGCTGATGGACCTGCCATATCTGCGGGCATCCTATATAGCAGCCAGTAAAGTGGATAAACATGTTGGAGACAGCTGTACCAATGCACAGGGTGTTGGCAATGTAAAGTGCTGCAATGACAGTGGGTGGCAGAGGATGGGAATAAGTGTCCTCTAGTGGAGGCAGAGGTGTCAGGATATTTACAATGATAGGAGGACAAAGGTGTAGTGGTGCCATGAAGATCAGGCACAGGCGAGGCAAGCATGAAGAGCTGCAATGCAGAAAAGAGTACCAGTGCAGGACATGGGGTAGCAGCCTGCACAAGAAGACAGGACTCTACACAGCTGACAGAGGCAGATAGACGGGCTGAAGGATGGTTGGCAACTGAGGTGAGGATGTTATGGGCTAGCAGCACAGATCTGCAGAGATGTGACTGTTACAGGCATGAAAATAATTTGAATAGGACAGGCATAAAAAATGAGAACAAAGAGGAATTGAAACCATGACCCCTGCCTAAGGAGTCATTGCACTAACCCAGAGCTACTCAAATCCGGTCCTGGAGGTCCTCAACCCTGCAGGTTTTCGGGATATCCATAATGAATATGCATGAGATATATATGCATTAGAGATAGCCTGCCAACCTGACTGGTTTGTGGCCCTCCAGGGCTGGATTTGGAGACTCCTGCCTTACACCTCTGTCATTTAAGATTGTGAGTGGGCAAGGTACAGATGTCCTAGACATCAAAATGGTAGATAGAATGTGTCACATTCCTCCTCGATTCTCACCACCACCAAAAAGTTGTCTAATAGACAATATTTTGATGGTGGTGAGAAGCAAGGAGGAATGTGACAAATTCTATCTAATCTTTTTGATGTCTTGGACATCTGCACCTTGCCCACTCACAATCTTAAATGACAGAGGTGTAAGGCAGGGGTCTCCAAATCCAGCCCTGGAGGGCCACAAACCAGTCAGGTTGGCAGGCTATCTCTAATGCATATCTATCTCATGCATATTCATTAGGCATATCCCAAAAATCTGCAGGGTTGCGGACCTCCAGGACCGGATTTGAGTAGCTCTGCACTAACCAGTAGGCTACACCTCCATGTTTCTTTGTACAGCAATGGCTGGATACAGAAAGATTGCAGATCACTGCATAAAATGTCTGCTGTGTGTGCCAGGATGGGGTAACCCCCACCAGTACGTCTGATGCAATGCAGATGCAGAACAGCAGTCTACAACTGATCACCAAATGGAGAATGCACCTCTCCAGCACCTCAGCTTGGTATGAAGAACTGACAGTGTGTGATACTGGCACAGATCAGCTACAGACCATGCCACTGCGCAGGTTCTGTGTTCACCCTAAGGTTGAGGATGGGCGCTCAGCACCAGGTCCACAGTAACTGTGGTGCTAGAGATAGGCTCTACTGCAGATCCCCATTGTTACCTGTGTGTGGCAAGTGTTCCCTGCAGTGGAACCTAGAGTCACCCTGTGTCCATCTGTATGCTACAGTCACGTATAATACCCACTGTTACAAGGTGGCTGCCATAGTCACCTATTATCACGGCAGAGGGGTGTCTAGACTCGCATGAAATTTATGAGGAAATGCCTAATATACCACCATCTCTCAGTCAATGTGGTTTACAATATATGCCCCTTGTCCCCAAAGGGCCTGCAATAAACCTTTTTATAACTGAGGCAGTGGAGGGACATGTGGGACAGACATGAAGAATGGCTGTGCAACCAGCAACCCCAGTCCCTCTGGCCAAAGCTTGTCATCCAGGGGGATTAGACTAGATCTGTACCTGCTACTAGGGCACTGGCAAGACCAGAAATAATGCTGGGAGTAGACCTGAAAAACCTCAGTTGCCACCCACCAAAGTCTGACATTCACCAGCAGAAGGCACAGTCAGACTGTACCTATTGCACCCCACCAAGTCTGCCAGCCATGCACATACTAACTGTAGACAATTCACTAGCCAGCCCATATTGCATGTTCACAGAGGAACTATGTGCACCCTGAATTGGGATATACTGCACAGACACCCAGAAAAAGAAGCACACAAACATCATTAGAGATAAATACTATACAGCACTATGTGGGAACATAGCCATGCAATGGTCACTGCTCAATCAGGGTGAGAGTGTCCTCCTAGCATGACATGCTGTGGCCACCCTGTTCATGCAGGTGGTTGTCGGGCACTACGATGTCCCAGCCATTGCCCTATCCCCGATGCAGATGCATCCTGCCCAATCCGCATTGTCTGGGCCATACCCACAATGCCCTGCTTCCCAGTATGTACATTTGCAGGCTAACGCTGGAAACAGTGTATGCATTGTGGGCCCAGTGAGGAGTAGGAAGCCACAAAATTATGGATAGACATACACACACACTCCTATTGCAGCATTGTGCAAAGATAAGGGTAGTTGGCAACTTTTCCTGCCGTACTGGTCCCAATCACAGTGCAGGTATTTTTAAGGTGAGCATGAGCTAGCATTAGTGCTCTGGTGATAACTGCTGCTCCAAGCCAGAGCCAATAGCCTGACTGTCCATGAAGCTTTGGATAATGGAGCCTTTGTGGGTGGGTGTTTGTACCCCTGTTGGCCAATGCTTTGGGAATTGCACATGTTGGTGTTGCATCTACAATGTAGGGACAAGCACTGCAAGATCGACAGCTGGGACCCAAACCTGTGACCTACTGCTCCAAAGCACATTGGCTGTGTGTACTGCACCACAGTGTTAACACAGAAGCACAGTAGTCCCTGGGGCTACCTTTGCTTTTCATCTGACAAACCTTGTCTGTCGCACTGCACACCACGCACTGGAACAGGGCATGGCCTTGGTCCACTGCAGGTGGGTGCCACTGCCCCCTACTTCACCAACACCCCCCCCCCCCTGCCATGCTGACATGCCCGTATGTTGTTGGTGCTGTTAGTGTGCAGTCCCAGGCCATCAAATGTGCAGATAGGCAGGTGCCTAGGGTGTTGGGTATGGGATGGGGAGGCATACATGGACATCCACCCATGCCCCCCATCACCGCCTGCCAATGTTATGTCCCTTCCACATGGGGGAGAGATGGCTGGGGGGTGTCATGTTGGTGATCTAGCAACTATGGGCTAGGGCATGCAATGTGGGTACAATGTACCCAGTTTGTATTACTGGGTGTATACATGTTTCAGACAATGCGTGGTCACACCCTGCACTGCCTTACCAGTGGCTGTAGTAAAGGGTGTTCGTTTAGCTGGGTTTACAAACAGTTTGGGACATATCCTGGGGAAGGCATGTAGACCCTAGTTAGATGGTCCCCAGATGTGCACTGCTTGTCCCATTACAAGCATTGTGGTTCCTGTGTGATGTTTGGGCTACCTGCTGGGTACGTGTCCCCTGGATGGGACACTGTGGAACACAAACTACTGGGCATGTTTGACCTTGGTGAGATGCTGTCTTGCTGTTTTCCAGTTTCTGTGTTCCTATGTGCCACCTAGGTGACAGCATAGTCCATCCTGTGGCCCAGCTGCCCCCACTGCATGTCCCACCTGCAGCCCCCTTTGCCCCATTTGCACCATCATCATAGTGCTCTTTCATATTTGGGTTAGAGCTGTTTTTATGCCTTACAGTTCATGCTTGTCAACTAAGGCACCTTACAGCCCTTAGGACACCTTAACCTAAGGCACCTTAACCTAAGGTGCCTTACATTAAGGTGCACTGAGGGCTTTAAGGTGCCTTAACCTTGATATACATTAGGGCACCTTAAAGCCCTTAGGGCACCTTAAGGCATGCTTTTCAGCCTTAACGTGCCCTAAGGTGCATGCTTGTCACCTTAACGTATGATGTCTTGTTAAAATGCGTTAAACGGCTAAGGTGCCCTGTTAATGTGCATTAAATGGCCCATTGCTCCCTTTATGCCGGAATGCCCCCTATCTGCCCACTGCCTTATAAGGCTTCAGGTACCTTAACACTGCCTTTACCGCTGGTAACTTTACCGCGGTTTAGTAAACATACCCCTAAGTGAAATTTCAGACTTGCACCCCCTCACAATTAGCTTTTACAACCACAGCAGCACACACAATTTTGATTATTAAACTCAACTCTTATCAACACCACCTTTCCCAGAACAATCCTATAAAAACACACATTTGGAAATCACATTTTTAAATATTAAACTTTATTCTGTAAATATATGCATAATGAGGGAGACTTCAAAAAGCTACTCGGAAAGGTAAATATTGCCCATTCGTCCTGCAGATAAGAGTATACTGATGGCCCTTTGAACTTGTGGCTGCCAGGACACACTACTTGATTGTAGTTTCTCTTTGCTGCCCACCCCCCTCAGAAGCTTCTTCCCTAAGCAAGTGCCTAGTTTGCCTAGTTGTTGTGCCAGCCTTGTATGTGGTATAGAAGAAACTAAACTAAATCCATCCTGATGCGGATGTCCCTTTTCTGACTTAGATGACCTCTATGAGAAACATCACATCACATATTATATCCAGGACTAGTCCAAGGGTATCTGATGCTCTAGTTGAATCTTCAGTCACGAGTTCCTCCCCCACAGTCCATCATCTCTCCTTCCCTATCACCCCACCTTAGTCCAGCATCTCTTCTTCCCTTGTTCATCTCCCCATATTTAGCATCTCCTCCCCCATATGCAGCATCTATTTTTCTGTTCCCTTGCCCCCATGTCCAGCATCCCCATTTTCTTCTCTTCCTCCCATGTCCAGCA
Source organism: Ichthyophis bannanicus (assembly GCA_033557465.1). Lineage (NCBI taxonomy): Eukaryota > Metazoa > Chordata > Amphibia > Gymnophiona > Ichthyophiidae > Ichthyophis > Ichthyophis bannanicus. The sequence goes on along the minus strand of CM066035.1, from coordinate 802,815,335 downwards.
TCCCCATTTTCTTCTCTTCCTCCCATGTACAGCATCCCCATTTTCTTCTCTTCCTCCCATGTACAGCATCTCCCATTTTCTTCTCTTCCTCCCATGTATAGCATCTCCCGTTTTCTTCTCTTCCTCCCATGTACAGCATCTCCCGTTTTCTTCTCTTCCTCCCATGTACAGCATCTCCCGTTTTCTTCTCTTCCTCCCATGTCCAGCATCCCCATTTTCTTCTCTTCCTCCCATGTACAGCATCTCCCATTTTCTTCTCTTCCTCCCATGTCCAGCATCTCCCGTTTTCTTTCCTTTTCACTCATGCCAGCATCTCCTCTCCTTTTCCTGATGCTGCTGTTACCACCCTATCTGTGTCCTCCACATGAGTCTAAATCAACCAGAAAAGCAGCATGGCGCAGGCCTTTTGAGCATCCACACATGCTCAAGATATCCACATCCACTCCCTATGAGGCAACTTCCTGTTGGAGGGAGTAGGGTGCAGCAGGGCTTGAGCACATACCGTGCCAACAGCAGCTTTCAAGTGCTGCTGTCCTGCCATGCTAGTGCCACACTGCTGCCCTCTAAATTGTGCCACCAAGTAAAAGTATAATTACTGGTCAGCACACCTGGGAACATGTAATTTTATGCTCATCTTGGGATAGCAGATTGAGAGTCAAGAACAGGTTTTCCATTTGAATCAGTTTGAATCTGACAAGCCGATCCATTCCTGGTTTGGCTGCTGCATCTCTAAACTTGTAGCTCTAATTTCTCTACGAAAGACAGAAACTGCAAGTCTATGCAGGCACCAGGGAAAAAAAGAACCGGACCAGACTGCGTCAAGTGGCAGCCTGAGCAAGGAAGGGAGAATAAAGTCTTCATTCAGCATTTTCTGGTGCACATTGTAGCAACAGATATTGCTTTGCAGGTACAAGTGTACCTCAAAGGAACATAATAATATATACTATGGCAGATGACCATAATAACCATCTAGCCTGCGCAGTTCACACTCTGCTGCAGGGCTATAGACCCCAGCTGATCTTTGACTTTCTGTTCATAACCAGGGTTCTCTCTGTTTATTGAAAACCTTCTTGAATTTTGTTGCATTCTAAGAGACTGCCCCATCCATTCATACCACTCCATCTATGAAAAATATTTCCTACCCCTTGGAGCTTGTCATGACATCTAGAACCTCTTCTCCACTGAAAAATGCTTCTTCCACGTTATTTACATCTAGGACTTCTATTCTTAAGTGTTTATAAATTGTCGGGTCGATTTATATAGCACGGTCAGGGTTTAAAATGAAACAGGATATTCAGCGCTGAATATGTCAGTGTTGTCTGGATAGAGACAATATTCAGCCAGCCTGGATTGCAAAGTGAATATAGGTAGCACTGCTCTTTTTGTGGCCTATGGTTTCTTGTCTGGTTAACAGAATGAATATCACCACTAACCAGATAACCCCTGGGGCCACACTGTCCTGGCACTATCGAGACCAAGGAGATATTCAGAGACACTGTCTACACAGTGGCACGGAATTAAACTGAGGCATTTGTCTTCCACCTAATCAGAGATCCTTTGAAGGTACAGAAAATCAGTGCTTACCAGTATTTTTACGGAGCAAGTACCATTAGTTGGTACTTTTCCAGCTGAATCAAATATGCACAGTTGAGCATCTGAGGAATCATCAGTACAGAAAACGCATAAAAACAGAGTGGAGGATCCTCGGCAGACATGGGGAGGAGTAAGAGAGTACTAGCAGCAGTGGTGGTTTTCAGGCACGTTCCAATAAACACCTATTTCATTTTTTTGTATTGGGAGTGTTTTATTGGTGTTTATCGGTCAAAGCCTAAAATTGGAAGCCTTATTTATACCTTTGAGGTATTTGAATGTTTCTAGAATATCTTCCCTATCCCTTTTCTCCCTAGGGTGTATATATTTCAGTCCATTAGTCCCATCTCAGAGGACATTTCGGTGTCTTTCCTGAAATATTATGCAAATAAAGCTTATTCAAAATAATTAAAACAATTATATATAGATAAATAAACAATAATAAGGTAATACTTTTTTATTGGACTAACTTAATACATTTCTTAAGTAGTTTTTTGGAGCTATCATTCCCTTCCTCCAATACAAAGAGGTGGAAAGGAAAAGAGAAAGCAACTCATGTTCCTAGCAATCCTGGCACTATCACATGTATCAGAAAAATGAATATTCCACATCCTCTCACCTCTGAATTTTCTTTTCTCCTCCTTCCCTTCCTCCTCCTCATCGTCTTTCTCTTCCCTTCCCTCAAGTTTCGTTAAACTTGCTTCATGTCTGCTGGTGCTTCTCTTCCTTGCCGTGGCAAATGGTTCCCCATTTCTCTTCCCTAACTACTTCCTTTCTTTTTCTTCTCCTGCCTGCCCTACTCCCTCTCCCTCTCTATGTCTTCCTGTTGTGTCAAGGACCAAACTCCAAAGTATAGCTTCAGTATCCCACAGGACAAGGCTCTGCCGAAATTCAGGAATATGAAACAGCAGGTCCATAGCACAAGCTAAATTGAAGGGCCGTATACAAGACAAAAGTGAATCACCCAAAACATTGTTTTGCACAATAAATTCTGTCTGGTGCTGGAAGAATTATATTCATGGCCCTAGGAAATGTCATTGACTCAGATCAGCAGTAACAGTAATTGCAAGGAATCTAGAAATGGAAAAATACCCATATTTGAGTTTTAATTGGAAGACTAGAACTAGCAGTTTTCCCATTGGCTTCATGGAGTGACAGTGCTGCGCCCCTGTAGGCACCCGATTTCCATGCTGGCAGATTTAATAATGCTCCAGCGCTTGGCATTTTTCAAGCAGCAGAACAGAAATACTTGTTTTACTGAGGCTTAGTGTGCTGCTGAATGCCAAGACGTGCCCCTGCCAAGTGGGCACAGTTCACCTATAATGAATCTAATCACTTTCTCCTCTGTGAGGACTCAGCTGCTTACTTATACTGTAAAATCTCCAAAGGATGCCACGGGCTGAGGACAGCCAGCCATACACAGATAGAATGGGGGCAGGAGGTGTCTAGAAGTCTTTAATAGAAATATTTGCATAATTCCATAAAGATGGAAACAAAGAAGAATCTAATGGATCAATATTCAGAAGCCACTGTAGGCATTTTCTTTCAAATGCCAGCTGTGGCATTTATACCGTCCATATATATATATTCAGCCTCGCTATCCGGATAATCAGTAGTGCTGAATATATGTGAAGAGGGATGATCCCCATCAGTTCTTCTGATAGTGGAAATATTTGACTACTATCAATATAATTATGTGATTTAATTTAAGACGGCCTTTTGGCTGTCCAAAATTAAACTACACAGCTGTGCGAATAGAGGCTGAATATTGAGGACTATAGACAGCGCTAGGAGGATGCCCACACTCCTCCCTCGCTTTTCCCTCACCCCACTGCACATGAATAAGTGCTTTTGAATATCAGGCCTTAAAATATTGGGCATTTACAGAGATGATGTTTGGCCTTACTCCATGAAGTAGGGATGTGCACAGAACAAAATGTTTAGTTCATTTTCAGACCAGTCACTATTCGGATTATTTTCAGATGCTGAATTATTCAGATCATTCATTTCATTTTTTTTTTCCATTCAAGTTATGGGACAAGCAATTCTCCACTCCGACAGTGGGTTTTCCATTTATTTTTTAATCAAACCTGATTAAAACTTGCTGGCAGGTATCTGCCACAGAGGTAACAGCACTCCAAAGTATCACAAGAGAAGCAAAGAACACTAAGGAGGATGTTTACTAAATCGCAGTAACGTTTCCAGTGGTAAGGGCAGCATTAAGGTGCCTGAAGCCATATAAGGCAATGGGCGGGTAGGGGGCATGCTGCCGTTAGGGTGCCTTGGGCCATTTAACGTGAGCTAACAGGATCAAGTGCAGTAAGGTGACAAGGCACCTTAAGTTAGGGCACCTTAAAGGTGTCTTAACTTAGGGCATCTTAACTTAAGGTGCCTTAAGTTAGGGCACCCTAACTTAAGGCACCCTAAGCTAAGGGGCCCTAAGTTAAGGTTCCCTAACTCAAGGTGCCCAAGGACATTAAGGTGGTTTAAGGTGACAAGCATGCACCTTGAGACACGAAAACGGCTGTAACCTAAACACTGGATAGAGCACCAAGGAATGTCAATGTAAAGGTGATGGAAGGAAGGACAGGTGGGAGTTGATGGACCTGCTATATCAGTGGGCACCCTATGTGGCAGTCAGTAAATTGGATGAGCAGGTAGGAGGCAGCTGTACCGATGCACAAGAGGATGCCAGTGTGTGGCATAGGATAGGGAAAATGTTTCCCCCAGCAGAGACAGAAGTGGCAGGATGTTTGCAGTGACAGATGGACAGAGTAGTAGTGGTGATGTGCAGATCAGGCACAAGAGAGGCGAGCGTGAATAGCTGAAATGCAGAAAAGAGTACCAGTGTAGTTCATGGAGTAGTAGCCTGCACAAGAAGATATGACTGTACGCAGCCGACAATGGCAGACAGATGGGCCGAAGAACGGATGGTGCCTTAGGAGAGGGTGTTATGGGCTGGCAGCACCACTGTGCAGAGCCCTGACTGTTACAGGCGTGAAAATGATCTGAGTAGCACAGTCACAAAAATAACAAGTAGGAATCAAAGCCCCTGTTCCCTCCTTATAGCAGCAGTGTACTAACCAGTAGGCTACACCTCCACACCTCTTTACACACCAATGGCTGGATACACAGAGACTGCAGGTCACTGCCTAAAATGTCTGCTATGTGTGCCAGCATAGGGTAGCCCACTAGTACCCAAGATGCAGTTCACATGCTGAACATCAGTCTACAGTGGATCCCCAAATGGAGAATGCACATATTCATTACTTCAGCTCAGTAAGATGCACTGACATTGTGTGATACAAGCACAGAGCTGCTACACCCTAATGATGAGGATGGGCACCCAGCACCAGGTCCCCAGTTCTGCAGTGCTAGAAATGGTCTCTGCTGCCTGTGCTGCAGATCCCCATTACTGCCAGAGTGTGGCAGGTATTGTCTGCTGTGTGATATGCTAGTCACCCTGTATCCTACAGCATGCACCAGTCATATCTGGCCCTATCTGACAGGGACCCACCTAGAACAGTGCATGTCAATACCCAGTGTTACAATGCTAATGCCATGTCTGCCAACTACTGGGGTTGCTGAACTTGCATGGGGTTGTTAATAGGGTCCTGCTGCCCTACCAGTACCACTGTGAGTAGGCCTCGAATGTCTCACGTCCAAACCACCTAGGTCTAACATTCACCCACAGCAAACACAGTCAGACTGCACCTACAACCCATCACTGGGTTTACCAGCCATGCACATGCAAACTGCAGACAGTTCACTGATCAGTACATATTGCATGTGCACAGAATGACCACGTGCACCCAGCAGTTGGGTTAGTGATCAGGCACTATATTACATTATGTGGATACATAGCCATGCCATGGTCACTGCTCAGTCAGAGTGAGAGTGCCCTCCCAGCATGATGTGTTGTTGCCACCCAGTCCTTGCAGGTGGCAGATGGGCACTACAACGTCCCAGCCATTGATCCACCCCCAATGCAGACACATCCTGACCAATCTGCCCTGTTTCAGCCCATACCCCCAATACTTTGTTCCTCATCATGCACATTTGCAGGCTAATGCTGGAAACAACTTAGGCACTGTGAGGCTCAGTGAGGAGTAGAAAGGCACAAAACAATGGATAGACATACACACACACACACACACACTCGTATCCACACACTGTGCAAAAATGGGGATGGTTGGCATTCCTACCTGCCACTCTGATCCCAATCTCAGCTCAGGCATTGTTAAGATGTGTTCATTGTGCAGGAGCTAGTAGTGCACTCTGATGTTGATGCATGCTCAGTGTGCTGGTGCTGTCAGCCTGAATCTCCATCCAGCTGAGGATAGTAGAGCCTGTATGTGTGGGTGTCTGTACCCTTGTTGGCTGAAACAGTGGGGGTTGCACATGTTGGTGCTGTACCTGTACTGTGGGCAAATGTCTAGCCAGAGGGGCATGCACTGAATGATCCACAGCCAGGACCTGAACCTGTGACCCTCTACTCATATACACACCATGATGCTTTCACATGGCTGCAATGGTCTCTGGGGATGACATGCTTCCCATCAGACAGACCTTGACACATGTTGCACTTTGCACGGCACACTGGACCAGGGCATAACTTTGGTCTGCTGCAGGCGGATGCTGCTGCTCCCTCTGCCAACACCCTCAATTCCATGCTGACATGCCCTTGTGCTGTCAGTGTTTGCAGTGCGCAGTCCCAGGCCAGCCAACATGCGGGTTGGCGGGTGCCTAGGGTGCACGGTCCGGGGGGGGGGGAGCATACATGGATGGCCACACATCCCCCCCATAACAATCTGCCTCTCCAGGGATCCCATCATTGTCTGTCAATGTTATGTCTCTTCAACCTAGACTGAGGCAATGTTCGTCTCCAGGAACACCACATTCAACCCACCCCAAGAACTCAACATACTTCACAGGACCATTACAACAAAGGACGAAATAAAATATCTCGGGGTCACCATAGACAAGAACCTAAATCTACAATCCCACATAACCAAGACAGCAGCAAAAGCATACCACTGACTAAAAGTCATCAGAAGACTCAAGCCAATCCTCAAATATGAGCATTTACACACCGTTTGCCAGGCTGTCGTCACCCCCATACTGGCCTATGGTAATTCATTATATCAAGGACTACCAAAGCAGTCTATCCACCCACTGCCGCTGGTGCAAAACACTGCAGCATGCATAATCACAGGCACAGCTAAATACGAGCACATAACACCAGTACTCTGCCAGCTACACTGGCTTCCAATGAGAGCAAGGGCAAAATTCAAGGCAACACTGATCATCTTCAAAACCTTAAACCACTGCTCCGCAGAAATACTTCAGAACTCAATAACCAGAGACACAAACAGCAGACCCAGATGAACCCAGGGTAGCAACAGACTATGCCACCCAGCTGGATACCACAAAATGAAACAAGCAACATCCAGAAGAGCAATATCACTCTCGGCACCAGACCTATGGAACTCTCTCCCCGAGGAACTAAGAACACAAAAAGAGCTCAAAGACTTCCGCAAATCCCTCAAGACACACCTGTTCACAGTATCATTTGAACAAATATCATAAACCCCCCTTCTCACAACTTTGCCACCCGGCCACAGAATCCAAAGACCCAGTCCTGGAAGCCCCCCCCCCCCCAGGAATATATGTATGTATGTTTCGTAACCCTTATGTTAATTGTAATCCCTGTCATGTCCCCTGACCGCCTTGAAGAATAAGGAGGTATACAAAACTGGCTAAATAAATAAATTAAACTTGCCCTTCCCTACCAAAACAAGAATGTTTCCTCCAGGCTCCTTCTATAGATCCCCCAACTTGGGCCATACCCTATATGTAGGTCTTATTTGGGCAGGAGTGATCCCTAGTTGGTCCTGCCTTGCCAGTGCAGCTTAATTCCTCATGTTAAATAACCTCAGCTGAGCAGATGACCAGCACCATTTTGTTGTATAGAAAAAATTGAAAATGGTGCCAGCCTGAGGTCATAAAGTACCGTTTTGTAGAAAGGAACTGATTGCCTGTAGGCAGGAATAATTGAAGATTACTCCTGACACATGAAGACCCAAGGAAAAGAAGCAAAACAAAACTTTGCTGCATGCATTCCCGTATTTGAGCCTTATCGTCTTCCTACTGTATATGAGTCATAGAAGACCAGCACTCAATCCAACACCTGGATCCCTTTTAATGTCTTATCATCAAATTTTATAATAACCCACACTGTTACTATAATTACAAAGTCATTGTCCAAAGCACCTATGCATCTTAATTTTTGTGTTTTAACAATTGCCAGTCCATGCAAGTTATTTCAATATCTTCTTGGAAGTCTACTGAAGTCATACTACTGCTAGGAATCAGAAGGAAAGGAATGGAAAAAATAACAAAAGATATTACAATGCTTTTATGTCATTCTATGGTATGGCCCGCACCTTGAATATTGTCTGCAATTCTAGCTGCCATTTCTTTAAAAAGATGTAGCAGAGCTAGAAAAGGTACAGAGAAAAGTCACCAAAATGGTAAAGGGGATGGAGAGATACCCTGATCAGGAATGGCTTAAATGATTAGGGCTCTTCAACTTGACAAATAGATGGCTGAGGGGAGATATGATAGAGGTCTATAAAATAATGGATTGAGTGGAACAGGTAAATGTAGATTGGTTGTTTACTCTATCAAAAAGTAGAAAGACTTGGGGACATGCAACAAAGCTACAGCATAACCCATTTAAGACTAATAGGAGAAAATATTCTTTCACTCAATGCACAATCAAACTCTAGAATTCATTACTGGAGGATGTAGTAAAACTTTTAGTGTAGCTGGGTTTAAAGAAGGTTTGGACAAGTTCCTGAAGGAAAAGTCCATCAACCATTTGTAAAGAGAACCAGGAAAATCTACTGCTTACCCCTGGGTTAAGCAGCTTGAAATCTGTGTAACTTTTTGGGAACCTGACAGGTACTTGTGACCTGGATTGGCTGCTGTTGGAAACTGTATACTGGGCTTAATGGACCCTTGTTCTGACCTAGTATGGCATCTTTTATGTACTTATGTTCTTACACTCTACTCTCAGTATTCATTGTGGTCACTCTTTTCCCTGCAGAAGGGAGAGAGATTGGGGACTACCTACATATTTAGCTTGTGAAGGTAAAAAACAGAAACCATGAATAATGACCAAAACATCCCTTCTGTACTGCAGCTGTATCTGATTGAAACTGGAAGCCACGCTTTTTGGGTGGCTGGTCTGGCAGAATGGAACAAATTATCAAAGCAATTGAGGGTAGTAATAAATACAATGACTTTCATGAAAAACCCCAAAGCTTTATTTTCCCATAAAGCTTTCTCATTATGAGGCATAGTTTGGTAGTCTAGCATCACAGGCACAGTGGCATTAAAGGGTAGAAAGGTGGAGCTTGGGATGTTGAATATTGTTATGTTAGTCAAATTTTATTGCACATAGTTTTATTATGCTGATTTAGTTGTATTCCTCCCAGACCTGTAGATGGTATGAGCAATAAATATGTTAAATGCAAAAATAAATACAAACATCCTTGCCTTCTGCATTTCTCATTCCTATCACTGTCATTTTTGAGTTTCTTGATCTACTAGCTGCCTCACCAACCTACTTTAATGTAGCCTTTTCTGACTGCTGCTCCAGACTCCTAAACCAATTTACAGTACATCACATTGTCCCTTATGTGCTTGCCAGCCTGAGTCTACACAGAGATGTTGTTAAGGCTTTTTGTCTCTCTTTTCTTCTCTAATGAGTTGGGAAATAGTGTCCCTAGCAACTCGAGAAGAACTGTTTCTGGGTACTGTGTATCTTGCCTAGAAACAGATGTTTCAGCCTATCACCAATCATTCAAATTCCAAAGATTATGAGGAACCGCTCGACATGTTTCTAGCCCCCTTCAGTGCAAGGTAGTCCTCATCATTGAGCCAATCCACCAGTTTATTGGCTTTTGCTGTCCTACTAATTGGAAACCTCTTCAAAGAATCTGTAGACGAATAAATAAATAACTAAATAAATCCTGGACCCTGTTTGATAGAGGTAACACACAATAGAGAATCTCATTAGGCTAAAACAATCCAAGTGCACTATAAAAATCTCTCACACACGCACATCGGCATTTCTAGACTTGCACAAAATCTGTTTATGTATTTTCTTTCTGTCCTTGCTTCCCTATAGCCTCGTTTTCTCATGTCTAGTTTCTCTCTTCTTTTCACATATACTCATGTGCCTCAGGAGTGCAACTGACTGCTTCACATGAATAACTTATCAAAGCCATATGATCTGCCAGAGTCTCACATCCTCAGCGGCAGGGTCAGTGGCACTGGTGATATGACCATCACCACCACCATTTCCTCTCCATTCACCCTCTCTCCCTACTAACATACACTACCCAGTACTCCTCTCCATCCTCACGCCCCCATTGCTTTCTCCCTCCTTCATCCATCTCCATTTCATTTTTGCCTATTTGGTTTCTTTATTTTTGGTAGTGGGATCACATCATGACCCCTATAATACAAGCTTGTACCCTATAGGAAATATTGCCTACAATATGCCACTAAAATAACAAACACAGAAATGCAAGAGATTAGAAAGAAGTTGAGTCTATGGACTGAGATATACAGGGTTGACTACTATAGAGGCACAAGTTTCTGCAGCAATCTCCCCCCGATCAGTACTAGGATGAACCTCTGCCTTCCCTGTCCTCACCTTGATGACTGAGGACCAAAGTCTTCAGTGCTATTCTTTTAGCAGTAGGTACCACTCCTGCAACTGCAGTGATCTGGAGCCAATTCCCTCTATGACTCCTGGGTACTGTCAATATTCGCCCACAGTCAGCCTCCTTCAGACATAAATAAAATCTATTTCAAACAAAGCTATTTAGGTAGAGGTAGCAGCGGCCTCAGCAAGTGCCTTCTGCTACCTAATGATATAGAAGGCATTTGCTGAGTGATGAGGAACATTCTGGAGTCCTAAATTAATCCCTAGTCTAGTGTGATGTAATGGGGATGACCTTCCTCTGTCAGTGATAGGACCAGAGGAGTCACCTTCATAACATGGAGAGAGGTATAGAGGACCTGAAAAGTCAGTACTTGATGTCTTCCTTCCACACGGAGTTCTGGGTGTAAGGAGAGGCTGACTGAAACAATAATCGGGGTGCAACACAACCTGGGAATGCAACCTTTGTGACTCAGTTAGCCACTAACCACATGACAGCAGTAACCACAAACCAGCTAGGTTGCAACAAGGGAGAAAGGAGACCACAGAAGAAGGGAGGTCAGTGTCAGGAGACAAGAACTCAGTAACAGAGACACTGGTGTATGAAGAGAAATGTTGTTGTCTTATCTGCTGGGAAAAGAGGACATAAGATATTTAAATTCAAAGTTGTAGGGGGGAACTGACACCAATTTGCTTCTCTATTCTGCAGCTTGAAACTCATGAACTGATTGGGGAAAGAGACCTGACATTCGGATGCCTCTCTAACCTCCTAGTCTGAGAACTCTTTGAAGCATACTTTATTGATGGTATTTTCACACTTGCACTCTCCATACAGCAGCTATATCCCTTCTTGTTCAAGGGCCTCAAGGAGACATTGGTATTTTAAGGCCTTGGACCTGCTAAGTGTTAAGTCCCACCGAGCACAACATTCAGCAACACTTTTCAGATAGTGGCACTGACTCTTTCTTCTGATCACTGCAAAACAATCAGGATAGTGTGGGATGGTCCATGGGCGGCTCTGGGGAGGAGCTGGCACTTATTTGGATAGCAGCAATTTTCAGCACTGCTTATCCTGATAAGTATCTGCATAGGATAGATAAAACGTCTATGTGGATGGGCTGATGGATATTGGCTGAATATTCCCGCTATCTGGATAATTGCAATATTGACCACAAAATCTAGATATTCAGTGGCAGCCTCTATCTGGATACTTCTGCAGAATATCCAGATTTGTTTTTGCCCACATTAGCTAACGTTTAAAATTAGACCAGCTGCCGATAAATATTATCCTGGAAGCGTCCACGGCTATATGCACATTGTTGGTACTTCATTCAAGTGCCAGTGTTTTATCCAAAGTCAGTTTGCTGTCCTTCCAAGGAGAACATCAGAAGAGGAAGAGAGAAGAGGAAGGTACCCACTAGGGAAGGAGCATGAAGGAGTATTTATATCTGTCTTGTCTATTGATGTTACCGGAAGGAAAGACTGTAGATATTTTAGTTTTGGAGATCACCAAATAAAAGTGTTTTTGCTTAAAAATAATTCTTTTGATATGCTTAATCTTAAGTCACTTAGGGCCGAACTTCAAACTTGCTGATATTCAGCTGCCACAGAGGTCAGCCAGTTCACTGAAATATCAGGGGGATATTCAGTGGTATTACCCAGAATGAAGCAATCACTGAATATCTGGGCTGAATGGCTCTTACCCTGTCAGTGTGATTTTCAGCCAGCACTTGCATGAATTACAACTTAGGTCTGCTTTTCATGTGACCTAAGTTGTCTGGACAAGGGCCACTGAAAATCACACTAAGGGGTATGTTTACTAAACTGCGCTAATGTGCGCAGCGCACATTAGCGTGCGCTAAGGTACCTTAGCGCATGCTAATGTCGTGTTACGGGGCACTAATGTGCCCCGCAAGGTGCGCGGCGCACTAAAGTGCACGCTCATGTGCGCGGCGCACTAATGTGCGATAAAGGTGGGGAAAGGCTCCCGGAGGGCGGAGGAAGACTCCCCAGGGACGGAGAGAAGGGGTCAATGGGTGGAGAGTGGGAGGGGAGAGGCTCCCCGCACAATAGCGGGGCTGAAATTCAAGGCAAAAAATACCGCGAGTGAAAACCTCACGGTAGAGCCAAATTAAAGGGAAGAGAAACCATTTATGTCAGCAATGTACAGCAAAACCAGGGAAACCTACAAAACAGTGATAAGTGTGATACATGTGCACGGTACAAAAGTGCACATAAACATTGAAAATGACCCCAACAAAATAAAAAAAAATTATAATCAAGCTGGGCAATAGTGATAGTAATGGGAAACATCAACAAACACTCCCAAGAAAGAAGCAAAAAATAAATATGAATTATGGAAGGGCCTACGCTCCGTCCCCATACAAGGTGAATGATCCCACAGTGAAATAGCACTGATCAGGGTTTCCCTCTCCAATGGACAGGTTACCTATGGAATGCACATGTTCCACAACAGCAGGGCGGGCAGGTCGGAATGGGCAACTGGACAGATGCTGGGAAAGGGGATACAGAGGGCTGCAGGCGGCACATGCTGTGGTGCAGCTGGGGCACAGTGCGGACTAGGCAGATGCCTAGATGGCACTTAGGAATGTTGAAACTGAACAGCAGCCAGACAGCAACTGATGAGGGCCCAACATGGGCACGAGAGTGTTTATCACAGTGTCACAGGGGATAGTACCCAGCAAGTACACCCAAGGGCACATAACATTGGCAGGCAGTGATTGGGGGACGTGCGGACAGATATGCAGGTACCCCTACCCCAGAACCCGCACCATAGGCAGCCGCCTACCCGCACACAGGATGGCCTGAGACTGCATACCACCAGCACCACCAGCAGAAGGGCATGTCAGCATGGTGGCACAGGGGTACTGGAGGTGGAGGGGGGCAGTGGCAGCTGCCCAGAGCAGACCATGGCCTAGCCCTGTGTAGGTGGGTGCCATGCACTGCAACAGACAGGCTCTGTCTGACAAATAACCATGGTATCTCCAGGGACTGCACTGTCTCTGTGAGCACAGTGTGGTGTGGTGAACACAGTCAGTGTGTTCATGAGCAGATGGTCACAAGTTCAAGTCCCAGCTGGGGCTACTGCCAATCCAGTCCCCATATTTTACCCGCTACTAAACCGTGATAGTTAGGACAAACCTTTTTTGCAGAGAACATACGCATGGTTAATACACCTATATTTTACCCCACCGAGCACAGACACCAGAAACAAGCACATTACCTAGACCAGAGTCCCCCAAATGCAGGCCTGGGGGCCACAAATCATTCAGGTTTTATGCTGTCTCCAATATAAGGCCATGTCAGCATGGCGGCGGAGGGGTACTGGTGTTGGAGGGGGCAGTGACAGCTGCCCAGAAAAGACCATGGCCTAGCCCTGTGGAGGTGGGTGCAATGCACTGCAACAGACAGGCTCTGTCTGACAAACAGTCATGGTATCATCAGGGAATGCACTGTCTCTGTGGCAACACAGTGGTGCAGTGCACGCAACCCGTGTGTTTGGAGACAGAAGGTCACAGGTTCAAGTCCCAGCTATGGTGCCTGCCAACCCAGTCCCCATATTCTACCCACTACTACAACGTGCTAATACAGACAGAACGTTTATTGAAGATGACTTAAACCTGCCCAAAACACCTACATTTTACCCTACAGAGCAAAGACACCATAAACAGGCGCATTACCTAGAGCAGAGTCTCCCAAATGCAGTCCTGGAGGGCCGAACACCATTCAGGTTTCATGCTGCCTCTAATAAAGATGCCTGTGCTGCATATCTATGCACCACCCCCATGGTATGCAGATGTATCTCATGCATATTCATGAGGGACAGCATGAAAACCCGAACAGTGTTTGGCACACCAGGACTGGAGTTGGGAACCTCTGCTGTAAAGCAGCAGCCAACAGGGGCAGACACACCTACACCCACAGGCTCTATTAGCCATTGCCTCCTGGAGAGGCAGGACATTGGGCCCTGCGTGCAGCTCCCAATACTAGCACTTGCATACCTTAGCAATGTCACCCTACACCTGGGTATACGGTACACAGCTATCAAACGTTTGCTATGATTACTGGCAGATAGCAATTCCTAAGTTAAGCACAGTTTGCTGATTGAGCTCCATCATAACAACCTTTCTGATGTCTGTGGACTGTGCTGCAGGTCTGGTCTCTGACAGTGTTTTCCACCCTGGGGAGTGACCCCCAACAGTATTGCGTACCATATCCATGCCTGCACTGTGCCCAGGACTGGTGTGGTGGCCAGTGCTGCTAAACTCCTCTAGAGTAGCACAATGCTGGCATAGGTGTGGGAGTGTGTGTCTGTCTATCCAGTGTGTGGTGGCTGCAAACACCCTCCACAACCCACACTGCCAGAACTGTTGCCAATATTGGCCTGCCAATGTGCATAATGAGGAGCAAGGTACCATGGGTATAGCCCGGACAGGGTGGCTTGGCCAGGATGCATCTGCACAGGGCATAGGGCACTGGCTGGGACATTGTAGTGCCCAGCCACCACCTACACAGACAGGGTGGCCTCAGCATGTCCTGCTGGGAGATCACTCTCACCCTGACTGTGCAGTGACCACAGCATGGCTAGGCACCCCCATAGTGCTATAGAATATTTCTCTCATGTGATATTTATGGGTTTTCTTTTGGGGCCCAGTAACTAACTTATCTGCTTGTTGTGTATGCTGACATTCCAGTTCTGGGTGCATGCATTTCTACCAGGAACATGCACTATGGCAGGGGTGGGGAACCCTGGTCCTGGAGAGCTGCAGACCAGTCAGGTTTTTGGGATATCCCTAATGAATATGCATGAGATATATATGCATTAGAGATATCCTGCCACCCTGACTGGTTTGTGGCCCTCCAGGGCTGGATTTGGAGACCCCTGCCTTACACCTTTGTCATTTAAGATTGTGAGTGGGCAAGGTACAGATGTCCTAGACATCGAAAGGGTATATAGAATGTGTCACATTCCTCCTCGATTATCACCACCACCAAAAAGTTGTCTAATAGACAATATTTTGGTGGTGGTGGAAGTGAGGAGGAATGTGACACATTCTATCTAATCTTTTTGATGTCTTGGACATCTGCACCTTGCCCACTCACAATCTTAAATGACAGAGGTGTAAGGCAGGGGTCTCCAAATCCAGCCCTGGAGGGCCACAAACCAGTCAGGTTGGCAGGATATCTCTAATGCATATATATATCATGCATATTCATTAGGGATATCCTGAAAACCTGACTGGTCTGTGGCTCTCCAGGAGCAGGGTTCCCCACCCTTGCACTATGGACTAGCTAGCAGACTGTTTGCAGCTGGTATGTGTCTTGATGGAGCCCTGTGCAGGGTGCAGCGGCTGAAGGCTTGCTGCAGGAGAATATCAGATAGTGGTGGGGTGCAGCTTAGCATATCCAGGCTTAATGTCTGTCTGCTATTGTGTTATGGATGTGTACAGAGCTGCATTGACTGCCCTGTAGGTGTCTGTTCCCCAGCAGGACTGGGGTTGATGGTCCCCTTTACTGCCACCATTGCAGGGAGGTAGAATGTGGATCTGTTGATGGGAGACCCTGTTTGCCACCCTCAGCCCTGGAGGAGGAGGGTGGTGGTGGTACATAATCCTCCTCGTGATCCATAGGGGCTACACCTGACTGAGACATACAGATATATCCAAGATGTTTCTGCAGAAACTACCTATCTCACACATTAGCACTGCTGGGGACCTGCAGCATAGTCTATTTCTGCCATGGAAGGTGCTGTGGACCTGGTGCTGGGCGCCCCACCGCACACTCAGGGTGAGCACAGTACCCGCACAATGTGACGGTGTGTAGCTACTCTGTCCCAGGAACACACATGGTCAGTTCCCCCTACCAGGCCGAGGTGCTGTGGGGGTGCATACCCCATCTTGTGTTCATCTGTAGACAGCTGATTTGCATGTGCAGTGCATCATGGGTACGGGTGGGCTAACCCTATCCTGGTGACCACAGCAGACTGTCTGTGTGGTGACGTGCAGTCCCTCTGCAGCCAGCCAGGCGAGTGTTAAAAGCTATAGAGCTGTAGCCCACTGGTTACTTTGCTGCCTGTGAAGCCAGAGGTCATGGGTTCAAACCCACAGTGGGGTTGTTTGATGGGGCTGCCCAAAGCATTATCTCTTTTTAATGTACATTATTGCTGCCAGCAAAAACACCCTCAGCGTACTGTACCCATAAGGTGCCTCAGAGGGCGCTTTATAGGGCGCCCTATAGGGCACCATATGGTTACCATCCATATAAGGTGCACTATACGTTATGCTGTGGAGCGACTTATAGGGTGCCCTATAGGGGACATTATAGGGTGCCGTGGTGGACAGTGCACTTTATAATGTGCCCTATGGAGTGCCTTATAGGGTGCCTTATGCGGCACCTTCAGTTACAGCACGTGAGGGCGTGTTTGCTGGCAGCAATTAATAAAATACAAATAAAGTGCTGCAGGAAACAATACATACATGTCAAAGCTGATGCCTCAGCCAGCCTTATGTATTAGGCACACTGGGGATCAAACTCATGACCCCTGTATCAGTAGTCAGTGCCTTAACCATTGTGCTACACTGCTGTTCTTCCTTGCATGTCAGCGCACCTACTTCAGATTTCCATGCGTTTAAATGCACAGTGCTGCCATCAAACACAGTGCTATGACCTTGCTGTGCCTCATAGGGCACCCTATATGGCGCCCTATAGGCCACCCTTTCAGCAACATTGTAGGGTGCCGTGGCGGACAGTGCACTTTAAAATGTGCCCTCTGGGGTACCTTATGAGGCGTCTTATGCAGCACCTTATGTTACAATACTTTGAGGGTGTGTTTGCTGGCAGCACTAATTAAAATAAAATGCCTCCTAAAGCAATATTGCCTATAACAGGTAATGCCTCAGCCAGCCTTCTTCATTAGGCACAGTGAGGGATTGAACACATGACTCCTGCATCATTAGTCAGTGTCTTAACCATTATGCTACACTGCTACTCCTCTTTGCATGTCAGCACACCTACTTATGATTTTCATTCGTTAAACTGCACAGTGCTGCCATCAAAAACAGTGCTGTGACCTTGCGGTGCCTCATACGGCACCCTATAAAGCGCCCTATAAGCAACATTCTAGGGTGCCTTGGCGGACAGTGCACTTTAAAATGTGCCCTCTGGGGTACCTTATGGGGCGCCTTATGTTACAGTGCTTTCAGAGTGCGTTTGCTAGTAGCAGTAATTAAAATAAAATTAATATGCCTCAGACTGCAATATTACCTATAACAGGTAATGCCTCAGCCAGCCTTCTTCATTGGGCACAGTAGGGGATTGAGCCCATAATCCCTGCACCATCGGTCAGTGTCTTAACCATTGTACTGTGGCTCTGTTCCTGCGCTTGTACATCAGCGCGCCACTTATGCTTCCCGCGCGCGTTTCTCATGCTATCTGAATAGTGCTATCTGAATAGTGCTATCTGAATAGTGCTGCTGAATATTGTAGTCTGTCCCCTTAGCTGGCCAGATACCCATTGTTTGACTGGCTAAAGGCTTTGTATATAGGCCCATTAATTATTTCTATTACAATTTGGGCCTTGAGCTTTGTCTTCCCCTATCTGCCAGGGCTATTTACATTTTGCGGTGGTGCTCTATTTGCAGTTTTTCCTGTTTTTCCCCCCTTTTGAAGTGGTGGGCACCCTTACAAATTTCTTTTGTACAGCGCTACCCTCTTAGTGAGGGGCCAGCTGCATATAAAATTCCAACTCTTTTTAAGTATATTTCACTAAAAGGGCTTTAAAAATATGAATTCATGAAACAAGATGATGTCATGGTGAGACACTTTTGCAGATGTGCTCACACTGGGTCGGCCTCTGAGCCTGCAACAGGGCATTACTCGACATGCCGTCAATGAAGCTTAAGCCAAAGAAGCTTACTCAGTGCCTTTGGTTTCTTTGCTGCAGTTAGCTCAGTCATCCCTGGATACTTTTGTGCTGTGGGGAGGTGTAAGTGTCCTTTCAGCCAGTCCGACTGGCCTTGGCATGCCAGACTTGAGTAGTGAAAGGGTTTCTTTGAGCCCCAAAGAATGCACTGTCCCACCATAACCTGGAAACGCTTGTGGGGGGGGGGAGGGGTATTGAGCAGTTCCAGGTCAACTCTGGAGGAGGAGGAGAGTGCCCAGCATGCACCGAGGGAGCCCCTGCTGCTTTCTCGACTCCGAAAGAAGGCGGTACTCTTGGAGCTGAAATAACTGCTTCAGGAGGCTGTAAGGAGGGGGAACTGCCTGTTGGAGATCAAGATATTGGCATTCCTCTTTGCAGCATTGATGAGAGACCTGCAGTGGTAACCCCAGACTTACTATGGGATGCCATCACCAGTTTAACTTCTTCCCTTAATTTGGCTGTTGGCAAACTTAAAGAGGATGTTGGACTTATTTCTGGGACTGTGGAGGGTCTTGTCTGGGAGGAGTGGCCTAGTGGTTGGGGCAAGGTACTTCAGGCCAGAAGGTCAGGGGTTCAAATCCCACTAAAGAACAGCAACCTTGGGCCAGAAGGACTGGGGTTTCTAGTCCCACAGGTGCTCCTTGTGGTCTTGGGCAAGCCACTTAACCCTCCATAGCCCATGTTCCCTGTAAATTAGTTATCTCCAAGTTATAATGCCCTGTTCAATGTAATTTTGGTTTTTTCAATGTAAACCGCACTGATGCAAAATAGCGCGGTATATAAGAGAATGTAAATAAATAAATAAGAGAACCAGCAAGATGCACGGCTGGGTGTCCTAGAGGTCAGGTGTACAGAACAAGTGGACTTCAATGCTACTGTTGCTAAAGAAAAGATGCTGGTAGCTCGTAAGCTGGAGAGGCTGGAGAACCAGAGTAGGTGCAATAATTTGCGCTTCCTCAATTTCCCCAAATCTCTAGTAGTAGCACCTGGTGATATGCTGCGCCTTTACGGTGGTTTTAAAGATTCCTGTGGAGTCTTTGCCTCTAGTGGTTGATATGCAGCATATCGCTCTGAAGATTCTGGCTAAGCAGACCAGTGTACCTGTGGCTTCACAGGAATCACTGTATGTAGCAGGGTTTCTTGAAAGTTCCATAGAGTTGGTGACGGAGAGATCAACATTGCTGGTGACTTTTGCACTTGAGCTGGACAGGAAGATGGTCCTACATTTATATTTTTGAAATATGGATATATTGTTTTTAGGTTCAAAAGTTCCGTTTTTTTCTGATTTTTCTCGGGAGACACAGCTATGGCTACAGTAATCTTAAAACCAAGGGCCCTTGTGCTAGGAGCTTCACTTATTTTGAAATTTCCTTGTCGTTGTATTATTTCTTTTCAAGCTAAAGATTATGGGGGTCATTCTGTGGCACGAATAATGGGGATGTACGTCCTGCTCCCCATATGTATAGCCGAGTCATATGGAGAGCCTTAAATGGCGTTGGGGAGGAGGGCGGAACAAAGGCAGAGCGAGGGCGGGTCATCTCCTTGGATGTACAGGGTCTATTCTGAGGTCGGCCCTGTACATTTGGGGTCGGCTGGGTAGACAGGGAACTTATTCCACCTCGGATGTGTAATAAGTCCTCCTGGATGCAGGGATTCAGTGGCAGATGGCGTAGACAAAGGAGGTAAGTGTGCAGGAGGTTCCCCGCAGCCAGACCCTGGCCATAGAAGGCTGGATTGTGGGTCCAGCTGTAGGGAAAGAAACTATTCAGCGGTGGCTGGGGATCGCGGCTTCTTAATGGAGCTGCGGTGCCATGGCAATATGATGCCATGGCAACGCGGCTCCATTAAGGAGCCCGAATGAGTTAGCTGGGTAGGTGGCTGGATGTCCAGGGTGCCTGAATGGGGACACATTCCAGATGTCCAGCCATTGTTCTGCAATTCTGCTCCCGCAGGGACGTCTAGCCCCCACAGGAGCAAAATCGGCTGCATCTCCCGGCCATCCGGATTGTCTGTACATCCGGACAGCCTGGAGATGTACAAAATAGAATGTGCCTCCACCTCTTTTTTGAACCTAAGCAACGGTTACAATTTCTTGGAACTTAGGGAGGGTGTTAAGTATGATGATGATGCTGGCTAGGACATGGCAATACCTCTTATGTGTCTTAAGCTTAAGTTAGTATTCTGCTTGTGAGGGTTCTCTATTTCCTGTATCTTGCCTCTAAGTTTTTGTGGGCAGAAGAATTTTTTCCTAATTTCTGAGTTAATGGAGAATGTGAAAATTGCATAAATAAAAACAATATGAATTCAGGATGTCTTTGAAGAACATTTTAGTGTACAGCAAAAATTAACACTCGGTAAGTGCTAAAGTCATGCACTGTTAGCGGTATGGCCATCATGTTCCTGGTAGTTACCATACTGAAAAATATCAGAAAGTGCAAAAGTGCCATTTGCAATCAATGCGAAAACATTTAATGCCACCATTTAGGTGACATTAAGTGCATCCACACTAAGGCAACATTGACAGTGAGCATGTGGTATGTACCCTGCACCAATGGCAATGCGCAGTCCACACCCACTGTCTACCCCTAACCCACCCAGTTACTACCCCGTCATGCAATGTGTAGTTAACATGAGAATTAGTGTGCTGTAACTGTCATACCAGTGTGGTAACAGTGCACGCCTGTGCTAATGGTTACAGCATACTAATTCCCCATTAACCCCTTAGTGCACTTTAGTAAAAGGGCCCCAACATTCTTTGTTAGCTCTCTGCCATTTTGCATGGAAGTTTAAAGAAATTTTGTTCTCCTCTAGCCTCATGTTTTTTCTTTGGGTAATTCTGTATGTGAACTAATTTATCACATTCAGGACTTAAAGGCTGAGAAAGACGTCATCCTTGTCTTATGCACTAAGAACTCTGAGGAATCAAGATTAAACCATATAAAAAAGATACGGTTTCTCTGTAGTTGTTATCAAAATTGTTACCATGTCCTGCAACGTTGTACATTGTTTTTTCTAAATGTCAAAGAAAGATGAGAAAGGTGGAAGCATTGTAGCTTTCCTTTCCTTGGGAATTATTTCTTTCTATAGGTTTTCACCCTCAGTACAGAAACAAGGTTTACTGTCAATGTTTTCTGCTATTCTGCTCAGAGAACTTATTTAGGAGTTCTGAGAAAAAAAAAAAGACTGCTGGAGGCTGGCTGGCATCTCCCTTCTCTCCGTATTTTCTTCCAATTACTTCAGTTTTCAGAAAGCCCTTTTTCAGCACAGGGAATCTGCTAACAGAATTCACCGCTTGTTCTGTGTCTCTGTCTCCCAATAGGGGCTGCTCTTGTATCTTAGAGCTGACAGATTCCACTTGCAGACCTTCAACACCTCAGGCAGAAACCAGCTGGCTTAAGGGTTCCTTCAGCATGTTTCCATGTTAGCAGTTCTTCATTGTTCATAGAGCAATGGGATGTTTAGGACACACCATCCCTCAAATATGCCTGTTCATCCTGTACAGGAAAGGGCCCTTTCAGGCTTAGAAACATGTGACTGGTCAGGTTTCCTGCACTTGATAGCTCAGTGACTTCTTTCTCCTACCTGCTCAATTCTCAGCTTTAAATTCCTTTCTGTTTACTCATATGCTGCATAGATATAAAGATCAATAAACAAAAAAAAAAGCAATAAGGTGATATCTTGAGTCGATTTCAGAAGCAGCAATCCCTTTATATGGTCAAAGCAGAATGAGGCGGTCAGAGGAAAGCACAATGCTGCCCGAACACATAAAAGTGAATCATAGATGTGGAGACATATTCTAAATGCGCATACCTGCCCTCTGCGTGTCCGGTCAGAACCAGACGCACAGAGGTAGATGAGATTCTGATCCCGTGGGGCACATCTAGCACACGCAGAATCAGAATCCCATCTAAGCCTGTACATGCAGGCACAGACCCGATTCAGGTCGGCCTGCATGTACAGGCACCTTCCCGGCTAACTCAGTAAAGGCTCCTGAATGGAGCTGTGGAGCCATGGTGTCTGTTTGCCATTCAGGAGCTGTGATCCCCAGCCATCGCTGACCTCATTCATCTGAAAACGGCTGTAATCCGAATGCTAGATAAAGGAGCACCAAGGAAAGTCAATGTAAAGGTGATGGATAGGATAGGTGGGAGCTGATGGACCTGCCATATCTGTGGGCCCCCTATGTGGTATCCAATAAAGTGGATGAGCATGTGGGAGGCAGCTATACTGATTCACAGGGTGGTGCCAATATAAAATGATGCAATGTCAGTGTGTGGCATAGGATGGGGAATACATGTCTCCCAGCAGAGCCAGAAGCAGCAGGATGAGTGCAGTGACAGGAGGACAGAGTAGGAGTGGTGACTTGCAGATCAGGCATAGGAGAGGCATGCATGAAGAGCCAAAATGTGGAAAAGAATACCAGTATAGGCAGGGGCGGCTCTATAATGAGGCTGAGTGAGGCGGTGGCCTCAGGTGGCAACTTTTTGGGGGCAGCAAAAAATGCCCCCAAAAAGTCCACCTCACTTGGACTTCGAAATTTAAACAAAAAAAGAGGACTTGACAAGATGCTACCGCTGCTTCTTGACAGCAGCAAAATCAACCACCCCGTGCCCCCCCCCCCCACTGCCCTGGAAGAGCTCTGCCATTGCCTGACTGGCACCCTGGCTCACCTTTGCAGAGACAAGAGAAGAAACAGCATTTCCCTTCTTTTCCGCAGCTTTGTTTACACTCATTTACACTCAGCATCGTCAGGCACGAACTTTAACAGAGCCGCGGAAAAGATGGGAAATGCTGTTCCTTCTCACTGCTCTGCAAAGGTTAGCCAAGGTGCCGGTCAGGCAATGGCAGGGTTCTTCCCTGGGGGGGGGGGGGGGCGGGCTTGGACTGGAAATTAGCTGAGAAGGTCTGGTAATGGACTGGGCTGGGCTGGGGTGGGGGGGGGTAGCAATGAAAATAGTCTGATTGAGTTTAAAACTTGTAATGGACTGATGGGGGAGCTAGGACTGGAAATGGGCTGATGGGGGTTAGGACTGGAAATGGGCTAAGACTGGTAGTGGACTGATCAGGGGGGCTAGCACTGGAAATGGGCTGATGGGGGGGGGGGCTAGAACTGGAAATTGGCATTTAAAGGAGGCTAGGACTGGAAATGGGCTGATTGGGAGAGTTAGGACTGGAAATGGGCTGATTGGGGGAGTTAGGACTGTAAATGGGCTACAAATGGAAATAGGCTGATTGGGGGGGGTGCTAGGACTGGAAATGGGCTGTTTAGGGAGGGCTAGGGACTGGAAATTGGCTTATCGGGGGGGGGGTAGGACTGGTAATGGGCTTATGGGGGGCTAGCACTGGAGATGATCTAGGATTAGAAATGGGCTAAGACTGCTAATGGGCTGATGGGGGGAGCTAAGAGAGGAAATTGACTGATATGGGGCTAGGAATGGAGTGGGCTGATAAGGGAGATAGGACTGGAAATAGGCTCGATCTGGACATGGGCTGATGGGGGAAGGAGAGAGCTGTTGACACTGGAAGAAGACTGGGACTAGAACTGGAAATGGGCCGATGAGGGAAGGGGAAGAGAGTGCTACTGACCCTGGAAGAAAACTAGGGGCTAGGGCTACAAATGGCCTGATTCGGGGGGATGGGAGAATAGGAATGGAAGGGAGTGGATGCTGAGAGGGTCTGCCAGGGAAAGGAGGGGGCAGGAAAGGAGCTGACATGGGGGGGGAGGTGGGGGCAAGAAGGGATTTGACATGGGGGTATGTGGGGGCAGGAAAGGAGCTGACATGGGGGGAGGTGGGAGCAGGAAGGGAGCTGACATGGGGGCAAGAGGGTCTGGAAGGGAGCTGACACCTGGGGATGGTACAGAAGAGGAACTAGAAGGGAGCTGACACTTGGGGATGGGACTGGTAGATGACTGGGTAATGGGGAAGAGGCTGGAAAGGAGGGGCACTGGGGCTGGAAGGGAGCTGACATGTTGGATGGCATTGGAAGGGGGATGGACAGAGGGTAGAGTGACTGGAAGGGAGCTGATGGGAGGGGATGGCACCGAGAGTGGAGGTGAGCTGATACCTGTGATGGTATTTGGACTAGAAGGGGCTGGACAGTGGAAAAGGAGGGAGATTGGAAGGGAATGGCACCAGAGGCAGTCCTGGGAATGCAAGGCAGTTGACATTGGAAAGTACTGGGAGGGGAGGACTGGAAATGGGGCTGATACTGGGGAGGTTTACTGGGACTGGAAATGGGCTGATGGAAGGAAGTGAAGAAAACAAAAGAAGAGATAAGAAATGGCAGATGGACCATAGACCACAGAAAGAGAGCTAAGAGAAGACAGGAAAGCAGAAGCCTCAGGTCAGGACCAGCATGAGCAGAGAATAAAATGGCCAGACAACAAAGGTAGAACAAATAATTTTATTTAATTTTATTAATTGGACTTTGTGCTATCTTTATATTTGACACAGTAGGGGGGGACTGCATCTCTTATTTATCTGATGTTGCACTGCATGCGGAGTCTGACTTCTTGGGGTTTCAGTTTAAATTCTGTCTACATATCTTTATTTTTACTTTAGATTGTGGTTACTTATTCTGTACTTGGTGAGGGTCTGTGTTCTGAGTGTGTGACTGAAGCCAGGTGTTCTGTTAACATGGAGTTTGTATATAAAGATCTATACTGTACTGTAGTAATTTGACTTGTTCAGCTTTTCAAATAGGTGTATGGATGTTCCAGGGCCCACTGTAGTATTTACAGTGATGCTTTTTTTGGATGGGCTCCTTATGTGAGTTTTGGAAGTTTGTGCTGTTATGGTATGGTAGATTTGCTTTTTGTTGTAGGGTTTTGTGTTAGTTCACAATATGCCTGGTACTGGAGAATGCTTGTTGTTGTTGTTGTTGTTAGTGAGATGATCAGAATCCAGTTTTTTTTTAAAGATATTGAGTCCTGTGGGTGAATGTCCTGGTTCTGCTCTGCACCCACTGTGGATGCAAAATATATGTTGAAAAAGAAAAAGCAAGAACCATAACACAGTTTATTAGAACAAAATAAAAATGAGTTATAATTTAGTTTTATAAACTGTGCTGTTGGGTTCTTGCTCTCTTTTAGTTTCTTGGTGTGCAAACATCTTGCATTTCCTCCATATAATCTAATTGGCTTTTGGGTTTGGTTCAGTCCCTGACTGGAGTTCTGAAGAAGCCCTGCCCTCTCTATGGGGGGAGGCGCCATCTCAGCCTTTGCCTCAGGCAGCAGATTGCCTTGAGCCGCCCATGAACTCACCTTTCTGAATCGCTGGTAGTAGCCCATTCCTGTATGGCGGCATTGACAGCTGTATATGTAGCACGCCCTTATGGGTTGGCACCCTGGAATGCAGCCTGACTGCTGCCCATCAGCAGATTCCCCAAATAAATAGTCAATGTCACCTCCGGCCACCTAGCCATGCAGGCAGTTCATTCAAAGTTCACCAAGAAGTGTTCCGGTTCATTTTCAGAAGCACTTGCACTGGAGGGTAGAGTTTCAGTCTCTACAGGACCTGGGTCAGCTATGCAAGGGAACTCCTCTTTGGCTCCCCCTGCACCTGAACAAGATTCTGTAATTGTTGTTGATATTGTTATTGTTGCTGCCATTCTATCAGCATCTAGAGGAGCTGCTTCATTTTGGTTTGTGACTACTCACTTCCAAACAACAGTCTCAGTTCACTCTTCTGGAGTTATGTTGTTGTTGTTAAGTGCTGTCGAGTCGGAGTCGACTCATGGCGACCCTCTGGATAGCTATCCTAAATTGTGTTCGGTCTTCGGTCAGGCGGCTCATTGTTGACAGACTGGTACCCGTAGCTGCTGTTATTGTATCGATCCATCTCATTGCTGGCCTTCCTCTTTTGCGTTGACCTTCTATCTTGCCAAGCATGATGTCTTTCTCTAATGATCTCTCTCTCCGCATGATGTGTACAAAGTATGAAAGTCGAAGTCTTGTCATCTGAGCTTCTAAAGAAAGCTTAGGTTTGATCTCCACTAGTACAGACTGGTTTGTTCTTCAGGCAGTCCATGGTATACACAGTATTCGCCGCCAGCACCATAATTCAAAGGCATCAATTTTCTTCCTGTCTATCTTTTTCACTGTCCAGCTTTCACATCCATATGATGTTATTGAAAATACCATGGCTTGAACAAGTTGAATCTTTGTATGGAGAGAGACATCTCTGCTCTTCAGAATCTTATCTAGGTCTTTCATAGCCATTCTGCCAAGAGCAATGCGTTGTCTGATTTCTTGACTGCTTGTTGCTTCTTTATTGATAGTTGATCCAAGTAGGTTAAAGTTATTCACGATTTCAATTTCTTCTCCTTCGACGATGAACCTGTTGATTATGCCAGTTGTCATGATCTTTGTCTTCTTTACATTAAGGTGCAGGCCCATTTTGAGACTATGTTCTTTGATTGTGAGAAGCAAATGTTTCAGATCATCTTCACTTTCCGCCAGTAATGTGGTATCATCAGCATAGCGAAGGTTGTTGATGAGTCTTCCACCAATCTTCACACCTCTGTTGTCTTCATACAATCCTGCTTCTCTGATGATTTGTTCTGCATATAAATTAAACAGGTAGGGGGAAAGTATGCAGCCTTGTCTTACACCTTTGCTTATTTTAAACCATTCTGTTTCTCCTTGTTCCGTTCGAACTGTTGCTTCTTGATCAATGTACAGATTGTGCAAGAGAACGATCGGATGTTCTGGTATACCCATGCTTCTTAATGTGGCCCAGAGTTTCTCATGGTTTACACAGTCAAAAGCTTTGCTATAGTCGATAAAGCACAAATAGATATCCTTTTGGTATTCTTTAGTCTTTTCAAGGATCCATCTCACATCCGCAATGATGTCTCTCGTTCCTCGCCCTTTTCTGAACCCTGCTTGCACTTCAGGTAGTTCTTGTTCCAGGTATGATTGTAGTCTCTTTTGAATAATCTTCAGTAGAATCTTGCTGGCATGTGGGATCAGAGCGATTGTGCGATAATTTCCACAGTCAGTTGGATCACCTTTCTTTAGTATTGGTATAAACACAGATCTTTTCCAGTCAGTTGGCCATGATGCTGTCTTCCATATTTCTTGGCAAATCCTTGTAAGTACGGTAACAGCTGCATCAGATTGCTGTAATACTTCTATGGGAATACAATCAATGCCTGGTGCTTTGTTCTTTGATAAGGCTTTCAATGCTGCTTCAACTTCTTCTTTCATCACCAATGGTTCCAGATCATAAGGTACAGGTTGAAACGGCTGTTGGTCCACTTGATCTTTATCATACAAAAACTCTGTATATTCCTTCCATCTTTTCTTGATCTTCTCAGCATCATTCAACATAGGACCTTGAGCATCTTGTAACATTCCAATTCGAGACTGGAACTTTTTCTTTAACTCTCGTAGCTTTAGGAAAGCTGATCTTGTTCTTCCTCTAATAGTTTCTGCTTCTATTTCCTTGCATGCATCATTGTAGTACTTTTCCTTGTCCTGTCTTGCTGCATGTTGGAAATCTCTGTTGAGTTCTGTGATTGTCTTTCTTTCTCCTCTGGCTTTAGCTTCTCTGCATTTCTGTGCAATTTTCAGAGTTTCTTCCGTCATCCATTTTGGCCGTTTTTTCTTTTTTACCTTTTGTAGAGACTTCTCGTTTTCTTCCAACACAACCTTCTTGATGTCATTCCATAACTCTTCTGGAACTCTATCATTTGTATCTAAAGCAGCAAATCTATTTTGCAGGCAGTCTTTAAATTCCAGTGGTATATTCTCAAGGTCATATTTTGCTGCATTCATGAGTGGTTTGTTCTTTTTCAGCTTTAGCTTGAGTTTGCATACTAGTAGTTGATGATCTGTACCACAGTCAGCTCCAGGTTTTGTCTTTGTTGATGTTATAGAGCTTTTCCCTCGTTGACTTCCACAGATGTAGTCAATTTGATTTTTATACAATCCATTGGGTGAAGTCCATGTGTACAGTCGCCGCTTGTGTTGCTGGAAGAAGGTGTTTGAGATGAATAGATCGTTGGTCTTGCAGAATTCTATCAGTCTTTCTCCAGCTTCATTTCTGTTGCCAAGTCCATATTTTCCAACTACTTTGTCTTCTTCTTTGTTGCCAACCTTTGCGTTCCAATCACCCATGACTATCAGGATATCCTGTTTTCATGTTCTGTCAATTTCAGCTTGTACTTGTTCATATAACTCTTCAATTTCATTCTCTTCTGCAGCTGTTGTTGGGGCATATACTTGAATTATAGTTGTGTTGATAGGCATTCCTCGTAGACGAATAGAGATTAAGCGTTCGCTGACTGCATTGTATTTCATTACAGTTCTTGCAAGTTTCTTCTTTATTATAAATGCAACACCATTTCTTCTTTGTCTTTCATTTCCAGCATAGTAGACCATGTGATCTTCTGATGTAAAGTGCCCGATGCCAGTCCATTTCAGTTCACTGACACCCAACAGATCAAGTTGTACACGTTCCATTTCATTCTTGACCACCTCCAACTTCCCTTGGTTCATGCTTCGTACGTTCCATGTTCCAATGTGTAAGACATCTTTACAGCTTCTGACTCTCATTTCATGCGCAGCTACATCAGCAGTCAGATGTCCCGAGGGCTTTGAATCCAACCACATCATAAATGCTGGCTTTACTCTGAAAAGTCTTCAGCTCTTCCCCAGTAGCTAGTTGAGTGCCTTCCAACCTGGGGGTCTCATCTTCCAGCACTACAGCACAATTTGTTTTGTTGTAACTGTCCATTGGGTTTTCATGGCAAGATACAGAAGTAGATTGCTGGGTCTTTCTTCCGCGCAGTTTAAGTTTGGTGTTGTTGCCGTTGTCACAGAAATGTGATCCTCCGCCGTCAACACTATCCCATTCTGCTGCTGCCCAGATGGGTAGTTTGTCTTGGTCTGGCATCTCAGCTGAGACCTGTCCATCTTGGGAGACCCTGCCAGTAGTTAAACTACCGATAGTTTAGCTCTCAGCATCACTGTTGCACACAAGCCCTCACAGCACGACAAGCTGCAAACCAAGTGAGGGGGAGTTATGTTAACACTGCAGTATTCCAGCTCCAACAAATGTTTAGTGGCCTCTAGTGGCCAAAACAAAGTCTGCCTGTCTGGCACTGACTTACCTTCTTCAAGCTCCCTAGATAGGGCGAGGCTAACCCTCTTAGCCCATATAAACAAACAAAAAAAATTCTGACCTGCTGTAGAGTCCCAGTCCTGGAGGGACATGGATTTGCCCTCATTCACATGGTTAGAGAAAATCCCCAAGCTTCCATCATATATGGTAAGCATTGCGTGTTGTAGGAAGGGTTGTTTTTCTTTTAAAACACAGGCTTGACATCAGTTCATGGAAAACAAAATCAGTTTTTATTCAGTCCCAGGTTGTTAAAACTCCACAAAGCTGGTTCTCCCAACCCCTCCTCCAGCCCCAGTTAAAGTTCTTACCTCAAAACTCCTTTGAACAGATTGTCCAGCCCTCATTAAAGTCCCTACCTCAGAACTCCTTTGTACAGCTTGCCTTGGAAGGACTTCTGGCACCACAGGACTCTCCCCCTCCTGCAGCCTGCTGGGTTCTTAACCTCTCCTTTTCAGCCATGACCTCCCAGCCCCGAACTCTGCACTGCAGACTCTCTTAAAGGGGCCTGTTGACAATCCCTTTGGAGAGGGATGGGTAACATTCTATAGACCTCATCTCAGTCATCTGTTTGCAATTAAAGGTTCCATTAAGAGAGTAACCATATCAGAGGAAGCATGGAAAATATTTGAAAAGAAGGTCTGAGGCCAACCATAAAGCCAAAAAAGCACAGACCAGAAGAAAAAATTAGCAGCCTTCAAATGGCAATAAGTCGCAGGAGAGTAAGAATGCCAGTTAACCAGATGATCCAAGGGTGAAATGGATAGAAGAGCTGAAGGGAAGACAAGTCAGAGACAGCCATCAGAAAGAACTGAAAGGTGGCGTCTGAATGGAGCAATCTGCAAATGGAAGGGATTGTGAACTGTGGAAGGAAGGCCAGAAAAGCACATGAGAGCTGCTCTTTATGAGAACTTAGAGATTTGGGAGTGGGTGTGGAAGACAATCATGGGGAGGAATGTATGTGAGTGGAAGAGTGTGAGAATGGATTAAATGGTGTTGGTGGGGGGATAGTTAGTGTATGAAATGTTAGAAGGGATGGGGTAAGTGAAAATGGGAAGAATGGTTGTGGGGATTCAAGGGGATACACTGAAGATTAGCTAATGGAGGACTATATAAGTACTGTGACAGGAGAAAATGGAACAGGGAAGAGGGATGGGGCATGTTATTAATAATGAGAGGGAAGGTGTTGTAATGAACATGCTCAGGTTTAAGGAATATTATTTGGAGATATCTTGCATACTATGCAGTAATGGGTGGTAAAATAGTATTGGTGAAGAGATGGTTGCTTGGGATCCTAGGAGGCAGAAGGAGTGGAGGAATTTTTGGGCAATACAGTAATGGGTAGTTTGTGCTCTGGAGTGATGTTACTTCTGCGATGGGGAGATGTAGTGTGGGGAGAGTGCCTATGGGGGCAAAGGGGATAAAGGAGCAGAGAATTGGGACTTGACAGTGGTATATAAAGAGCCAAGGGCAGAGGGCGTTTAAAGCAGAAAGAGGGCTTTGCAAGCAGAGGAAAAATGGGAAAGGAGGTACATGTGGAAGAGATGTCCAGTAAAAAAATCATTACGGCACAAGAATTGAGAGTGGGTATCTTAAACGTGAATGGGCTGAACATCCCGAGGAAGGAGCAGCTATTTTTCAAAGAAGTAAGAGGTTAAAGTGGTGCTCATTCATGGAGACTCATTTGTGGTCTAGATATGTTGGGTTATTGATGGATAAACAGTATTCACACATTTTTGGACAACCAAAGTGGGTGGGAGAAAGACAGAAAGAGTAGCAATTTTGGTTAAAGGAAATATCCCAATAGAGCACTGGTGTTCAGGAGGAGGGTAGATTTGTATTTGTAAAGGGTAATGATCCCTTAAAAATTTATGATTTGAACTATTCACCATTAATCAAGGGCATATTGAAGGACAAACAGCTGGCAGGCCCTTCACTTCTCTTGGCTGGATAGAATAGTGTTTTGCCATCACTGATGTGCTTTTTCTAAGATCTGATGACTGTAACGCCAAAAGAGTTTATCCTGGATTGCACCCATTTTTCTCCCGTTCAACTATCTGCCAATCCAGAATTATTCTCATCTGTACTGTCTAATAATATTTTTGAAAGTTAGGAACCCCCAAGCCTCCTTGCTGCCTACTCCTATATAATACTCCTCTAGCAACCCTTGGGAGCGTCTTCCTCCATATATACTGAAATACCTTCTCTTGCAATACCTTCATACCCCCTCTTGGTATCACGATCATCTAATGTCTAGTGTTAGCAGGAGCGATCCCTATTAGTTCTTGTTCCTTTGGCTACAGCTTCTAAAATAGCCATTGTGAGCCCTATTGGTAATCTTGTGGTATTACTGCTAGGGGTCAGGCTGCCAAATAAGGGTCTTGAATTGAGTTTTGAAGCTTATAGCACTATATTGTCCCTTCAAAATGCAACACAATCCCCAGGGAGCAGCTTGACTCCTAGAGATTATACTAAGGATCACAGCAGTCATTTTGGAACTTGGAGCTGAAGGATCAGGAGTGGGTGTGGATCACTCTTTCTCTCACTAGATACCAGGATCCCCAGCAAGAACCAAGGAAGGGATTGGGGATGGAGGGTCCTCAGGGGGGATCTGGTGAGGGGGGGCGTTTATGCCAAAGAGGGTCAGGTGGGGGAATCTGTTGACTTGAGTGGGGGGTTAGGGGTATAGCATGCCATCAAGGGGGGGGGGTCAGAAGGTTCTGATGCATTGGGGGATCTGGAGCCATTGATGATGGTGGGGATCAGTGAGGATCAGGTGAGGGAATTGGTGTTCTAGGATCAGGTGTGTCTGTAGTTGTGGAGCAGCCATTTTAAAAAGCTGATCCCACGCACATGTAGGTTACAGAAGTACTTTTTTTTTTTTTTTTGCCCACAAGCAGCTTTTTAAAATTGTGCCCTCTGGATATGGGAGCCAGCATGCAGTTTTACACCAATATTACCAGAGGCTCTGCATTTGGCAGATCATCTTGTAAAATACTGTGGGAATTTTCCACATCCTGATTTGGACATCTCAATTTCTCTATTCAAGCCTTCTCTAAAATGCCTTCACAAGTCGCATGCTGACTATAAGGACAAACAAAGATGCCTAGAAGAGGGTGCTTGTTTTGTCCAGTAAGTAGCAATGCTCTTGAATGTTGCGTTTGTTACTAACTTAAATTCAATAAGAAGTACAATATAAAAGAAAAAGAAAGAAAATATATGAAAAGAAGGAAACAGAGAAGAGATCTCAGTTGGATATGGGAGGTGAGGGAATCAGGGAACACTGGAAGGCAAGGGAAAGGGAATGAAGGGAAGAAAGAGGAAGCAGAGAAAGAAGGCAATAAAAAAGGATATCCTGAACTGGGAGAAGTATGAATGACCTCACTTGCTTTCTCTTCACCATCCTGCATCTCCTCCAATGCATTCACCCAGTTTCCCACATCCTAATCATTTCACTCACTCTTTCGCTGCTCTCTTACACTTGTTTTAATCCCTTCACTTGCATTCCAGAGCATCTCTGATCCCATGACTTTCTCTGCACCCCTTCAAATCCTCTGACTCACTCTTTCTCTGCCTCTCTTACTTTTCTACCCCCCTCTTCTCCCCACCTTCAAGCACTCATTAGGGGTGTGAATTTCTTAATGTACATGTGGTTTGATAGTGTGTCTTTAAAGATTTAGTGGATGCACTAATTGACTTAGAATGCCTTAATTTTTCAGTTCATGCGCGTTCAATTTTTCATGTCTGTGCACATCCTTATGAATCTCTCATTTTCTCACTCTAAATCCTCTCACATCTTACAACACCTTGGATACACTTGCTCACTCTTGTCCTCCTCTTCCTCTTCCTCTTCCTCTCCCCCACCCCACACAACCCAAAGTCCTCACGCATCCTCTCCCTCACTCCCCTTCCCCTCACTTATGTACTCATCCTGTCTTAACTGCAGGAGGAGGACAGCTAGAGAATAATTATTTGTAATCCATGTGTGTGTTGTCACACCCTGGGCCGCCTGTAGCGTTAGCATACTGGGTGGGCTGCAGGGGGACCTTTTATTGAAAGGTTGTAGTTGGGCTCCTTTTCAATAAGGTAGTTGAGGCACGAATGGTTAAGGTCAAGACAGGGTTTTATTTCCCCTCCCGGGGACGGATTCCAAACACAGGTAATAAAGAAACATAAGCCATACACTCTGGCAAAAAGGATAGGATAAAGTAAAGTCTTGTACTTTTAAACAGGCAGTTAAATTACTTCCACAAGTGTATCTCTTCAGCACAGTGAAACCACATCACTTAATACAGCCAATGAACAGTCCATCTGATTGTCAGATAATTCTGTTTCTGGTGGATCAATTATCATTGATTCAATCTGACTATCATCTGTACCACTCTGCTGCTGCCTATAGAGTGTTGGCAGATTATTCTCCTCTGCCAGCTCCCGTGAACTCCCTACTATCTCCTCTAGCAGGTAAGGGTCTGTATCACCATATCTTGGCATATAATTGTAATGAGAGTTATGTCCCTTATAACTCCTACATGAGAAAGTCTTGTATCCAGCTTTACATTGGCTAATTGGCCTACCTTCAGGGTTTGAGGCAAGAGAAAGTCTGTGCACTGCTCCTTTTAGAAGGGGTTTAAACCTTAGAGGCTTTTCTCTATGTTCAGGCTGCTCAGTACCCTCTTCCAACATACAAATGTCTGGCACCGTATATTCTCCCTTTCTTGAAGCTTGCAAATACTTTCCAGTTATCCTGACTGGTACATTCTCCTTGTGAATGCCTTCACCATAAGGAATAGGTTTTGAGGTTTGGTTAAAAGGTTTCTGTGCCTTTCTCCTCCAATTAACTCTATTAGCTGTTAGCTGCCTTTCTCTTTCCCATTCAGAATCAGAGTCACACACGTGAGTTTTCCTACCAGCCCAGGGCAGACGTTGCTTTCCAGATTCAGACCTCAGCTTGCACACAGACTCCAGCTGGTTCTGATTCACCACGTCTTTCCTGCTTCCTGTTGCTGGCTTCTCTGAATTCTCTGAGCTGCTTACTCTGGAGCTACCAAAGCCAAAGCTCCTGCTCCTCCTACTGCCACTGCTGCTCACTAACTCTAGTGAACGTCCCTTATACGTTTGCTGAGGCTCTAATCCAGCCCTTCCCTCTCCCAAGTGAAAGCTATTAGAGCTATGAGCTGGGGATTGCTTATCAGCTGTGCGGGGTTCTTTCCCTCGTGGCTGGGAATGTTTGTGTTGCTCTTGGCAACTGGGTGTCCTGATATCTTCCTTCCTGCTAGAAACAGCCCTTTTGCTCATAGGTTCCTCTGTTTTTCTATCACAGGATATCTTTTCCCCATTACAGTGTGCAACTCTGTTACATATGTATTCTAAATGTGCTGTCCATTTTTTGTATCTGTGGGGGGGGGGGGGTGGTGACTGGGTTGGTGAGCCATTTCTAGGGTATATAGTTTTGGGGTCTACAAACAGATGTGGGGAGGTGGCTTTGGGAGTGGGGTAGTTTGCAGGGTGGCTGGGCAGTTGCAGTGGGGCAGTTTTGATGGTGGAACAGACGCAGGGGAATATTTCTTGAGGTGGGGCAGTTTGCAGCCTGATGCTGTGGTTGCTGGAAATTAGTTTTTGGGGGTGGGACAGTTGGCAGGGTGGTAGGGAAATTGTGGGGTAGCAGATTTTTGGGTTGGGATAGTTTGCGTTGTGGTGGGGCAAAATTCATGGGGCAGTTGATAAGGTGGTGGGACAGTTGTGGGGATATTTTTTATGAATGAGTCATTTTGTGGGGTGGTAGGACAATTGTGAGGGGATATCTTTTAATGGCTGGGCAGTGTGAAGGGTGGTGGGGCAGTTGCATGGAAATGGATTTTTAAGGTGGTGCAGTTTATGGGGCAATGAGACAGTTGCAGGGGGTAGATTTGGTGATGGGACAATTTTCAGAATGGTGAGGCAGTTAAGAGGTAATTTTTGGCATGAAACAATTTGTGGCATGGTGGGACATTAGCAAAAGTACAGTTTTTTGGGGATAAGTTCGTTTGGAGGGTGGGAAGACAATTATGGGGGGTTATTTTTTTGGTGAGGCAGTTTTCAGTGTGGATGGGCAATTGGGGAGTACTTTTGAGATGGAGCAATTTGCAGATGGTAAGGTATTTGTGTGGGGGGGGAGGTTGGTGCTGGGCATTTGGTGGGTAGTTAGGGTACTTGTGAGGGAGAAGTTTTTGGATTGGGGCAATGTGCAGGTTGGTGGGGCAGTTGTTGGGGCCATTTTTGGGGGGTGGGGAAGTTTGAAGATTTGGGCAAGTAGAGAACAGGGAGAGGGATTTTTAAAGGAGGAATTCTGTAACTGCTATTTTTCACTGTATGTAAGTTGCAATGCTACAGAAGCTGGCATTCCTTCTCCTATGGAAATATATTGGACTACTTTTTTGGTGGGCTTATTTTCTGGAATCCCCAATTGGTTCTGCCCCATTTTCCAAATTGAAGTGTCTTTTTACCAGGTTTTCCCACATAGTAAGGTTCATTCCATTCCATTAATTTTTCAAAGAGTGAATTTGCCCCCAGGAAGACAAACTGATAGACAGACATTCTTAACCTGTGGATTGGAAAGAATAAAAATACATGCAATCAATTTTACACATTAATTAGTAGGTATATGCTTGTACAAGTTATTTGTGTGCATGTTTAATTTTTAGGCATAGAAATGAACTGAATGTGTGCTCACAAATGCAAATTAATGCATAGATTTAACAGGTAAAGCATTTTCACAACTTGGTGTGTTTGCTTATTCTCCCCACATGCAATTAGAAAGCTCAGAAACAGAGGAAATCTGGGAAACATTAAGGACAGCCTACTGGTGGGTCAGTTCCTATGCCTGCATCAAATTTGAACTTCTTTTACTGATTTTTTGGACAAAGCAAATGATCTGAAATGCTGGTTATTAAACTGGGGTTATCAAGACTTCCAGTGGCATGGTGGACTGGGGAAGACATGTGTTCCTTAGCTCTGGAGCCCTTATCCCTCCCCGGGCATTTAAAATCTACTCAGTAGTGAAACTTTCCAGAGGAGCGGCGTTGTGCATAGTAGGAGAGTGGGAGAGGAGGAACAGAATTCTGATAATACAGATTGAAGGCTAATGGCAACGAAAACCGCAAGGCACCAAAAACCTCGAGCGGCAGAGACTAAGATGGCGGACAGCAGAGCGGAGAGTCCAAGCATGGAATCGACGGGAGCAATGGTGGCCGAAGTGTCCAAGGTAGTGGTGCAAGCTTTGGAGGATAGGCTAAGTGGATTGGCAACCCAGATGTCTGCCATGGCACAAGCAGTATTAGACTTTACTGGGTATGTGGAGCAGACTGAACAGCGTATAGGCTCTCTGGATGATGTGCAGGCCCAGGCCCTAGCAAGGCTCAAAAGCATGGAGGAAACCATAAAACAACAGACAGAGAAGCTAGAGGACCTAGAGAACCATGGAAGGAGGAAAAATCTTCGGTTCATAGGAATTGAGGAATCGGTTGCAGAAAGAGATTTAAAAAAACATTTGGAGAAATGGATTCCTGCTAACCTGAGCCTGGAGGAGGGAGCTGGTGAGATAACAATAGAAAGAGTCCACAGGCTGGGGCAATGCTGAATTGCAGATTAACAGCCTTGAGCTGTGATAGCTTGGTTCCTTAATGCTTACCAAAAAGACTGTATCATGAGAGCAAGCAGTGGAGGGCAAATGGAAACACAGCTAAAATCCTCATTTTTCAGGACTATTCAGCAGTAGTATCTGTGCATTGAAGGGCCTACAAGGAGGTTTGTGGTATCCTGGTAGAGCATGGAATAAGATTCACGCTTGCATATCTGGCCAAGCTGCGAGTGGAGTGCGAGTGGCTACAGCATGTATTTCTTACCTCAGTGGAGGCTATGTCATTCTGCCAGAAGCACTGGTCTAGGAAGCCCACAAGCACTGAGTAAAAAGTGGAGATATACTACCAGAGCGACTATGGTTTTGGTATTTGAAACTGTGGCGAGATGCCATAATAAGAGGTCTTGGGCCAGGCTATGTATGATCAGGTAACTGTGAGGCCGTATATCAAGATCTATAAGAGGCCAACATGGCAGACCAATCGAGATAGAAGCAACAGGAAGGAGTTGCTACACTGTGGAGATAATATATTGAATCTGTATATGTAATGTTATCTTGGTATATCAAGTGTGAGTCTGTATATTGTTAATTAAGTTACCTTTGTTAAAGTGCATAATTTGATGTGTGAAGGGTTTGTGGGGAGGGGAGGGGGCACATGTCAATTTTTGTTAATTCTCTTCAATGGTACAATGGGAGGAATAAGAACAGAGTGTGTTGTTTATTTTTGTATTTTTTTTTCCTTTCTCTTCTTCTTTCATCTCACTTTCTTTTCTCTTCTTTGACCCCTCATAGGTATATATGCCCGATCACTACCAATCTCAAGGGTACATTTCATGCTCAGATATATTAAGGGAATGGTATGGAGCAGAAGAGTGAGCTTAGTGTCATATGATGTTTGAAATTGTTTGAAATGATAAAAGATAGCTTGAATATTGTATTTGAAGTGGGGAGGGGTACATAGATAAGTTGGAGCGGTAGGGAGGGAAGGTAATAATTAGTTGGGACTGAGTGACAGTTGGTGGAAGGGACAAAGTAAGGGGAGGGAGGGGCTTTTCATGACACAGGAGTACTGAAGGGGCCTGAGGGGTGATGTAGGTGCATTGGGAAGGAGGGGGAGGAGATAGAGATGGGAAGGGGTAATGGTGTGAAGGTTATTTAAATAACTAAAAGGAATGGTAAGGAGGGAGAAGGTATAGGGGGGGGGGGTAGGAAGGGAGAGGAACCTAGAATCCTTGAGCTGGCGGATATATTTCTAAGGACGGAGTAGTTCTGGAGCTGGAGAAGGGTTCGGGTGGAGGTGTGGGCTCTATGTTGGGGGTGTCTGCACCAGATTGTAGGTGTTAATTATTTTGGTATAGTTATGCTGAAGAAATCTAAATCTAGAAAGACAACTTGCCGGTTGGACCCTATTCCATCACACTGGTTGGCCGAGCCAACCTTAGAACTTATTCCTATTATGGTTACAATTATCAATGCTAGTTTATCTACAGGTATCTTTCCCTCTGTTTGGAAGTCCGCTATAGTCCACCCTCTCTTAAAACAGCCTTCTTTGGATCCCTCTGTACCTGCCCACTGGCAGCCTGTATCAAATCTCCCTTTTTTGGCCAAACTGCTTGAACGTTTTGTTTTTCTGCAACTCAATTCACATGTTGAAGCAACTAACACTCTTCATCCCCGACAAGTGGGTTTTCTTCCGGGACATAGCACCGAGACAGTTCTTCTGGCCGTGCTAAATGAAATTCATGTTGCTCATGATCGAGGAGATATCACTCTAATTGTGTCTTTAGATCTGTCCGCCGCATTTGACTTAGTAGATCATCAAACTCTTCTTTCCCGCTTGCATGATTCTGGTGTATGTGGTATGGTGTGGGACTGATTTCGTTCTTTCCTCACAGCCCGTTCTTTTACTGTTCATGCCAATAATCAGTCTTCCTCTTCTTTGTCTCTTCCCTGTGGAGTCCCACAGGGCTCTGTTCTTTCTCCACTGTTGTTTAACATTTTTCTTTCTCCACTTCCACTCCTGATCCAACAGTTCCCTGTTTCTACTTACATATATGCTGATGAAATCATTTTTCTTTTTCACACTTCACCTGCTCAGTTGGACCTTTCTCGGTTCAACCAATGCCTTTCTCATGTTGCTTCTTGGCTCACTTCTAATTTCTTGCACTTAAATCCCTCTAAGTCCACTGCAATGTGGGTTTCTCTAAGTGGCTCCTGTCCAACAATAGCACCCTTGATTGATCAGACGCCGATCCCTCTTGTCACCTCTTTCCATTATCTGGGAGTGGTCTTATATTCTTCTCTTTCCTTTCATGCTCATATTTTGACTCTTACCCGCCATTCTTTTGCAGCACTACGTCAGATCAGAGCTGTTCGCTCCCTCCTTCCCACTACTTCCTTGATCACTTTGGTGTTGGCATTAATCACTAGTAGGCTTGACTATTGTAATATCTTCATGGCTAATCTGCCAGCTTATCAGTTGCAACGTCTTCAGCTCATACAGAATACCTCTGCTCGCCTAATTACGTTTGCTCGTCGCTTTGACCATGTCTCCCGTATTCTCTATCATCTTCACTGGTTGCCTCTTCATTTCAGGTTTCAATATAACTTTCTCATTTTGACGCATAGAGCTATTCATACATCTACCCCATTGTACTTATGTAACCTCATTTCCCTCCATACACCATATCGTCACTTGCGTTCCTTACATGCTAATCATTTGTCTTTGCCGTCACCATCCCAGGCTCATCTAGAACAAACCCGTCACGCAGCTTTCTTTTTTCTTAGCCCGGTTCTTTGGAACACCCTTCCTACTTCCCTCCGTCTAGAACCCTCTTATTCAAAATTCAAAGAACTACTAAAAACCCATTTATTTCAACAAGCTTTCGATCTGCCCACTACCGTCCCTTCCTGAGTTTGGTCTTGTTATGTTTGTGGTATTTTATTGTATGTTTGCACTGTCCTTTTTCCCTCTATCCTATTTTTATTATGGCGTTCTTTTTCCTATAGTTAGGGAGTGTAGTCTTTTTGTATTATTGTAAACCGCTTACATGTTTCAACCAAAGCGGTATATCAAGTTTGGGAATAAAGCTAAAGATAAAGATAAAGATGGAGAATGGGTAAAATCACGAAGATAGTGTCCTAGAATGTATGTGGACTGGGCTCTCCAATAAAGAGATATAAAGGGGCATGTTTACTAAACTGCGGTAATGTAGCAGCGGCTACGTTAAGGCACATTATGTAACGTTAAGGCGCGTTAACATAACGTAACTTAATGTTAACGCGCCTTAACGTTACATAACACGCCTTATCGTTCCCAGCCGCGGTAAGTCCCGCAGAGGGTGGAGAGAGGGTGAAGAGAAGGGGTCAGTTGGCGGGGAGTTGGCGGGGAGAGGCCCCTTCCACACTAACACGGAGAAATTAAGGGCTGAATCCTAATGCAACTGAAAACCTGGCGTTAGCACACATTTGAAAGAGAGAGAAACCATTTCAGTGTCAGCAATGTACAGCATAGGCAGGGAGCCCAAGAAAGGTGATAGTAGTGCTCCATTTGCAGCAACAGCATAGTGCCCTGGTTTGAAAGGCCACTATGGTTATGGCGCAAATGGGGCATGGGGGCTGCAGGCGGGACATGAAGTGGGGGCTACTGGGGCACAGGGTGGACTAGGCAGTTGCCGAGGTGGCACATAGGAATGCAGAAAATGGAAACCAGCAAGCAGTGGTGAACAGGGGTACGGACACCCACTCACAAGGGCTCCACTATCCACAGCTTCATGGAGTTTCAGGTTGTTGGCCCCAGCACAGAGCTGCAGTAATCACCAGAGCACTACTACTACCCCCTACACAGATTAGCAATGTTGGCGCTGTGATCAGGACCAGTGCAGCAGGAAGGATTGTCAACCACCTCCATCTCTGCACAATGCTGAGATAGGTGTGGGAGTGTGTGCATGTCTCTCCATTGTTTTGTGTCTGCCAACACCTCACTGAGCCCACATTGCTCACACTGCTTCCAGCATTAGCCTGCAAATGTGCATAATAAGGAGCAAGGTATTGTGGGTATGGCCCAGACAGGGCGGATTGGCCAGGATGAATCTGCACAGGGTGGAGGGCAATGGCTGGGACACTGTAGTGCTCGACCACCACCTGCATGGACAGGGTGGCCACAGCATGTCACGTTAGGGGTGGGGGGGGGGGTCACTCTCACTCTGACTGAGCAGTGACCATGGCTTGTCTATGTTCCCGCATCGTGCCACACATTATTTGTTTCCAGTGATATCTGTGTGTTCCTGGTTTTGGGGCCAAATCATAGAGATACCTGCTTGTTGTTTGTGCTGTGCATTCCACCTCTGGGTGCACAGGGTTTCTCTGTGAGCATGCACTATGGACTGGTTAGTGGGCTGTCTGAAGTTCACCTGTGCATGGTGGGAAAACCTTGTAGGATGCTGCAGGTGCAGTCTGACTGTGCTGTCTGTTGATGAATGGTAGACCATGGTGTGGGGCAGTTGAGCATTCCCCTGCCTACCCCAAGCATCATTGCTGGTCTGCAATGGTCACAAGTATGGCACTGGCCTAGCAGCCCTGGAGGGCTGTCATCTGCCAGCAGGACTGTGGTTGCTGGTACTGCAGACATTCTTCAGGGTGAAGGCACCTGTCTCACCACACTCTCATCTACAAAAGGGGTGATTGAGGCCCCTTGGGGTATATAGCAAATACCACTTAGACCCATAGTGGCAGTGCTACATAGCCCTCATGCGAGTCTAGACACCCCACTGCCCTGATAACAGGTAACCATGGCAGCCAGACCTTAACACCGGGTATGCACTAATCTAGGTGGTGTCCGGTCCCACAGGGCCACATGTGACTGCAGAACACAGGTGGAACAGATGTACCTTTGGCTGCACTGCTGGGAACACCTGTCACACATTGGCAATGCTGGGGATGTGCAGCAGGACCTATCTCTAGCACCACATGTACTGTGGACCTAGTGCTGGGCACCCATCCTAGCCCTCAAGGTGAACATGGAACCTGCACAATGGCATGGTCTATAGCTACTCTGTGCCAGTATCACGCACTGTCAGTCCGTCTTACCATGCTGCAGTACCGGGGAGGTGCAGACCCCATTTGGTGGTCAGCTGTAGGCCGCTGTTCTGCATGTGCAATGCATCATGGGTGCTGGTGGGGTTACCCTATCCTGGCACACAGAGCAGACGGTTTGTGCAGTGACCTGCAGTCATTCTGTACCCAGCCATTGCTGTGCAACAGGCCATAGAGGTATAGCCTACTGGTTAGTACACTGACGTTCTAGGTGGCAGTCATGAGTTCAGTTCCTCATTGTTCCTTCCTGTCCAAGGCAGATATTTTGCTTGCCTATGACAGTCATATCTTTGCAGATCCGGGCTGCCAGCCCATAGTACCCTCACCACCATTGCCATCAATCCCTATAAGGTGTTATAAGGCTCCTAATTAGGCACATTACAAGGTACCGTATTAGGCACAGTACAAGGCACGTGCCTTGTACTGTGCCTAATAAGGTGCCTTATAACATGCCTTATAATGCGCGTTACCTGACACAGCTTGCCATAATGATGCCCCACCCATGTCTCTATATGGGCATCTGTACCCTTACCGTGGAACCTAACGCGAATGACATTACCACAGTTTAGTAAACATGCCCCAAAGTGTTGCAGCAGTTAAGAACCAGGAGTACTGAAGTTGTGATGCTACAAGAAATGCATCAAATGTCAATGGAGCATGACAAATTATGTAGAGGATGGTTTAGAAAAGCATATGGGGCACCAGCAGTAGGGAAAAAAAGGGGGGTGGTCATATTGATAGCCAAACATTCTGGATAGTCGGAGGAGCGGGTGGAAATAGACCCAGAGGGATGGTATGTCTTTATATGGGGGGTCCTAAATGGAATGCGGGTAATGTTGGGATCTATTTATGCACCGAATGTGTATGAAGCCCGCTTCTATCAACTTGTGACAAGATTGGTGTCGTATGTAGGGGATTATCAATTGATCTTAGGTGGGGACTTTAACTCTGTATTGGATGAGAATTTGGATAGATCTGGATCGACTGGATTTAGAGATCAGTGTAGCATGCGTCGTATAAGGGGTATTTGTGAAGGATATGGTCTGATGGATGTGTGGAGGGTTTTACATCCAGGTGATAGAGACTATACACACATGTTGAGGGCACATGGGACTTGGTCTAGAATTGATTATTTTCTTATCTCAGGCAATCTGTTTAGTTGGGTTTCCCAAGCGGAAATTGGCCCTTCAATTATTTCAGATCATGCAATGGTGATAGTAGATATAAGACAGATGGACCAGGGACAATGAAGGTTATGGAGATATCCTT
The DNA here is from genome assembly GCA_033557465.1 of Ichthyophis bannanicus. Taxonomy (NCBI): domain Eukaryota; kingdom Metazoa; phylum Chordata; class Amphibia; order Gymnophiona; family Ichthyophiidae; genus Ichthyophis; species Ichthyophis bannanicus. The sequence continues at coordinate 802,771,962 of CM066035.1, read as the reverse complement.
TAGAGTTAGTAGGGGACTTGGTATTTGAGAAACATATACGGACTAAGTGGGAGGAGTATGCAACACACAATGCTCAACATATGTACAATCCGGTCCTATTCTGGGAGGAAGGCAAGGCTGTGATGTGGGGTGAAATCATAAGTTATTGTAGTCAGAAGTGTAAATGGTTGAACATCAGAATAGTGCAATTAGAGAAGGAATTGATGAAAGTGAGATGGCAGCATGCCTTAAGTAAGAGCGGGGAGTCTAGGATCAGATTGAATGAACTGCAAAATGAACTGGGGATATTAATCCATCAAAGGGCAAAAAAATCATTAATGTATTACATATATCAGCTATATTGACATGGGAATTGGGCTGGCAAGTTGTTGTCCACTCTAGTGCATTCTGAATGGGGACCCAGACAGGTAGGGGTATTAAGACACAGGGATGGTACTTTATGGACGGAGGCGGCGGAGATTGAACAGGTGTTTTGTGATTTTTTTTTAACAGATATATGGGGCAGAAGGAAAGGAGGCTGGTGGGGGAAGGAAATTCCTGAAAGATTGTGCTCTCTTGAAGTTGACAACTGAACAACTGCAGGTTTTGAATGCACCCGTATCTCCACAAGAAGTACAGAAAGGTTTTAAGACTCTAAAGAGAAGGCGAGCTCCAGGAATAGATGGAATCTGTGGGGAATTCTATAAAATAATGGGGGAAAAGTTGGCTATCCCTTTAGCGGAATACTTTGCGGATCTAGTCCTCAAGGGAAAGTTTCCATATGAGGTTAAGAAGGTGCTGGTTACGGTGTTGCCTAAGCCTGGTAGGGACCCGGTCCTCCCAAGCTCTTATAGACCAATCTCACTCTTGAATGTGGCCATAAAACTACTGGCGAAAATAATGGCGAATCAATTGGCTGAATTCCTGCCGGATCTAGTACATAGAGATCAGGTAGGGTTTGTCAGAGGTAGGCATGTGGCATAGAGCTTGCATCGTATCTTGGCTTCTATGTGCGCTAGTCGAATAGAGCGACGGTTGTCCATGATAATAAGCTTCGATGCCGAAAAGGCATTCGATAGAGTGAATTGGGCGTTTATGTATCAAGTGCTAGGAGTGATGTGGTTTGAAGGATTATTTGTAGACGTGGTGCGTCTATTGTATGCTGATCCCAGAGGAGCTATTATGATCAATGGCAATATGTCCTCTGAATTTAACATTCAAAAGGGAACTCGTCAGGGATGTCCCTTATCCCCACTATTGTTTGTTCTGACGTTACAGGCCTTACTAAGTAGGATCAGAGCATCCACGGATTTACGGGGTATTCAAGTGGGGGGGGGGGGATGTATTTAGGGTGACAGCATTTGCTGATGATCTTTTGGTTCACATTGATGACACTTGAGAAAGGCTGCCAGCTATGTTGAAGCTGATCAAGGACTATGGTAAGCCATCAGGACTAAGATTGAATCTTGATAAGTCCAAGGCTCTCCCGTTAGACCCACAAATATCCTGAATGTGGCAGGGTACCTTCCCGCCGAAGTGGGCTAGGGGAAGCTTTAAATATTTGGGGATATATCTGCCAGCCAACTTGATGGAGCTTTACCAAGCCAAAGTAATGAATCTTCTGAAAGATTTGATTGCGAGGGTGCAGAAATGGCGGGATCTTCCACTGTCACTTGGTGGCAGGATTGCTCTATTTAAGATGACTCTTTTCCCCAAGTGGATATATATGTTACCATTAGTGTTGAAGCAAAAAGACATTCTCAAGATGGAAAAACAGATAAATCTTCTGCTTTGGAGGGGCCGGTGACCTCGAGTTCGCATGGCGGTACTGAGGCAGCCTTGGTCTCATGGGGGAATGGATCTTCCGGACATTAAAAGGTATAATATGGCATGTCTACTTAGACATGTTCGAGACTGGATTTGGGATACAGGGGAATATACACCGATAGACATGGTTGGTGCTTTGGTTAGACCTCTTCACGTAAGGTATGTGCTGCATATGAAGTCCGTGGAAGGAACTGACCGTGTGACAAGGGAAGTGTCGTTGGTCCCAGTCAGGCAAGCATGGAGATATTTATGCGACAAGATGGGAAGGTCTGCTCATAGCTCGCCTTTCCTTCCTTTATATGGGAATAAAGACTTTTTGCCGGGAATAACGGAAAGGAATTACTCGGGTTGGGCAAGGGTGGGGATAATTGATTTAGAGCATCTGATAACAGAAGAAGGGACTTTAGAGACTTTTGCCAAGTGTGTGAGCAATATGCATTGACAGGATTGGACTTGTTCCCATATGCCCAGGTGCGGCGCTATATCAGAAGTCTGCCGATGGACTCCTTACGAGGGGATGTATGCTCGCGATTAGAAGAATTAATGATGGGAGGAGACCAGATGGCTAGGGTGACCCTGTTACATAAGGCTTTGTTTGAGCTTGAGCTACAGGCATCCAAAGAGGATTTAGCTTGTGTTTGGATGTGTGATCTTGGGGAACAGGTAGATGGAGAGTGGGTAGTGCAGGCTAAAGCCAATATCCCTAAGCTGAGTGCGGTAGTGGATCACAGAGATATGCAATACAAGTTGATTTGTCGGCTATATTTTGCCCCATGTAGGGCATGGTGGGCTGGAATAGCGAAAACCAATTGCTGCCCAAGATATGGGGCAGAAGAAGCCACATTGGGACATATGTTCTGGCACTGCCTGAAAGTATCGGCTTTTTGGTTGAAAATATAGGGATATTTAGAGAACGTTGATATTGTCATCGGTGGGCATGGTATTGGATATCTGGCAGGAGGATACGATGGTCGGTATGGGACAAGTAGAATAAGCGTGGATGCAACTAGTGCTGGTGACAGCTCAAGTGGCAATATTGCATAGTTGGGTGGATACACGAGGACCGACATATGGACAGTGAAGGATTTGTCTGCACACCTTATTAATGATGGAAAGATATAGGGCAAGAGGACACCAGAAAAGATGGGAAGATTTCTTGGTGGGGTGGGGCCCGCACCTTTAGGCTCTGCCGGCTTGGGCAAGGAGCAGGATTCTTGGTGGGAATATTTAACAGATAGGCTATGGATGGGTAGAATAGGTATGCATATTTGGTCAGTCTGCCAGGTTTTTGGGAAGGAGGGGAGGGATAGGGTGGGGGGGGAGGAAGTAAAATGGAGAATTGAATTTGGTAGGGACATAAAGTGGGTGTTGGGGTGTGGCCTGGGGGGAAGAAACCACCCCTGGGTCCATTGGCCAACATCTTGGAAGTATGATATAGATTGGGAGGGAGGGGGGATTTAGGAGGGGGGAGTTATAGGGGAAGTAGGTTTATGTTAACACGGGTTAATAGGTAAAGATAGGGTTGGGGAGGATGATGTTACATAGAAGGGGGAATCGGAAGGCTGGTTATTAGTGAGAAGGAAGGCATCCCAGGGTAGCACGGGTGACCCTGGACATGAAAGTAGTCCCCATTGTTCGTGGAAGAAAGAATGCCTATTGGAATGCTTCCTCCTTCTATCATTCAACTCATTGGAGGGCAAAGGAGGTTACATAGGTTGATGGGAGGGGGAGGGATTTTGGTTGGATTAAATTAAATTACATAAATGTTAATGACATAGATTAATAAGGTATCCTTAGGGACTTATGTAAAGTTTATGAGTTCAGGAATGTAATAATTTATGCTTTTAGCGGAAAGAACAAAACCGAGAAATGGCTTAAGATGGGGTATGATGTTAGTAGGATGTCCTGGATGAAGATATACCAGGATATCCAATGCCCGGGTGTGTGTGAGACACATAAAGTTTTTTAATGTTCTATAAGAATGGTAGTGTTGAAGAGAGATTTCCTCCTGGCTAGAATTACAATACATGGAATCATAACAACTATTCAATGAGAGAGGGGCAGGGGAGGGGGGGAAGGGAAAGGGGGAACGCGGGGGGGGGGGGGAAACTTGGAAAACTATTCTATTAATTAGTATCAGTGGTGTATTAGATAACACATTGGTTATTGTTTGTTACCTATATTGATAATATGAAGCAGAAGGCATTTGTTTGGTGGTTAGTAAGGACAAGTGTTATAAGGTTGTTGTAGCCAGTATTGTATGATATGTACTTTGTCAGATACTTGTTGGATAAATAAAAAAATGTAAACATAAACCGTGGTTATCTAATTGGGGCTGTTATATGCTTAAAAATGGGCTAGGTATGCCCATCGTGACTGGCTCTTGTTATCGACGATGTCTGAGCCACAAACAGAGGACCGAATGGTATGTGTTTTGTTTTATTCCAACATGGCTCCTCAGATTGCCAGGTTGATTAAGTGGCATTGGTGCACCCTGCGAGTTTTGAGCAGTGCCTCTCAAAGGGTTTTGCTTATAAACATGTTAGAAATATAAACAACTGATTACAAGGTAGGTGGGGACCCGCTGACATACAAGCTGTGGTCATTGCCGTTGGTGTGCAAATACTATTATCGGCTCTGTTCGGACTCACCCTGTTACTAATGAGCAATTTAAATTAAGTCGTAACTCATCTTGTAATTCAAGCTGTGTTATCTATTTGATCATTTACCCATGTCCAAAAATATGTGTAGGTCGTACTATTTGGCCAATTTGCAGGCATCTGAATGAACACTACAGAAGGCTATCTAATCAGATTTTGTCAGCTCCGATGGTAGTTCATTTTGTTGAAAGTCAACATCAAGCCTTACAATTCCAATGGGTGGTGATTGATCAAGTAGTTGCTGATTGGCAAGGGGGTGACCAATTGGGGTGCTTAAATTATTTAGAAAATAAATGGATTTGCCACTTACAATCATTGGGCCCTGGTGGATTGAATAATGAAAATGAGTGGACTTCTCTAGCTCATGATATTTGATAGGGTTTGTCCTGTGAATGTAGATTTTATGATCAATTTGATAATTGGTAAAGGTATTTATGTGGGTTTTTTTTAGACATTTGGTTTCCTATATATTCTGATGCTGGCTTTGAGTGTGGAAAGCAGCTGAGTGGCTGGTTAGCTAAGATGGCTGGTGGCTGTTTGAGTATGTTTCCCTAAAGCAAGACGTGTGGGTCTGAAACATGATGTCATGTCGGTGGTGATTTGAATGTTTTTTAGCACATTGTAAGGTATTTCATTCAACAGTTGAGACCTATGAATGAGAGCACTGGAACTTTAAGAATAAGGGTATTTATCTCTTTAACATGGTTCTTATAGTGGCGATCTGATGGTTTCTCTGCTGTTTGTTTTTTGTAACCAGCTATATGGTTTAAATTGTGCATGCGCATGAAAGTTTGAGGGTGGGTTTGCTTGATTAAGTGTAGAATCTAAATATAAGCATCAGATAAATGCACAGGAGGAGAGCCTCTTTCTATTGAAAGCAAGCTTTGCTATGAGGGGACATAGGATGAGGGTGAAAAGGGATAAACCCAGGAGTAATATGCGGAAATATTTCTTTATGGAAAGAGTGTTAGATGCATGGAATAATCTCCCCATGGAGGTGGTAGAGATGATGACAGTATCTAAATTCAAGAAAGCATGGAACAAACACAGAGGCTCTCTAAGGGAAAAAAGGGAATTCTTGTAGTGGGTGACATGGAAGGGCAGACTAGATAGACCATATGGTCTTTTTCTGCCATCATATTTCTATGTTTCTATAGTCAGAATTTCATCTAACATATCCTCTCGCATCTTCTCATTTTTAGGTTTGAACACCAAGCTGGGAACCACCACTGACCAACATTTGTGCATTGGGTGCAGATCCGGTGCAAGGAAATGAGGCACCCTAGGTGAATCCTCATCCCTTGTGCCCCTACTCCAGCCTGGAGTGCCCATTGTTGCTGCTGCTGCACCTCTCCAGGACCTGCGGTGATGGCAATGGATGTGAACAGCCTCGTAGCACTTACTTTTAAACTTTGGCACATGGGGCTGTTTGCTTCTGTCCCCTCCAATGCCTGATGCTGACTTCCTGTCTGCAGACACAGCATGGTGTCACAGGAAGTCAGCATCGGGGTCGGGGGGTGGGGGAAGCAAACAGCCCCATGGTGCCAAAGTTTAAAGCTAACACATGTGGCTGTTTGCATCCATTGCCACTGCTGGAGATCCTGGAGAGGGGCAACAGACAGCAGTGGCAATGGGCAGCTCTGGAGGGCTGGCGCTGTAGGCAACTACCTAGCTTGCCTAATGGTAGTACTGGCCCTGACTGGGTGTTTTGGATTTAGTTTGTCAAATGCAGTATAAAGCAAGATGCCACCATGCAAACACTGCCTACTGCATTTGAGAAAATTCAGTTTTCATGGGGGAGTTTTGGGCTTACGATTTAATCAGAACCAACTTCTACTGGGCTACTGCACAATGGGAGTAATTTTATAAGGGAGCGTGTACTTTTAGCTCCAACATATATCCTTACTTTGGTGTTATTTTAGTCATTAATAAGTATCAGTGGCCACATTCTGTATGTGCATTAATGACCTCTTATAAAATGCCAACCAGAGTAAAAGTGCACACGCTGCATGATGGCGTGAACTTTGCTGTTGGGCGTGTTCAAAGGGCAAGTTTGAGTGGAGCATGGACACAGCACACAAGTACACATGTAGAAGAGAAAATAGTATAATTTTATCACATTCTAGAAAAATATATATTCTGGTATTGTCATCTGTTGCTCATATTGTCCTGACCTGAAGAAGAAGGTTTTAACCTTTGAAAGGTAGTCTAAAAATGTATTACGTTGGTTCAATAAAGAGATATCATCTTGTTTTCTTTTCTGCTTCTCCGTTTATCTACCTACCATCAAAGTGGACTAACATAGCAGCTCAGTGACTCCAGAGCCAGAAGCACTTGCAGACCAGTTTCAGGGGCCTGCCTCTACAGAGACACCAGCTCCAAACTACAGTGTGGAAGCTAATTGTGCAAGAGGGAAAGGTTCCCCTTTGGGTAATCAAGAGAGGAGAGTGCAGGAGTAAAGCTGAGTGGAATAAATTTCCAACACCCAGAAAAAGGAATAACAAGAGTTAATTGATTGTGACATATACCAGTGGAGAGGAGAAGGAAAGTAATTTGCTTGTGTATATATATATATCTATATCTATATATATCTATATATACAGTAAAAGGAGAGAGAGAAGTTAACCTGCTTGTGATAGTTACATTTTTGCCTTTGCTAGTTATTGTTGTTATTGTATCAGTGACTTTAAATTCTTAAAGTAAACCTTTTGATTCAGAACACAAATGCCAACAGCACTAAAACAATCTATTATTCGTCCCATACTCAAAAACAGATCCCTAAACAAGGATGACACTACATCATATAGACCCATTGCTAGCATCCCCTTCCTTGCTAAAATCTTGGAGAAAGCTGTGCAAATCCAACTCCAAGACTTTATTGACAGTCATGCCCCTCTAGATGAACATCAATATGAATTTTGCCTGTATCATGGAGTAGAAACACTACTCCTGGTGCTATTTGATACTCTTCTATGTGGCTTAGAATGTAAACCAAGAATACCTCTGTGTTTGATAATGTAGAACACAAGACCCTTCTAACTAGGTTTGCTCTATTAGGCATATCTGGAATAACATTTAAGTGGTTCGACTATCTGTCCAACCATAGGCTATATGTGAACGTTGATCAGGACCTTTCATCTACCTTTCCCCAAGAACATGGAATCCCCCAGGGTTCTGCTCTCTCTGCCCTCCTGTTCAACATATACCTTCAGCCTATATGTTCAATTTTCAAGAAATACAACACAAACTATCATATCTATGCAGATGATATCATGGTGTACACACCCATTGACATAAAATGCCCCACATACCAAAACATCATTAGCTATATAGAGGAAGTTGAATCATGGCTAAAAGAAAACAATTTTCAAATAAATCTAAAAAAACCCAGAAACATTCTTCGTAAGAAGAAACCGAAACTTCACCCCTCCCACATTACTGAAACGCCATGACACAGATGTTCCAATCAAAGATGAGGCTAAATATCTAGGCATCATAATTGATAGATCACTCTCGATGACAGCTCAAATCAAACACATGACATGAACTATATTCTACAAACTAAAGACAGTTCAACACCTTTGTCCCCTCCTAGATTCTCATGATTTTCGTACAGTGGTCCAGGCACTCATCACACCTCAACTGGACTATTGTAATAGCATACTACAGGGACTACCTAAGAAGATCCTCCATTCTCTCCAAATAGCCCAGAATGTTACGGCAAGGGTGATATCCAAGGCAAGACTAACTGACCATATCACCCCATTCTCTAAATTCTTCACTGGCTCCCTGTGGCCAGTAGAATAAAATACAAATCATTAGTCATCATTTTCAAACTTATCAATGGCATACCCCCATCATTTTTGTCCTCCAGGATACAAGCTCAACAAGAAAACAGAAGCAGAAGAAAAAGTAAATCAAATTTTCTAGCTACCCCAACCTTATTCCGCAATACAAAATAAACTACAAGTAATAGAGCCTTTACTTACACTGCGCCTGCACTATGGAGCACACTCCCATACACACTTAGGTCAAAAAGGACCCCCTGGAGTTTCGAAAAGAGCTTAAAACCCTGCTCTTTACAGAACATTATAGCACTATAATAGAAAACCCCTCTCCAACTACAAAAACTTGCTGCCCAGCAAATCAACATTCTCCTAGCACATCCTCCTAGGTAGAACCTCCCCTCCCCCTCTTCCGCTCACTGCATAAGGAATACATCCTTTTAGGTAAGCTACAGTATGCATTCTTATATGTATATAGTTATGTACATCAAAATGTATATAGTTATGTTCTAACTAACCTACATAACACCCATCCTGGGGTTGTTGTAAGGTGAAATGTTCCAAGTATATAGGCTATAGTTCTATAATGTTATACATTGTTCTATGTAAACCTAATTGTTCGATGTACACTGCCCCTGATCGCTGGAAGGGGCGGTATATAAAACAGTTCAAATAAATAAATAATAAATAAATAACATTCTGGCCTGGACTCAATCATTCTGAGAAGGGAAGAGGAGTGAGTGGAGCTTTAAATGCTATAGGCGTCCCACTGAATACTGGCCCCATTTAAAGAATCCACTAAATTTTCCCAAGAGTAAAGAGTGAGATACAGCATTGATCTTGGATGGTTGTGACTGCTGTTTGCCAAACAACAGGTGCAGATGCTGCAAGGGCTACACACAGGCAGAGGGTTACAACTGGTTGTATCACTAAGGATCTACAAAATCTTTTTTTATTTCATGCAATTTCATTGGAATTGCCTTTTGTTTTTCAGACATGCTAGGGGTCTGAATGTTAACCGAGGTGGGGCGTGCAAGACTGAAGGGTTGCCTGGGGTGCTTAAAGCTATTACACCAGCCCTGATCTCATCTGGCCAGTTGTGAGAGTTGGGTAATATCATGCTAAAATCTACTGGGGTCTTAGGTACATAGGAACTAAGTGCCCGATATTCAGTGGCAATGGCTAGCACTATTACAGCGGCTAGCCACTGCCTCTGAACTCTAAGCCTGGATATTCAATGTCAGGACCATATCCAGCCACCATCATTGAATATCCAGGTTGGCTGGCGAAGCAGAAAGCTAACCGGGTAGCGGCAATATTCAGACAGTGTCCGGTTGTCTTTGACGGCAAATATTAGGACAGTCTTTTCTGTGCCTAACCTTTGCCACTTAGGGGATAGCTGGTCAGCAGCTTAATATCACTGCTGCCTAGTTACCCCTGGGTACCACCCATGCAACAAGTTAGCATCAGGGCATCTAGTGGCAGCACCTGCAGATAACGTGGCACTGTTTACCCCATTTGCTATGATTAATGTGGTTAGCCCTGATAACTGTGTTAATCACTTTGAATATCAGGCCCTAAGACTCCATATAAATGTGAGTTAGCGGCATATTGAAATGATTCCGGTTGACAGGTTTGCAAGGACAGTGCACCGTAGGCTTTGAGGGAAAGAGCTGAGGGACATCAGAATCCATTCCTTTGTCTTGACCACAAATCCCCACACAGATCATGAAAAAAGAAAGGCTCTGCTGTGAAAGGTCAGCATCCGCCTCAAACTGGATGTTGATGGCATATTGCCTGAGCAAATAAGAAACCTTAGAAGAGATATAGTGGCTAAGAGATTGCACCTCCACCTGCTTATTACTTTTTCAACTCTTCCAAAAATATGTCTTTTTACAGAGCTTAATAAAATAAAATAGGAAATCAATAACTCCTGCTGGTCTTCTGCAAACAAAATTCAAATGTCTCTGTCGAAAGGTCCAAATAATGCAAAATTCTGCATACTTTGTTTGAGAAAATAACAAAGCATATTGATTTTGAGTGATAATTTAAAATACAATAAGGAAAAATTGCAAAATTTTGAATTACTTGTGTGCAGGATTCCAGCAGGAATAACATATACAAAGAGCTAGGGCTTCAGTTAGCTTTACTGTAGAAGGCTTTTGCACCCAAAAGCTTTATAATAGTAGGGATGTGCACTGCTAGAAGAATGTTCAGTTTGTGCTCATTATAAATTAATTCTTTCTCAGTTTGGGGGCATTATTATTAAAGACTTATAAAGCACCACAACATACAAAGTGCTGTACAAACATAGAAGAGAGACAGTCCCTGCTCATCAGAGCTCACAATCTAATAAGACAGAAAACAAAATAAGTTACATAATACAAATAACAAAACTTTACAGGACAAAGTAAGCAAATGTTGAAAGAGAGATCAAGATAGGGTAAGACAGGAATGGAAAGCAATAGTGAAGAGATGGGATTTTAGTGTGGACTTGAAAATGACCAGGGAGGATGCCTGGCACACAGAGATAGGAAGACTATTCCAAGCAAAGGGTGCTGCCAGTTGGAAGGAGCGAAGTCTGGTATTGGCAGTACGAGTAAAGGGCACACATAAACGAAGACTATTAGAAGAGCGAAGCAACCGAGAGGGGGTGTAAGGAGAGATGAGAGATGAAAGGTACTGGGGGGCAGAACAGTGAATACATTTATAGGTCAGGAGGAGAAGTTTAAATTGGATATGGAGACGGATGGGAAGCCAATGAAGCGACATGAGGAGAGGAGTGACGTGGGAAAAACGAGACTGGCGGAAAATGAGTCGAGCAGCGGAATGTTGAATTGACTGAAGAGGAAAGAGGTGGCTTGCAGGAAGGCCGGCAAGGAGAACGTTATAATAATCAAGATGGGAGGTGATTAAGGAGTGGACAATCAATTTAGTGGTGTCAACAGAGAGGAAGGGGTGAATTTTGGAAATATTGTATAGAAAGAAACGACAAGTTTTAGCAATGAGCTGGATATGTGAAGAGAAAGAGAGAGAGGAATCGAAGATAACTCCAAGGTTACGTGCTGAAGAAACAGGGAGGAGTACAGAGTTATCAACAGAGAGAGAGAAAGGGGAAAGAGGAGGGGAAGCATTCGGGGGAAAGATAAGAAGCTCAGTTTTGGCCATGTTCAGTTTTAAGTGGCGGTGGGACATCCAGGCAGCAATGTCAGAGAGGCATAGTGAGATCTTAGACTGGATATCAGGAGAGATAAGGTGCAGAAAGATAGATTTGAGAGTCATTGGCATAGAGATGATAGTGAAAGCCATGGGAAGCGATAAGGGTGCCAAGGGATTGGGTATAGAGATAGAAGAGGAGTGGACCTAAGACAGAACCCTGAGGAACTCCTACAGGTAGTGTGGTTGAAGAGGAGGAGGAGCCATCGAAGCACACACTGAAAGAGAGATGGGATAGATAGGAAGAGAACCAAGATAGTACAGAGTCTTTGAATCCAAGTGAGGATAGGGTGATAAGAAGAAGGTTATGGTCAACAGTGTCGAAGGCAGCAGAGAGATCAAGAAGAATGAGAACAGAGTAAAAGCCTTTGGACTTTGCCAAGAACAAATCATTCGAGACCTTAGTAAGAGCAGTTTCAGTGGAGTGCAGGGGATGGAAGCCAAATTGTAAAGGATCCAAGAGGGTATGAGAGGAGAGGAAATCAAGACAACGGTGATAGACTGCACGCTCAAGTAGTTTAGAGACGAAAGGAAGGAGAGAGATGGGACGATAGTTAGAAGAACAAGTGGGATCAAGTGAAGGTTTTTTGAGGAGGGGTGTAACCACAGCATGCTTGAAAACAGAAGGGAAGGTTGCAGTGGAGAGAGAGTGGTTAAGAATATGAGAAATAGAAGGGACGAGAGATGAAAAGATGGAGCTAAGGAGGTGGGTGGGGAAGGAGTCAGAAGAGCAGGCAGTAGGTTTGGAGGAAGAGAGGAGTGACGTTTCCTCGTCAGAGACCATAGGGAAGGAAGAAAGGGTAGCAGAGGTTTGGGGAGGGGAGAAATGGGAAATAGGGGCATTTTTTCATGTTTATTTCCACACACATTCTTTACTTTTCCCATACACATTTTATGTGTGCAGGCCCAGTGCACGAAATGGAGGCACCCTCAGTTGACCCTCCATCCCCCCACCCCCCTTGCTGCAGCTCCGCCCCTCTCCAAGATCTTCAGAGGCAACAGTAACTCAAGAAATGTGACACTGTGCTTATCTAAAGACTTCGCCCCTGCGTCACAATTTCTATCTCTTCCTATCTGCCGCTTCAACTCCCCTCTGACCTAGACTTCCTGTTTACTGAAGCCATTAGGGAAGCAATGGGTCACATTTTTTGAGCCATTGACCTCACTGCAGGCACTGGAGAGATGCCGCAACAGCATCCCCGGGTGGGCTGTCACTCTAGGCAACTGTCTAGTTTGCATAATGGTGCTGTGGGCCTGGATGCCTGCTAAAACATTTCTAAGGGCACAAATCCATATAGTATGCATGCTAATTTATAAGTATGCATGCATCCAAGTGTATCCCGAGGACTGGGTTAAGAACCCCTGTTCTAGAAGTAACTGGTGGCTGGAGGAGGAAAGACTCCTTTAACCTGAAAATCCCATTGAGACACTGCTTTCCCTTCCACAGCTGCCTGGCAGAACCGAAGTGACAGTGATGAGATTAATTTGTTGAGACCTGGGAGTCAAGGCATCCTGAGGAAAAAAAAAGATTGCTCCCAGTGTAGCCCAGTGCCGTCCCTTATCTGTCAGTGTGGGGATTTCTTCCTCTCAGAGCTAGCACCTGCTTCAAAATGAGTGAACCCTAAGACATTTAGAGAGCCGGGCATCGTCCTCTAGAGCCACTTCCTTAGCACATGAGAGGACATAGATGAATTCATGTGTGTAAGATCTTGACGTTGAAGTCTGAATCCCAAAACATTCGTCTTCTAATTAGATTAACCATTACTGTCATGGCTATCTAATTGCTTGTACTAAAGAAAGCAAATTGCATATAGCATATATCAGTGTAACGTTAAACACAAAACAGGTGTTTGCTAATTAAAGCTGAGATTCTAATGAATGACCGTTGTGATTTTGGTGAATAAATGCCACTCAAGCATCTGCTCTGTAATTAGGTTCTGATGCCTTCGCCCCCAAACTTCCATAAATAACAGTAAGACGGCAAGTTAGAATAAAGGCCAGTCATCTTTGCCCCCTAATGGTCCACAAGCAGATGTTTTTCGCCTAGGTCTATGAGAACACTGATCAAAGGCAAATAAGCAAAGAAGGGGGAGGGGAAAAGATTTTCACACTGAGGAGAAGAGCATGCTGGGAGAGGACTGCAATGAGCCATAATGAGCCTGTAATTGAAATATTGTGCCCTATAGGTAGATTCTATTCAGCTTTTGAGACTATTTCTAGCTAATTGGGCTTCCTACGGTGGTGATCTCATCCAGTGCATGTGTCTCTATCGGATCATCCCAGCAAAACCAGTCTTATAAGCAGTCATGTTCAACACAAACTCAGGCCCATTCACAGATCATGTTTAAAAAGCAACTATGAACTGAGTTTATATGCTCAGCTGCTAGAGAGTAGATGCAGGTTCAATTTGGCATTGGGTTTCTTCTTGCTGAATTCAAATGGTCTGAGTGGTGCTTTGGCAGTAGCATCCACAGACATTAGAATGAGGGTGTCTCAAGAGAGAAGGTACTGGAATTATCAGGATGGTTCTCTATTGAGCCTCAGATGCAAAGGAACAGGGAGGAACTGCAAGCCAAGTATAGGCTCTGAAGGAGTGCATAGGGGCATGCTGGTGACACACTTGTGGGCCTTGTTGCCAGAACAGGGCTTTGTGCTAGATGCAGTGGGGTGGATACATCTGTTCCCCTGTATTTACCATGACACACTACAGTAAAACATCCATGCTACTTGCAGTATAGTGAGAAGGCCCCATCCTCTCCACTCTCCGCCTTGATGCATAAAGGGCAGCAAAAGGTTTTTAGCACTGGGCCCATGTCACTTTTTAGAACGGTGCCAATACCACGCACTAACTCTGCACTACCCTGGTAGCGTGCTTTAATAAACCTGTCCCAAGTAAAGCAAACCTGCTGACCCCTTGCTGAATGTACTTTATCACATATCTAGTTTTAGAACATAAGCAACATGCTAAGCAAAACCAAAGGTCCATTGCTAAGATCTTGCAATGGGGCTGGCCTTCATATTCGGTTGACTCCTTACATTTGTACAATGCAACGAGGCCTTTATGATCTAACCAGCAGAATCTGTTGCACAAAGAGCGCGGATGCAGGCTCATACGTTTCCTGTTATGCACCCAGAACAATGGAATGGGCTCTCATTCATGGCAAGGCAGAAACTGAATTTTATTAGATTTCATAAGTTAGTAAAGGCACATCTAGCTGAGAGAGATCGTAATAGTAGACTTATAGTTTGCTGGTTTTGTTTATGTTTATTTAAATTAGCTCGACCACTCTTCACATTGGCAGTAAAGTGGTGTATAATTAAAATGAAAAAGTTAAAATATTAAGACAGAAAAAGAACCCCAATTAATTGATAGGATAGCTAAAATCATTCATACCAGGGAAATATTAGAAAGGGAGAGGAAAAGGGAGATAGAGGGATGGAGAGGTGATCAAGGAACTGGTATATCATAGGCAATGTTAAATAACTGTGTCTTCAGGATTGTCTTGAATTTGGAATATGAAGGTTCGAGTCTGAGAGCGGGAGGCAGAGAGTTCCAGGAGGCAGAGATGAGAAAATAGAAAGCAGAGGAGTGAGTAGAAACTAACTGGGCCTGAAAGGTAGAGAGAAGGTGTAAACGGTTTGCATGTGTATTACGGAGGGCATGGTACATTGAAAATGGAAGTAGAATGTTGGTTAGATAGCAAGGAATGCTGGAATGTACTATGCAATGAACTAGAGTAAGACGTTTGAGATGAAGACGGAATTTGATTGGGAGTCAGTGGTGACAGATCAGGAGAGGGTGACATGTTCAAACCAGGAGGAGTGTGAAAGAATATGGACTTCTGTATTCTGGATAAGTTATAATCAATGGAGTTGATACTTGGGAAGGCCGAGAAAGACAATGTTACAATGGTTGATTCTGGATATGATGAGAGTAAGAAGCAGAGTAGTCAGCGAGGAAACAGAGAAAAGGGTGGATGGCATGGATATTTCAAAGTGAAAAAAAAAGGAGTTGTGGACAAGGGAAGTGAGATAAGCATGGAAAAATAATGAAGAGTCAAGGATGATACCCAGAAAAGATAGCAGAAAAAGTTTACGAGAGGAATGGGGGAGCCAGGCAGAGATGGGGCCATAATGGAGTAGGGGCTTCCAAAGGTGATCCAGAGAGCGGAGGATTTGCTAGGGTTTAGATGAAGAAAATTACTGGAGAGCCAGACTGAGATGCTAAATAAACAGGCAGTGAGAGGAGTAAGATCAGGGGTAACCAGGTTGGTATGTTCGACCAATATTATATCATCTACATAATAGTGGACTGAGATACTGTTCTGTTTTACTATGAGAGTCAGAGGAATCTGGAAAATGTCAAACAAAAGGGGGGCTAAAACTGAACCTTGAGGGACACCACAGGAGAGTGAAAAAGAAGTGGAATTCCTAGAGAAGACTGAAAAGGAGTGCTGCAATAGAAAGGAGCAGAACCATGGTAGAACTTTGCCATGCAAACCAAAATCATGGAGGCGTGGAAGATGGTAACATGATTGATGAGATCAAATGCAGAAGAAAGATCTAGAGAAACCACCACCAAGATATCACCCCCGTCATGAGATTGGTGAAGTTTGCTTAGGAGATAGAGAAGAATAGTTTCAGTACTATGGACAGGATGAAAATCTGACTGACATGGGTGAAGGGCATGAGTTAAGTCCAGGTGTGAAGAAAGCTGTGTGAAAACCAGTTTTTTGAGTATTTTGGAAAAGAATGGTAGAGTGGAAACTTGGCAAAAATGGGCAGGAACCAAAGGGTCAGCAGCTGGATTTTTGAGGATGGAACGAATGATGGCCTGCTTCCAGTAGGATGGAAAGGTACCAGAAGATAGACTGTTATTGATTATGGACAGAATAAATTGCAGGAGGGCAAGTGAGGGAGTGGAAAGCCATGAAGAAGGGATCAGATCAGCAGTAGTCTTATGTGATTAATTAAGAATCTTAAGAAGTTCAGCAGAAGATACTAAGGAGAAGACAGACCAAGCATGAAGCATTAAACATGTTGGGCATGGCCCTTAGGCGGAGCTCTGAGACAGAGAAACAAGCCCCCCATCCACACATAAACCACCCTAACAACCACCCCACGAAGTGCGCCAAGCTCTCCCAAACATCAATGGAGATGGAGTTAACTGATGGAACCAACTGCAAACAGCTTCTTCACACTGCACAAACCAGCAAAAGATCCGGAAACCACCACAACTGACCTTAAGGCAAGCAAACAGCTCCTAATAGCATACTGCTCCCTACTATTCCTCATGCAGGGAGGCCAGTCAAACACATACATGCCGATACCTTCATACCCTCTCCTACCTCCCACAGACCGGACCGCCACCACACGAGGGCGCCACTGGCCCAAGCGGCCAGAGAACAGCCCACCAAATGAGGCGCAGGCCCCACCACCACGGATGCACACAGCAAACCCCATACTTGCTACAACCATCAAATGTGCACTAATAAATGCATGGTCAATCCAAAACAAACCAAATACTATCTATGACTACATTCTGTACCAAAAGCTGGACTTTATTTGCATCACCGAGACCTGGCTCACAGACACAGACCAGGTCATCCTGAACCAAGTGACCCCTCCGGACTTCACAACATTCTGCTGCCATAGAGAACTCAAGAGAGGAGGAGGAATCCTCATTATAGCCAGAAAAAGCTACAGATTTACTACCAGCACCTCAAACGAGTCCAACACAATCAGCATATCCAACCATCACATCAGCTTTTGCCTCACCTACAGACCCCCCAATTCTACAAAGGATCACCTTTCAGCAATAGTGGAATCCATATGTGCATGTAGCACCCAACACAAGCCATTGATTGCCCTGGGTGACTACAACCTAACCTCGACACCCACTAAAGAAACCAAAGCATTTCTCAAGGCCATGACTTCCCTAAATTACCAACAGATGGTCGTAGCACCATCACACCAACAGGGAACCACATCCAACATGATCTTCATACCAATACCACTAATATGGCAGAAGCAAGCTACTACCCCAGTGCACACCCCGGTTCCATGGTTGGATCACCATGTACTCTCCTTCACCCTACTGCTTGAAACCACCATCCAGCAAGCCAGAGGTTAAACCAAACCAAGAAGGTTCAAATCATATGACAAGGAGACCTTCCTTAAGGAAATAATGCCACAACTACAACAAGACTCCAATGACATAGATGAAACCATAAACAAATGGAACTCAAACCTATCCAAAGCACCATCAGCGACAAGCAAAGAAAAGACACACACCCAAAGAAAAAACAACACGCCCTGGTACTCAGGTGAGATCCGAGAAGCAAAATGCACGCTCAGAAGGCTGGAGAGAAAATGGAGATGTACCAAGTCACACGTTGCAGCACTCAAATACAGGTCCGAACAACAAGCCTACAACAACCTGATCAACAACCACAAACAACAACACCACACCAACCTCATCCTGAAATCAGCCAACAAACCAAGAGAATTATTCAACATAGTACAGCAACTCACAAAAGATACCCCACCACCCAGTGGACACCAATTAGACCCCCAAGAATTCGCAAACTACCTGATGAACAAGAACACAAATCCAACAAGCAACATGCCCACCGCAGAATACACCCCAACATTGATGGATCACAACCAATCCCGCGAAGAAACTCACCAAACCTGGAATGACTTCTCTATACCAACAACACAGCAAATAGAAAACATTGTGGGCTCCCTCAATACGACAACTGCTCCAATGGACCCATGCCCAGTGGTGTGGATCAAGGCATCCAAGAACCAACTAAGCCACCACCTACACAAAATTGTACAGCAGTCACTCCAACAAGGGCACCTCTCACAGATTCTAAAGCAAGCTACATATGACCAATCCTCAAAAACAACTCGCTAAACATCTCTGATCCAAAGTCTTACCGTCCAATCTCTAGCTTGCCATTGATCTTCAAAATCATCAAGAAAGTAGTGCAAAAACAACTAAAGGATCATGTGGACCTCCATGCTCCGCTAGACTTGCACCAACATGGCTTCAAACCACATCACAATGTGGAGACTCTGCTCACCTCCCTCTTTGATGACTTACTGAAGGGGATAGACAACATAAAGAAAGGATTCTTACTAATCTTCATTGACATCTCTGCTGCCTTTGACCCGGTATCACAGCCCATATTCCTACGGCGCCTCCAAGAAATTGGACTACACAACAACACCATGAAATAGTTTACCTCCTACCTAAGCAACCGCACACAGCAAGTAAAATGCGGGCAGAAGAAATCAACCCAATTTCCCACCACGCAAGGAATACCACAGGGATCGGCGCTGTCATCCATACTATTCAATATCTATATCAAGCCCATATGCAGTATCATCAGACAACACAACATACAATATCACCTATATGCAGATGATATAATGGTGTAAACCCAATTGACTTGAGCACCCCTGACATAACCACAATGACCAAGTGCCTCGAACATATGAACACTTGGCTCGCCAACAACAACCTCAAGGTAAATTTTGATAAGACTGAAGCAATGTTCATTTCCAGGAGCACAACATTCAACTCACCCCAAGAAATCAACATACTACACAGGACAATTGCAACAAAGGAAGAAGTAAAGTATCTCAGTGTCACCATAGACAAGAATCTGAACCTACAATCTCACATAACCAAGACTGCAGTGAAAGCATACCACCATTTAAAGATCATCAGACAACACAAACCAATCCTCAGCCAAGAACATTTCCACACAGTATTTATTTATTTTTATTTTATTTACATTCTCTTATATACTGTGCTATTCTGCATCAGTGCAGTTTACATTGAACAAACTGAAATTACATTGAACAGGGCATTATAACTTGGAGATAACTATTTTACAGGGAACATGGGCTATGGAGGGTTAAGTGGCTTGCCCAAGACCACAAGGAGCACTTGTGGGACTAGAAACCCCAGTCCTTCTGGCCCAAAGTTGCTGTCCTCTAGTGGGATTTGAACCCCTGACCTTCTGGCCTGAAGTACCTTGCCCCAACCACTAGGCCACTCCTCTACTCCAGTATGGCAGGCAGTCATCACCCCCATACTGGACTATGGAAATTCATTATATCAGGGATTACCCAAACATGCTGTACACCCACTTCAATTGGTGCAAAACACCGCAGCGCGCATAATCACAGGCACACCCAAATACGAGCACATAACACTAGTTCTCCGACAGCTGCACTGGTTACCCATAATGGCAAGGGCAAAATTCAAAGCAACACTAATTATTTTCAAGGCCATACACCAATGATCAGCAGAAATTCTACAAACCACAGTAACCAGAGACACTAGCAGCAGACCCAGACAAACCCAAGGCAGCAATAGACTCCTCACCCCAGCCGGATACCACAAAACAAAACAATCAACATCCAGAAGAGCCATTTCACTCTCAGTGCCGGACCTTTGGAACACCCTCCCTGAGGAACTAAGAGCACAAAGGGACCTCAAGGACTTCTGGAAATCCCTCAAAACCCACCTGTTCAGGGTCTCATTTGAAGAAGGACCTTAACTCCCACCCTTGCCAATAACCATCAAGCACCATCATCTCAGACCTGGGGCAGAACCCCCCAGAAATATATGTATGTCTTGTCACCTCTGTTGAATGCAGACCCTCGTCCCATCCCTAACCACTTTGATAGAAGGATAAGGTGGGATACAAAACTGGCTAAATAAATAAATATAGAGAAGCCAGAGGCAACAGAAATGTCCAGGAAGTCAGCCAGAACTATCAAAGTGGATGAATGGTGAAGGGAAAGTGAAGGGGGATAGTGGACGAAGGTGGATCTGAGATATTGCATTTTATCCTGAAAGTAATTAGCTAAAGCTTATAGGGAGGGCATAGAGGAGGGAACAGTTGGGAGGGGTGTCATAGAAGATTTGGACAATGTTACCAAAACAGAATAGAGTTGGTGGGTGGAATTTGTGGCAGAGGAAATAAGACCAGAGTAGTAATCTTTCTTGGCTGTGTGGACCAAAGATCGGCAATGTCGGTGAAGATTTTTGAAATGCCGGAGAAAAGTGGGGGAGGAGTGCTTCCTACATAAGCACTTGGCCCGGTGAAGTTGGCAGTGGTAGAGAGCAAGACTATGGTGGAGCCAGGGATGCATATGGAAATGAGGACGGTGACGTGGACAAAGGGGAGCAATCCTATCAAAGGTAGAAGACAAGTTGGAGTACCAGAGATGGGCTTTGCTGTTTAATTGGAGGAATGAAAAGTTGGAGGGTAAAATGTCATCAGCCAATGCTGACGTTGTTGGCATTAACTATGACAATGTAATTTCTAATTTTTAAATCATTTTTAATGTAATTTTATAATTTTTGGTGATTTGTATGTTGATGTTCTGTTTTTAATGTATATGTTTATTATGATTTTATTTTTAATGTTCCACTTGTAAACTGCTTAGTATGATTAATTTCACTTAGGTGGTATAAAAGTGATTTTAAATAAACAAATAAATTGAGCCCAGCATCTTCTCTCTAGCAGTGGTCAGTGCAGATCATTAGGAAGTGCCTGGAAGATCCTACAGAGTAAATCCATTCCTTGTTGCTTAATGGATGGGGAAGGAATGGCTTTTGCAAGTCTACCTGGCTAATTATTTTTTTGTGGACTTTAACTTATCCAAGCCCCTTTTAAACCCAGATATCATAGATTATTTGAATGCATTCTCCAGAAACATATTGCAATTTGATCATACATTGAGTGAAAAGAATACTTCTTTCAGTTTATTTAAAATCTACTATTTGCTAGTTTCATGGTGTAGGTAGGTAGGTATTCCTATTCTTTGTACCATTTGAAAAGATAAATATCCATTTGCAATTTAGGGAGGAGTGCTCCTTGTGGTCTTGGGCAAGCCACTTAACCCTCTATTGCCTCAGGTACAAAAACATAGATTGTGAGCCCTTTGGGGACAAGGGAATCTGTATATGGTATCCGATTGCACACCACTTTGACTGGTAGAAAAGCAGTATATAAGTCTAGTTAAATAAATCTATGGCACCCCACTCATGATTTCACAAACTTCAATTGTGTCTCCTTTCAGTGGTCTCTTCTCCAAGATGAAGATCCCTACTCTGTTTAGGGGTATGTTTACTAAACTGAGCTAATGTGCGCGGCGCACATTAGCGTGTGCTAAGGTACCTTAGCGCACGGTAATATCGCGTTACAGGGCACAAATGTGCCCCGCACAGGTGCGAGGTGCACTAAAGTGCACGCTCATGTGCGCGGTGCGCTACTGTGCGATAAAGGCGTGGAAAGGCTCCCGGAGGGCGGAGGAAGGCTCCCCAGGGGCGGAGAGAAGGGGTCAATGGGTGGAGAGTGGGAGGGGAGAGGTTCCCCGCACACGAGCGGGGCTGAAATTCAAGGCAAAAAATACCGCGAGTGAAAACCTCGCAGTAGAGCCGATTTAAAGGGAAGAGAAACCATGTCTGTCAGCAATGTACAGCAAAACCAGGGAAACCTACAAAACAGTGATAAGTGTGATACATGTGCACGGAACAAAAGTGCAAATAAACATTGAAAATGACCCCCAACAAAATAAAATAAAATTATAATCAAGCTGGGCAATAGTGATAGTAATGGGAAACATAAAAAAACACTCCCAAGAAAGCCCCAAAAAAGAAATATGAATTTTAGAAGGGTCTACGCTCCGTCCCCATACAAGGTGAATGATCCCACAGTGAAATAGCACTGATCAGGGTTTCCCTCTCCATTGGACAGGTTACCTATGGCATGCACATGTTCCACAACAGCAGGGCGGGCAGGTTGGAATGGGCAACTGGACAGATGCTGGGAAAGGGGATACAGAGGGCTGCAGGCGGCACATGCTGTGGAGCAGCTGGGGCACAGTGCGGACTAGGCAGATGCCTAGATGGCACTTAGGAATGCTGAAACTGAACAGCAGCCAGACAGCAACTGATGAGGGCAAAACATGGGCACGAGAGTGTTTATCACAGTGTCACAGGGGATAGTACCCAGCAGGTACCCCCAAGGGCACAGAACATTGGCAGGCGGTGATTGGGGGACGTGCGGACAAATTTGCAGGCACCCCTACCCCAGAACCCGCACCATAGGCAGCCGCCTACCCGCACACAGGATGGCCTGAGACTGCGTACCACCAGCACCACCAGCAGAAGGGCATGTCAGCAGGGTGGCACAGGGGTACTGGAGGTGGAGGGGGGCAGTGGCAGCTGCCCAGAGCAGACCATGGCCTAGCCCTGTGTAGGTGGGTGCAATGCACTGCAACAGACAGGCCCTGCCGGACAAACAGTCATGGTATCATCAGGGAATGCACTCTCTCTGTGGCAACACGGTGGTGCAGTGCACACAACCAGCGTGTTTGGAGACAGAAGGTCACTGATTCAAGCCCCAGCTTGGGCTCCTGCCAATCCAGTCCCCATATTTTACCCACAACTAACTAGCGATAGTAAAGACAAACCTTTATTGCAGAGAACATAAGCATGGCTCAAACACCTCTATTTTACCTTACAGAGCACAGACACCAGAAACATGCACATTACCTAGAGCAGATTCCCGCAAATGCAGTCCTGTAGGACCACAAAACCTTCAGAGTTTATGCTGTCTCCAATCTAAGGATGGAGCGGTACTGGTGGTGGAGGTGGCAGCAGCTGGTGGCCACAGCAGACCATGGCCTAGCCCTGTCCAGGTGGGTGCCGTGCACTGCAACAAACAGGCCCTGTCAGATGTACAGTCATGGACTCCCCAGGGAATGCAGCATATCTGTGGCAACACAGTGGTGCAGTGCACACAGACAGTGTGTGCAAGAACAGAAGGTCACAGGTTTGAAGCCCAGCTGGGGCTACTGTCAATCCAGTCCACATATTTTTCCCACAACTAAACCATGATAGTAAGGACAAACCTTTATTGCAGAGAACATACGCATAGTTAATACGCCTATATTTTACCCCACCGAGCACAGACACCATAAACAGGCGCATTACCTAGAGCAGAGTCTCCCAAATGCAGTCCTGGAGGGCCAAACACCATTCAGGTTCCATGCTGCCTCTAATAAAGATGCCTGTGCTGCATATCTATGCACCACCCCATGGTATGCAGATGTAGCTCATGCATATTTATGAGGGACAGCATGAAAACCCGAACATTGTCTGGAACACCAGGACTGGAGTTGGGAAACTCTGCCGTAAAGCAGCAGCCAACAGGGCCAGACACACCCACACACACACACAGGCCCCATTGGCCAATGCCTCCTGGAGAGGCAGGACATTGGGCCCTGCCTGTATTTCCCAATACTAGCAGTTGCATACCTTAGCAATGCCACCCTACACCTGGGTATATGGTACACAGCTATCAAACGTTTCCCATGATAACTGGCAGATATCAATTCCTACGTAAAGCACATTTTGCTCATTGAGCTCCACCATAACAATCATTCTGATGTCTGCGGTGTGTGCTGCAGGTCTGGTCTCTGACAGTGTTTACCACCCTGGGGAGTGACCCCCAACAGTATTGCGTACCATATCCATGCCTGTACTGTGCCCAGGACTGGTGTGGTGGGTATGGCTGCTGAACTCCTCTATAGCAGCACAATGCTGGCATAGGTGTGGGGTGTCTGTCTGTCTATCCAGTGTGTGGTGGCTGCAAATACCCTCCACAGCCCACACTGCCAGCACTGTTGCCAGTATTGGCCTGCCAATGTGCATAATGAGGAGCAAGGTACCATGGGTATAGCCCGGACAGAGTGACCTGGCCAGGATGCATCTGCACAGGGCATAGGGCACTGACTGGGACATTTTAGTGCCCGGCCACCACCTACACAGACAGGGTGACCTCAGTATGTCCTGCTGAGAGATCACTCTCACCCTGACTGTGCAGTGACCACAGCAAGGCTAGGCACCCCCATAGTGCTATATAGTATTTCTTTCATGTGATATTTATGGGTTTCCTTTTGGAGCCCAGTCACTGACTTGTCTGCTTATTATGCATGCTGACATCCCAGTTCCAGGTGCATGCATCTCCACTGGGAACATGCACCATGGACTAACTAGCAGACTGTTTGCAGCTGGTATGTGTCTTGATGGAGTGGCTTGCAGGGTGCAGTGGCTGATGGCTTGCTGCAGGAGAATATCAGATAGTGGTGGGATGCAGCTTACCATATCCAGGCCTAATGTCTCTCTGCTTTTGTGTTATGTATGTGTATAGAGCTGCATTGACTGCCCTGTGGGGTGTTTATTCCTCAGCAGGACTGGGGTTGATGGTCCCCTCTACTGCCACCTTTGCAGGGAGGTAGAATGTGGATCTATTGATGGGAGGCCCTGTTTGCCACCCTCGGCCCTGGGGGGGGGTGGTGGTGGTGGTGGTGGTGGTGGTACAGGTACATGGGCCACCTGGGGGTCCATGGGGGGGGGCTACACCTGACTATAACAGACAGAGATATCCAAGGTGTTTGTGCAGAAACTACCTATCTCACACATTAACACTGCTTTGGACCTCCAGCATGGCCTCTTTCAGCCATGGAAGGTGTTGTGGACCTGGTTCTGGGTGCCTCATTGCACCCTCAGGGTGAGCACAGTACCCGCACAATGTGATGGTGTGTAGCTACTCTGTGCCAGAAAAACACATGTTCAGTACCCCCTACCAGGCCGAGGTGCTGTGGGGGTGCACATGGTCACTTCCCCCTACCAGGCCTAGGTGCTGTGGGGGTGCATTGCCCATCTTGTGTTTATCTGTGGACAGCTGATTTGCATGTGCAGTGCATCATGGGTATGGGTGGGCTACCCTGTCCTGGTGACCACAGCAGACTGTCTGTGTGGTGACATGCAGGCTCTCTGCAGCCAGCTAGGGGCTTGCTTGCACTATAGAGCTGTAGCCCAATGGTTATTTCACTGCCTGTAAAGCCAGAGGTCATAGGTTCAAAACCACAGTGGGGTTATTTGATAGGGTTGTCCAACACATTATCTTCTTGTAATGTACCTATTTTGCTGCCAGCAAAAACACCCTCAGCGTACTGTACCCATAAGGTGCCTCTGAGGGTGCTTTATGGGGCGCCCTATAGGGCACCTTATGATTCCCGTCCATATAAGGTGCACTATACACTGTCCTGACGCAACTTATAGGGTGCCCTATAGGGGACATTTTAGGGTGTTGTGGCGGACAGTGCACTCTATAATGTGCCCTATGGAGTGCCTTATAGGGTGCCTTATACGGCACCTTCACTTACGGCACGTGAGGGCGTGTTTGCTGGCAGCACTTAATAAAATAAAAATAAAGTGCTGCAGGAAAAAATATGTACATTGCAAAGCTGGTGCCACAGCCAGCCTTACGTATTAGGCACCCTGGGGAGCAAACTCATGACCCCTATATCAGCAGTCAGTGCCTTAACCATTGTGCTCCACTGCTGCTCCTACTTGCCTGTCAGCGCACCTACTTATGCTTTTCATTTCTTAAACTGCACAGTGCTGCCATAAAAAAGTACTCTGACCTTGCGGTACCTCATACGGCACCCTCTAAAGTGCCCTATAAGCAACATTCTAGGGTGCCTTGGCGGACAGTGCACTTTAAAATGTGCCTTATAGGGCGCCTTATGTTAACACGCTTTGAGAGTGCGTTTGCTAGTAGTGATAATTAAAATAAACATGACATGACTCCAAAAGCAATCTTCCCCATGATATGTAATGCCTCAGCCAGCCTTGGTCATTGGGCACTGTGGGGGATTGAATCCTTGATCCCTGCATCATTGGCCATGTGTTATCATGTGTTAACCATTGTGCTGTGGTTCTGTTCCTGTTCTTGCATATTAGCGCCCCGCCTTATGCCGCCCAATATTAAAAAGCCTCCTAAATCAATAGCATGCTGCCTTATGCCGCACAATATTAGACTAGCTCCTAATGTAATGCCTCAGCCAGCTGTCTATATTGAGTACTGTGAGGGATTGAACCCATGATCCCTGCACCATTGGTCAGTGTTGTAACCATTGTGCTGTGGCTCTGCTCGTCTGCTTGTACATCAGCGCGCCACTTATGCTGCCCAGTATTAAAATGCCTCCGAAAACATCAGCGCGCTGCCTTATGCCGCCCATTATTTACATGCCTCATAAATTAATGCCTCAGCCAGCTGTCTTCATTGGGCACTGTGGGGGATTGAACCCCTGATCTCTGCACCATTGTTAAGTGTCTTGACCATTGTTCTGTGGCTCTGCTCTTCTGTATGCACATCAGCGCGCCACTTATGCCTCCCGCGCAGCTATCTCATGCGCTAATGTGCGGGGCGCATATGTAAATTCCAGATTTTCTTTCTCAGGACGGAACGCCCACTCCTTATATGGCATCCGCACACTACCGCGGCCCGCACATTAGCGGGGTTTTAGTAAACATGCCCCATAGTTCACTAATGTTTCATGTAAAAAACAGACTTTTGCTCTGTCTCTTAACTTGTTTTTTGTAAACCGCACCTGATCCATGGAAAGTGCGGTATATAAGTGATTGTTAAATAAATAAATAAATAAATAAAGGCATTTACTCTACAGTTTGCAGACTTACAAGGCACTTTAGTAAAAGGGCTCCATAGAGCACACATGCATGTTTACACCTCTTTCAGAGCTGGTGTAAATTCATGTGAGCATTTATGCACTATTAGAGACAACTTTGAATACCTATTTTATAGAGACAAATAGCCACCTATATTGCCTGTATTAATAGATGAGATAGGAACTTTTTAAATTTAATTTAATAATTCACTTTTTTGGACATTTCACTTAGATGCTATTTTATAAAATTACCTGTTTTGGAGGCCATTTTATGAAGTCATTTCCACACTTATATAGCCACATACGTGCGTAAATGACCTCTTAGGCACCAAGGTGTGTACTTTGCTGGTAGGTGTGCACATGTGTTGACTTTGGGCAGGACATGGGCAGAGCATACATGCACATGAGTAGATTATAAGCTACTATTATTTATGTGCATACTTTTAAACTATAGGCAGGTACATTTGCATCAGCTCTACGGTTGGTGTAAATGTCCTGCCTAAAATGTACAGTAGGTGCACGTTAACCAACTTGCACTAATATTTTATAAATTATTTCATACTTGTCTTTATGAAATAAATGTATGTTTTTATTTAAAATAGTTTAGAGTCTATTGATTTCACATACTATTATTTTTCCAGAAGACATCAAGCAGTTTACTAAATAAAATAAAATTAAAATTTCAATAGAAGCCCCCCAACGCTCTTCATCCCAATCAATCCAAAGTAAATACATGAACAACCTAAAATAAAATAAACAAAATACAATACAAAAATACTCAAAATACCAACCCACCTTACAACCCTATTAAAAATAAATTCATCAGTACAAATTACCTCACCTCAACTCTAACCTTCCTTAACCCCAAACCTCTGCCAGAAGAGCTATGCCTTAAACTTCTTTTGAAACTGTAGATAATGAACTTCCTCCCTAAATTCTAGGGGTGGTTTGTTTGAACATCTCAGTCTGACATAGCTAGAAACACGTTGCCAGGTAGCTGATAAATGAATATCTTCCAAGGACTTTTTTACTAGAAGTGAAGGGACGAATGGGAGGTGCCACAAAAGACTTTTTTGTGAGAAATGAATGCCAAAGGGGGTGCCACAAGGATCTTCATTATCACCTACCCTACCCAAATCTGACATCTTCCTGGCCCATACTACACATTGATCCTCTCACTCCATTCCAATATCTTACCCCTACCATTACAAAACCCTACCCCTACTTGATATGCCACCCTTTCCAGAGTCTTATAATGAGCTTTAACTAGGCACCCCCTTATAAAATTGCCCTAAAGTAAGTGTGTGTGTGCATTCATACACATAAACCCTTGAAAATAGGTGACATGCACTAAAATGGCGTGTACCTTTGCATGGCTTCTTATAAAATCAGCCCCAGTGTACAGAGACAATTGAATGGTTAAAACTGAAGTGAGGTGCTAGTATTAAGAAGAGATACTCAGCTGCTTCCAGGTTGTCCCACAGCAGTGAGAGTTAGGTAGGCACTTTAAAGGCTGGCATAACTTTCACTGCTGAAGCTAACTTGGCAGCAGTTGAATATTGCCACTGTCCACCAGGTTTAAGGTCAGCAGTGACAGCCAGCCACTTTACATGGTCTAGTCACCATTGCTGAATACCCCTCTTATAATTTTAGACAGTTCTGTTGCACATTGCGTTGGACAGACTTGCTTTGCAAAAACACTTGAAAGGTTTTATGAAATAAAAAAAAAAATACACATATGGATCCATTTGGCAGCCCTAAGCCCATGTCTATTGCTGCTGTAAAAGAAGAATGGGCACCACTAGTCTCTCATTATTGCTAAGAAAACTTTCAATAGCTGCCCTTATGAAATGATAAGAAGATTTCATTGATTTTGGACTCTTCTGTGGTGTACAATACAGCAAAAGCCTCCTGTGACTGCCCCTGGCAAAGCAACAAACATAAATGAGCTCACGTTGTCCTTGATTTCAATATTCAACCGGTTTTCTCCTAGTCTAGTCAGCTGGCTCTTGGCTGTGGCACCAAACCTCTGTACAAACAAACCCAGGCCTTGAATATGCTAGATTAGGCTGCCCTTTAGCACAGTAGCTAGAGCTAAATACAATAGATTTGCACGTTATGAAGTCTGAGATCTTCCTTGGCTGCTTTTTGCTTTTGTACATGGTGTGCACAGGGTAATTAGAGAGTACCTAGACTAAAACTGCAGCTTCTGTCAATTGCTGAAGGCTGCTGCATTGTGTTAAGAGCCTCCTAGAAGTCTAATGGGGAAGGAGGGGTTCTAGCTGGCTCAGAGCATGTCATAGATGAATTCTGATATTTATTTATTTGTTAAAAGGTGCTTCTTAATCACCCATTTTTCCATTAGAATCAAAGGCGATGTACAACATAAAATTAGAACAAAAATCAAATATATGTAAAACAGAAACACGCTTTAAAGAAAAAAAACACTGTTGGCCTATCCACCGGCCCTCTTTCCTTCTTCTGCCCCCCCCCCTTCCCCCATCACCATCCCTGCTCATTGTCACACTCTAAAGAAAAGAATTCAGTTTACCAAAACTAGCTCCAAAAGACAGGTTTTACAAAGTTTCCTGATCACATAATAATTTTTCACAAGTTGTAATTCTTTCAGAGCTGGATTCCGTAGCTGTGGAGATGCACAAGAGAAGGTATTGTCCCTAGATCTACGCATACGTACCTTCAGCAAGACGAAGCCTACAAGAGATCTTGTGAGGATCTTTACATCTTTCCTGGAATATAGCACTTTAATCTGCAAGCTAGTTTGGAGAGTCTTCATGCTGGACAGTGAGATACAGAGGCAAGATGTCTTCTCTTAATTGTAATATAGATCTCATGAAAGCAACGTTTATGGAAATCACATGCACTATACTGATACTGTGCTGATATTTAACATTTCAATTGGGCCCAGCATTGAACTAGGTGACTACCTGTCATCCGGCACTATAATCATCAGAGCAATAAAACAAAGCTGAACAATGTTTCTAATCCAATTATCATTTTAACAATGTGCCTGATCTTCAAGGTGTAATTAGTATTCAGAGCAACACAATTTCAGAAAGGAGCATTGCTCACGCAGCAAAAGAAGCTGAAAGGTTTCTGCAAGACCACTGTGATTTTGTTATTCCAGCTGTTACTCAGAAAAGCCTACCCCAGCATGCTTAGCCACACATCAGAAATCAGAATTATGGCATTTTCTTATCAGCTGTCCACACAATGGCCCTCAGATGCTGTCACATCTCTTCCTTAAGAAGGAACAGTTACTGTTAGAGAAGAACCGGAGGGAAGACTCCTCTGTGCAGGTTAAGCCAAAGCCGTTTTGGAAGCATAGGTGATTATGAACCCAATGGCAGCAGCATGGCTATACTGGGTTCCTAAGAAGACATTGGAGTAACAATGATGAAATATCAAATTTCAATGAGCATGGGGTGGCCAGATATTTTGGACAATGGCTCAGTGACTTGTGGAGCTGTGTGCTATAAAAATGAGAAGTATTATCTGCTTATTAAATATTATAAATGAACAAAATTTAGTCACAGTTTTTATGTTGTTGTGGACTGGAAATGACTCAAACAAGACAACTGATTTTTGTTGTTATCTCTTGTTACTTTCAAATAACAGCACATCCTTATCATACACTGATGATGGTGAGGAATTCTGAAAGCAATGACTCTACCCAAAAAGTCCTAGGTGTAGTGCAGAAAGGAGCATGACATAAGCCACAGGAAAGTCAGCTATATCTGTTCCCTGAAGAGAAAGCATGATATTCCCATTATTTAGTGGGGAACTGGCTCTGATTGCAAAAAGCAAGACTGGCTGGAAGCAGAGATCAGAAAAAATGTTTGTGGCTATGCCAATCTTGGAGAACATTGGGGATGATGTAAAAGCTGCACTTCCTTACAGTATACTGGACAAACAGAAGTATTATCTAGAGAACATTAGTATAGCAACCACACTGATCCATTCTTCAACATAAAAACAAAGAATATGATGGAAAACTATGCAGTGGCCAGACAATGAAGGATATTGGCGTGTATAGGGAATGGCATGGTCAAAAGAAATAAAATAAAAGAGACGATAATGCTTCTGTACAAGTCAGTGAGTATTGTATTCAGTTCTGGAGGCCAAATATCTGAAGGGATACTGATAGGCTAAAGGAGGTACAGAAGAAGGCAACTGAAGGTTTGTGCCAAATGCCATAAGAGATAAGACTTAATGACTTAGGATTGTACACCCTTAGAGAGAAGAAGAGACTCTGAAATATTACAGAGACAGTTTAAATACCTGAAAAAATTAATAATGCACAGGAAGCAAACCCTTTTTCATTGACTAGGGACCATGATATGAAGTCTTGAGGGAGCTGGCCAAGAACCGCATCAGAAAATATATTTCCATGGAGAGAGTACCCGATGCATGACATGGACTCCTGGAGGAGTTGGTGAAGACCAAATCAGTATTAGAATCGAAAAGAAACCTTGGATAAACATAAGGGATAGTACTGAAGGAGTCAGTTGAAAAGATTAGAGCAGGAGTCCTAGCCATTTAACCAGATCAGAGCTTGAAGAAAGTGATAGAGAAGAATGCTGTTAAACAGCCCCAAAGGTCACATCCTTAGGCATCATGGATTGAGGGAACCTACATAAAGCAGTGGTTACAACCCTAGAAAGCAGTAATGTGTAGTCACAGCTCACTGGAGATGGTGTATTGGCATGTCAATAACAGAGGATACAAAGAATTTCTAAGATCAATAAATGAGTTTCTGGTGGATAGGGGGATGCAGGCCCCGAAGACCATAATTGTCTGATCACAGTGGGGAATATTTAACACTTAAAAGAATTCCAGTTTAGGGATTTTTCTTAAAAGTGCCTTTATTGAATATATTCATCAAATAAGAAACTATTTATAAGACAGCAAGAACAAATCAGCAAAATCAATGGTACAGTTCAGTTCAACCAAAGTAGCACAAAAAGAAAAAAAGTACTGTAAGTCAAGTATTGGCAGAGTTCCTTTGAATGCATTAGTGATAATTTCCTTCTTTACTCTAGGTCATTGGGCAGGACTCATTTCTCCAGTTTCTGTCTTCTCTGGAATCTGGAGTGCAATGTTCCTGCCAAGCTGCATGGAGTTCTTCACTTACACTGCTGCTGGGAGAAGGAAATGTTGCAACATTGTGCTTTTAGTCACAAGGTAAAAGTACAATATCGCAGCACTTCCCCTATCATCAGCAGCACAGATGGAAGACTCCTGTGCAGTTTGGCGTGAACATTGCCAGAGTGGACACCCACTCCTCTTCGTTCTCTGGGAACTATACTTCAAACAGGATAGACTTTCTGCACAATTCAAGTTCTGAATGGTTTTTTTTAATGTTATAAGTGTCCAATGATATTGTGTCCTGGAATTTAGAAAAAATCCCAAATTGCTCTCAAAGGTATCACCTCTGGGGAACATAAGACAGGGAAAAACACTTTACTTCCCCAAAACAAAATACTCATTCGTAAAAATCTCAAGATACTCCTCTATGGGTGATGGGGATATACCAGAGTTCGGTCCCTTTCACCACAGACTGGAATTCCCAATAGGCAAGATGAGATGCACTGTATTGGTCTCAATCACCTCCTAAAGTAGACCCAACACTGGCAGCTGGACTTTTCCAGGCATTCTTTGTCTGAGTACTGGTAGGCTTCTGTTGCTTTCATTAGCCAAGTCTCACTGGCTCTTCACACTAGATCCTCCATAGGTCTGTCCACCTTCTTCTATCAGTTATGGCTATATGGCCTACAACTAATCTGCTCTTACTTTTCATGCCTAGATGGTCATTCATAGAGGTAACATCTATGCTGCTCCTATTGTAGTCCTTGAGTACTTTACAACAAAAAAATGAGGAGGAAAATCTCGGACAGGTCTACTTTCAAAACATTTTAGAAATGGGGTCTCTAGTTCAATCATTGGTAACAAAAAACCCTCCTCTCATAAAAATGTATCAATGCCAAAATGAAATGCAAACTTAAACAAGCTGGATCATGACTCCAGTGTCCAGACGTAAATCCAATCCAAATGTAATGTAATATAATATGATAAGAAACTCAGATCTTTATTACATCCTATATTGTAGGTCTTACCATCAGAAGTGTCTTATCATTTTAACTTCAAAAATCTTATATTCCTGGATTGTTCTGGCATTTTCTCTTAGGATTCTGACCATAAGATCAGTGATGCAGTCATGAAAAATGTCCCCCCACAGAGGTGTCACCTTCGTCTGCATTGTGGTGTCTGGTATTATGTCTGCATGAACTGATTCTTATCTTTAATATTTTGCCTGTCTCCCCTAGCGATAAAAAGGCAAGAATATCTCATGAGGTCACAGCTGCCATTTTGAACTTGGGATAACCGAAAGCAGGAGCAACTGGGGATTGCTCCTGTTCTGCTGGACACCAGGGATCATGGGAAGATCAGGGAAGAGATCAGAGGAGTTTGGAAGCTTTTGGGATGACTCTTCCTGCTGCAGGGGAGCTAGGTGAAGGACTTCCTGTGAGGGGAACTACTGGATGGAAAGAGAGAGTGTATTGGCTTGGAGGAGGGTTTGGGAGATCATATTTCAGGGAGAGTTGGGGAGATCAGATGTTCTAAAATACAAATCAGATAGCCAGGTGGGGTCATCAGGTTTAGAATCTGTATCATAGAGGGTAATTGGTGGGGGGACCAGACATCAGCATTGGCCTTTGTACTTTCTGGCAAGCACTTTTACATGCCTCAAGGCAACTGTAATGCAGACAACTATATTTTTCCTTAGAGACTTGGATTGTCTATGTGAAATAGGGAATCCATGTCTATTGGGGAATCATGCATATTCATTAGGGATATCCTGAAAGCCTGACTGGTTTGCAGCCCTCTAGGATTGCACTTTGACATCTGTGGACTAGTGCATTGAGGCTGTGATGCAAGGTCGTCACACCAGCCTTTTTCTTTGAACATAAGAACATAATAAATGCCATAATGGGTCAGACCAAAGGATCATCAAGCCCAGTATCCTATTTTCCATAATGGTCAATCCAGGTCAAAAGGTAGACATATTCCATGCTGCTTATCCCAGGGGTAAGCAGTGAATTCCCCAGTCCTCTTTAATAATAGTTTGTGGACTTTACCTCCAGAAACCTGTCCATGCCTCTTTTAAACCTCGTTACATTAACAACTTTTACTACATCCCCCAGCAACAAATTCAAGAGTTTGATCACACATTGAGTGAAAACATATTTTCTCCGATAAGTCTTAAATGTGCTACATTGTAACTTCATTGCTTGTCCCCTGGTCTTTCTGGGCCCGATATTTGAAAGGTATTTACACGATTTACAGACTTGAAAACCTCGTAAATGCCGTTAAGTGGAATATTCAATGGTACTAACATGGTTAATGCCGCTGAATATCCCTGATTATATCCCCTACACGCCCCAATGCTAACCTCTTAACATCGAGGCATTTTGTGGGCATTCTGGGGTGAAGCAGAGGTGGCAAAAGTCTCTAACTAGGTAGCGGTGATATTGTACTGCTACCTGGTTAGTGGCCTGCAGGTAAAACTAGGCCAAACAAAAGCTGGCCTTGTTTTACCCATGGGAGCTAACTGGACAGTGGTGCAATATCACCATTACCCGGTTAGCTTCTGAGGCTCTGAGGCATGTGTGGTGATCTTGGAATTTCAATGCTGGGGCCGCATATGACTCTGGCATTGAATATCTGGGGTTAGAGGTCAGTGAGGATGGCTATGCGCTGTAATGGTATATAGCTGGCTCAATTCAATATTGGGCCCTCTACCTTTTGAAGGAATACACAATCGATTTAAGTTTAAGTTCCATTCCACTTATAGACCTCTATCACATCTCCCCTAAGCCATTTCTTTTCCAGGCTGAGGATCCCTATCCTTTTAAGCCTTTTCTCGTAGGGGTTTCCTTCCATTCCCTTTATCATTTTAGTTGCTCTTCTCTTTTCCTTTTCTAATTACACTATATTCTGTTTTAGATATGGCAACCAGAACTGCACACAATATTCAAGCTGCGGCCACACTATGGAGAGATATAGACACATTTTAATATCCTTGATTTTAGTCTCTATTCCTTTCCTTATAATTCCTAGCATTCTATTTGCCTTCTTGGCTGTCACTGCAGACTGAGCAAAGGGTTTCAATATGTTTTCTATGACAATGCCTAGATCCTTTTCCTGGGTGGTATATCCGAATGTGGAACCTCGAATCATATAATTTTAGTTTGGACTGCTCTTCCTTAAGTGCATAACTATGCTCTTGTGTACTTTAAATTGCACCTGCCACTTGGACACCCTGTCTCCCAGTTTCTCAAGGCCCTCTTGCAATTTTTGAAAATCCTCTTGTGATTTAACAGCTTTGAATAATTTTGTGTCATCTGCAAATATGATCACTTCCCTTGTTCCCATTTCCAGGTCATTTATGAATATATTAAAAAGCAGGGGGTCCAGCACTGATCCATGGGGAACTTCACTAGTCAACTTTCTCCATTTAGAAAATTGGTCATTTGGTCCTACTCTCTGTTTTCTATCATTTAACCAATTCCCAATCCACCTATCACATGACTTTTTAATTTCTTCAAGAGTCTCTCATGAGAGACCTTGCCAAAGGCTTTCTGAAAATCCAGATCAGCTGGTTTACCTTTATCTACCTGTTTATGTACACTTTCAAAAAAATATATCAGATTAGTTAGACAAGATGGACCCGATATTCAGCTGTCTGGATCTTCGAAGGGCTATGTGCCTGAAGGCACATAGCCCTCTCCACCGACCTCTAAACCGGATAATCAATGCTGCTGTGACAGCATTGAATATCCGGTGATCGTCACCAAAGCCAGAAGCCACCGAAGCTAACCGGGCAGCAGCGATATTAGATGCTGCTAAAGATAGCAGAGGGTTTTCCTCACCTATCTTTAAGGTGCAGATTGCTAACCGGGTAGCATCTAATATCGCTGCTGCCCGATTAGCACCATTCTCCACCTCTTTTCCACCCCGGAACACCCCAACATGCCCCGATGCTAACCGGATAGCATCAGGGCACGTAGGGAACTTAGATGTGGATATTCAATGGCACTAACCAGATAGGTGCCGTTGAATATCCTCATTTTATGCATTTACATGGTTTACTGGGCTGTAAACTGTGCAAATGCTTTTTGAAAATCGGGCCCAACATTCCTTGGCTAAATCCATGTTAGCATTGGTTCCATTAAATCCTGACTATGAGCCCGAAACCAAAAGGGCACGTCCAGGCCATTCAGATGGCCCCGAACAGGATGGGCCTATTAGGACCCTATTCTGTACCGTGGAACAAAATGTTCCTACGGCATACAGAATCGGGCCTGAGGATGGCCCGATGTGCCCCTGCATGCCTGTGGGGACATCCTCCCTACAGGTTCCCCTAGATCCTGCAGCACAGACACCCCACTTCCCCACTGCCCCATCCACGGCTGGCCAGCCAGAGCCTGGATCAGGCAGAGGGGATCCCCCTGCACCCGGCCCCAACCCTGGGGAGATCACAATCCCCGATCACACCATTTGTGCTGCTTATTCCACCTTCAAGGTGGAATAAGCAGCAGGTCCCCTAAGACCCAGCAGGATGTACAGGGCCGTGACCGGAATCGGCCATGTACGTCCTGCTTCCTCGGCCTGCCCCCACCTCCACTCCTCTCAGGCACCGCCACCTCGCCCCCCATTGGCTCTCCCCATCCTGCTGCTATAACCATGTGGGGAGAGCCAGGGGGGGAACAGGGGCAGGATGGCCTGCAGGGTTGCATGTCCCACTGTGACGTGCAGTTCTGCAGGACCCGTCTCAGAATCGGGCCCAATATGTTCAGTAATTTTGTTCTTTATAATGGTTTCTACCATTTTGCTTGGCTTTAACATCAGGATCACCAGTCTGTAGATAACCCATGATGCAATGCACATGCAGAACATCAATCTATAGCTAATCACCGAATGGAGAATGCATCGCTCCAGCACCTCAGCTTGGTAAGAAGAACTGACAGACATAGAGCAGCTACAGATCATGCCACTGTGTAGGTTCTGTGGTCACCCTGAGGGTGAGGATGGGTGCTAGAGATGGGCTGTGCTGCAAATCCCCATTGCTACCAGTGTGTGGCAAGTATTTCCTGCAGTGGGCCCTAAAGTCAGCCTGTGTCCATCTGTGTGCCCCAGTCACATTTAGCTCTGGTGGATGAGGACATGCCATGAATAGTGCATAGCCAGTACTTCAATATGGCTGCCATAGTCCCCTATTACCAGAGAAGAGGGGTATCTAGACTCACATGAGGTTGATGTAGTACCTCCTATATCCTGCTCTGTCTGGGTCAAAGTGATGTACAGTATATGCCCCTTGTCCCCAAAGGGCTAGCAATCTACATTTTGTTATTGAGGCAATGGAGGGAGATGTTGCATGGCCACGGCCATGAGGAGTGGCTGTGGGACCAGCAACCCCAGTTCTGATGGCTTGAGGTTGCTGTCCTCCAGGGTGGTTGGACCAGTAGGCTACATCTGTACCTGTTACTAAAGCTCTGACAGACCACCAGTAATGCTGGGAGAAGGCCTGGAAGACCTCAGCTGCCAACCACCAATATCTGACATTCACCCGCAGAAGACACAATCAGATTGCACCTCACCATGTGTTCCAGCCATGCACATAATAACTGCAGATAGTCCGCTAGCCAGTCTACATTGCATGTTCACAGAGGAACCATGTGCATCCAAAGCTGGGATATACAGCACAGACACCCAGGAATTGCTTCAGTGTTTATGCCCCAGAACAGAAAGAACACAGATAAAACTAAAGACAAATACTGTAAAGCACTATGTGGGAATATAGCCGTGCCATGGTCACTGCTCCGTCAGAGTGAAAGTGTCCTCCCAGCATGACATGCTGTGGCCACCCTGTCCATGCAGGTGGTAGTCGGGCACTACAATTTACCAGCCATTGCCCTACCCAATGATGCAGATGTATCCTGCCCAATCCGCCCTGTCCAGGCCATACCCACAATACCTTGCTCCTCAGTATGCACATTTGCAGGCTAATGCTGTAAACAATGTAAGCATTGTAATGCCCAGTGAGGAGTAGGAAGCCAAAAAGCAATGGATAGACATACACACACACACACACACACACACTCATATTGCAGCACTGTGCAAAGACAGGGATGGTTGGCAACCCTACCCACCACATTGGTCCCGATCAATGTGCAGACATTGCTAAGGTGTGCTAATTCTGCAGGAGCCAGTAGTAGTGCTCTAGTGATAACTGCTGCTCCGTATGCCGGAGCCAACAGTCTGACTCTCCATGAAGCTTTGGATAGTGGAGCCTGTGTGTGTGGGTGTTTGTACCCCTGTTGGCCAATGCTCTGGGGATTGCATGTGTTGGTGTTGTATCCACAATATAAAATTTAGGGACATGTCCTGCAAGATCCACAGCTGGGACCTGAGACACTTTGCTCCAAGACCCACTGACTGTGTGTAGTACACCACACTGTTGCCACATAAGCACAGCAGTCCCTGGGGCTACCTTTGCTTTCCATCAGACAGACATTGTCTGTTGCACTGCACACCAGACACTGAAACATGGTGCCACTGCCCCCTCCGCCACCAACACCCCCCCCCCCCATGCTGACATGCCCATATGCTGTCTGTGCTGATAGTGTGCAGTCCCAGGCCATCCAATGTTCAGGTAGGCAGGTACCTAGGGTGCGGGGTCCAGGGTAGGGAGGCATATATGGGCATGCACACATCCCTCCTATCATTGCCAATGTTATGTCCCTTCCACCTGAGGGAGAGACGGCTGAGGGGTGTCAGGTTGGTGATTTAGCAACTATTGGCTATGGTGGACCAGGTAAATGTAGGTAGATTGTGTTATGACAGCAAACTGTGGACAGGCTAGGCCATGCAATGCGGGTACAGTGTACCCAGTTTGGACTTCTGGGTGTATATATGTTTCAGACGATGCATGGTCACACCCTGCACTGCCTTACCAGGGGCTGTAGTAAAGGGTGTTTGTTTAGCTGGGTTTACAAACAGTTTAGGATGTATCATGGGGAAGGTCCATAGACCCTTGTTAGAGTGGTCTCCAGATGTGCCATGCTTGCCCCATTACAGGCATTGTGGTTCCAGTGTGTGACATTTGGGGTATCTGCTGGGTATGTGTCCCCTGGATGGGACACTGTGGAATACAGAATGCCGGGCATCTTTGACCTTGGTCAGACGCTGTCTTTGCTGTTTTCTAGTTTCTGTGTTCCTATGTGCCACTGCATGTCCCGCCTTCAGCCTCCTTTTCCCCATTTGCACCATCACCATAGTGCCCTTTCATACCTGGGCACTATGCTGTTGCTGCAAATGGAGCACTACTATCACTTTTCTTGGGCTCCCTGCCTGTGCTGTACATTGCTGACACTGAAATGGTCTCTCTCTCCTGCAAAAGTGCATTTATGGACAGGTTTTCACTGGCAGCAAAGTCTTGGCCTTACTGTTCCAGAATTAGTGAAGCAGGGGCTTCTCCCCTCCCACTCCCCTCCCACTCCCCGCCCACTGACCCCTACTTTCCGCCTTCTCCCCACCCTCTGGGACATTTACTGCTGCCGGTAACATTACTGTGAGTTAACGTTACCGATGCTACATTACCGCGGTTTAATAAACATCGCCCAAAATGTACCACCATGGTAGGTACACTTGCTTATTAAAACACTCAAAATGCATTACAAAAAACTTGTGCAACCTGGTTCAGGTATTTATGATAAGTTTTGGGTGGTGTCCTTAAGAGCTTTGAAGAAAACTGAGTGATTTTTGATAAACAAAACATTTTTTTCATGGACTTTTACATATTTATTTATTTATTACAATTTCTTATATACCGCGCTATTCGGTATCAGCGCGGTTTACATCATAACACAACGACCATAACAACAATCTGTCTGGTTTTACATCGAACGGGAGTGCAAACTTGGATAACAGGGGTTAACTATATACATGAGATATTTACACGGAACAAGGTTAGGTAAAAATCACTTTATTTCATTTTTGATGGTACAGTAGCCCATGACAATTTTTCTATTTTTCTGCATTTATTTTGTACCGTATTGTGTTCGATGTTGGCATTTTAATAATAGAAGATGCAAAGGAAAATATATAAACGACTTTAAACTATTTTTTTCTGTGACCGGTGATTGATATCTGAGTATGCATTAGCAGCAATGGAAACAAGTTTCTGTTGCAAAACTCCACTCTACTGAGGTTGTTGTTGTTAAGTGACGTCGAGTCGGAGTCGACTCATGGCGACCCTCTGGATAGCTATCCTAAATTGTGTTCGGTCTTCAGTCAGGCGACTCATTGTTGACAGACTGGTACCTGTAGCTGCTGTTATTGTATCGATCCATCTCATTGCTGGCCTTCCTCTTTTGCGTTGACCTTCTATCTTGCCAAGCATAATGTCTTTCTCTAATGATCTCTCTCTTCGCATGATGTGTCCAAAGTAGGAAAGTCGAAGTCTTGTCATCTGAGCTTCTAAAGAAAGCTTAGGTTTGATCTCCTCTAGTACCGACTGGTTTGTTCTTCGGGCAGTCCATGGTATACACAGTATTCGCCACCAGCACCACAATTCAAAGGCATCAATTTTCTTCCTATCTGTCTTTTTCACTTTCCAGCTTTCACATCCATATGATGTTATTGAAAATACCATGCCCTGAACAAGTCGAATCTTTGTATGGAGAGAGACATCTCTGCTGTTGAGAATCTTATCTAGGTCTTTCATAGCCATTCTGCCAAGAGCAATGCGTCGTCTGATTTCTTGACTGCTTGTTGCTTCTTTATTGATAGTTGATCCAAGTAGGTTAAAGTTGTTCACAATTTCAATTTCTTCTCCTTCAATGATGAACCTGTTGATTATGCCAGTTGTCATGATCTTTGTCTTCTTTACATTAAGGTGCAGGCCCATTTTGAGACTATGTTCTTTGATTGTGAGAAGCAAATGCTTCAGATTATCTTCACTTTCAGCCAGTAATGTGGTATCATCAGCATAGCGAAGGTTGTTGATGAGTCTTCCACCAATCTTCACACCTCTGTTGTCTTCATACAATCCTGCTTCTCTGATGATTTGTTCTGCATATAAATTAAACAGGTAGGGGGAAAGTATGCAGCCTTGTCTTACACCTTTGCTTATTTTAAACCATTCTGTTTCTCCTTGTTCCGTTCGAACTGTTGCTTCTTGATCAATGTACAGATTGCGCAAGAGAACGATCAGGTGTTCTGGTATACCCATGCTTCTTAATGTGGCCAAGAGTTTCTCATGGTTTACACAGTCAAAAGCCTTGCTATAGTCGATAAAGCACAAATAGATATCCTTTGGGTATTCTTTAGTCTTTTCAAGGATCCATCTCACATCTGCAATGATGTCTCTCGTTCCTCGCCCTTTCCTGAACCCTGCTTGCACTTCAGGTAGTTCTTGTTCCAGGTATAGTTGTAGTCTCTTTTGAATAATCTTCAGTAGAATCTTGCTGGCATGTGGGATCAGAGCGATTGTGCGATAATTTCCACAGTCAGTTGAATCACCTTTCTTTAGTATTGGTATAAACACAGATCTTTTCCAGTCAGTTGGCCATGATGTTGTCTTCCATATTTCTTGGCAGAGCCTTGTGAGTACGGTAACAGCTGCATCAGATCGCTGCCATACTTCTATGGGAATGCTATCAATGCCTGGTGCTTTGTTCTTTGATAAGGCTTTCAATGCTGCTTCAACTTCTTCTTTCATCACCAATGGTTCCCGATCATAAGGTACAGGTTGAAACGGCTGTTGGTCCACTTGATCTTTATCATATAAAAATTCTGTATATTCCTTCCACCTTTTCTTGACCTGCTCAGCATCATTCAACATAGAACCTTGAGCATATTGTAACATTCCAATTCGAGGCTGGAACTTTTTCTTTAACTCTCGTAGCTTTAGGAAAGCCGATCTTGTTCTTCCTCTAATAGTTTTTGCTTCTGTTTCCTTGCAAGTGTTATTGTAGTACTTTTCCTTGTCCTGTCTTGCTGCACGTTGGAAATCTCTGTTGAGTTCTGCGACTGTCTTTCTTTCTCCTCTGGCTTTAGTTTCTCTGCGTTTCTGGGCAATTTTCAGAGTTTCTTCCATCATTTATTTTGGCCGTTTTTGCTTTTTCACCTTTGTAGAGACGTCTCGCTTTCTTCCAACACAACCTTCTTGATGTCATTCCATAACTCTTCTGGAGCTCTGTCATTTGTATCTAAAGCAGCAAATCGATTTTGCAGGCAGTCTTTAAATTCCAGTGGTATATTCTCAAGGTCATATTTTGCTGCATTCATGAGTGGTTTGCTCTTTTTCAACTTTAGCTTGAGTTTGCATACTAATAGTTGATGATCTGTACCACAGTCAGCTCCAGGTTTTGTCTTTGTTGATGTTACAGAGCTTTTCCATCGTTGACTTCCACAGATGTAGTCAATTTGATTTTTATACAATCCATTGGGTGACGTCCATGTGTACAGTCGCCGCTTGTGTTTCCGGAAGAAGGTGTTTGAGATGAATAGATCATTGGTCTTGCAGAATTCTATCAGTCTTTCTCCAGCTTCATTTCTGTTGCCAAGTCCATATTTTCCAACTACTTTGCCTTCTTCTTTGTTGCCAACTTTTGCGTTCCAGTCACCCATGACTATCAGGATATCCTGTTTGCATGTTCTGTCAATTTCAGCTTGTACTTGTTCATAGAACTCTTCAATTTCATTCTCTTCTGCAGCTGTTGTTGGGGCATATACTTGAATTATAGTTGTGTTGATAGGCAATCCTCATAGATGAATAGAGATTAAACATTCACTGACTGCATTGTATTTCATTACAGTTCTTGCAAGTTTCTTCTTTATTATAAATGCAACACCATTTCTTCTTTGTCTTTCATTTCCAGCATAGTAGACCATGTGATCATCTGATGCAAAGTGCCCCATGCCAGTCCATTTCAGTTCGCTGACACCCAACAGATCAAGTTGTACACGTTCCATTTCATTCTTGACCACCTCCAACTTCCCTTGGTTCATGCTTCGTACGTTCCATGTTCCAATGTGTAAGACATCTTTACAGCTTCTGACTCTCATTTCATGCGCAGCTACATCAGCAGTCAGATGTCCCGAGGGCTTTGATCCAACCACATCATAAATGCTGGCTTTACTCTGAAAAGTCTTCAGCTCTTCCCCAGTAGCTAGTTGAGTGCCTTCCGACCTGGGGGTCTCATCTTCCAGCACCATAGCACAATTTGTTTTGTTGTAACTATCCATTGGGTTTTCATGGCAAGATACAGAAGTAGATTGCCGGGCCTTTCTTCCGCGCAGTTTAAGTTTGGTGTTGTTGCCGTTGTCACAAAAATGTGATCCTCCGCCGTCAACACTGTCCCATTCTGCTGCTGCCCAGATGGGTGGTTTTCTTGGTCTGGCACCTCAG
Source organism: Ichthyophis bannanicus (assembly GCA_033557465.1). Taxonomy (NCBI): domain Eukaryota; kingdom Metazoa; phylum Chordata; class Amphibia; order Gymnophiona; family Ichthyophiidae; genus Ichthyophis; species Ichthyophis bannanicus. The sequence continues at coordinate 802,728,430 of CM066035.1, read as the reverse complement.
CTGAGACCTGTCCATCTTGGGAGACCCTGCCAGTAGTTAAACTACCGATAGTTTAGCTCTCAGCATCACTGATGCACGCAAGCCCTCACAGCATGACAAGCTGCAAACCAAGTGAGAGTCTACTGAGGTACTGCTTTTTATTTGTCACTGGTATACACATGTATTGAATTTTACTAAAGGAGTGTGTTTTGTTAGAAGATATTTTGTATTTTTCTACACCTTCTTTTGCATGGGATATATGGTGATATAAGTGGATTACCAAAAAGAAAAGGAAAGATACAGAAATCCTAAGATTACTGGGCTTTTTCACTAGACGCAAGGGAAGCATCTTGCAAGCATTACTCAAGAACTAAAGCAAATCTTAGGGGTATGTTTACTAAATGGTGGTAAAGGAGCAAGTGTGCCGTTAGCATGTGCTAACTTAGCACATGCAAAAAGGCACTTTAGCGGGCACTAAAGGCACCAGCAGCGTAAAGTGCCCTGTGGGTGGAGAGAAGGCATGGACAGGGCAGAGAGTGGGATCTTAATGGCAGTAACTATAACACAATTCAAAACCTGGCAGAAAGGGAGTTTTTAGAGGAAATAGAGCCTATTTTATGTTTGCAATGTGATGCACAGAGAAGGGAGCCAAAAGAGTGATAGTAGTGCTCCATTAGCAGCAATGGCATAGTGCCTAAATATGAAAGGGCACTATGGGGTGTGTTTACTAAACCGTCTTAATGTTACTGGTGCTAGTTGCAGCGTTAATGTGAAGAATGCCATATAAGGTAGTGGGCGGTCCGGAGGGAAGGTTGCAAGGAATCGGTATCGTGCGATAGTGGGCGCTGTGGCACGTTAGCCCTAAGCTCATGCCAGCACAGCATTAGAAGCTATAAAGATGTATCCCACTGGTTACTGCAATGACTGCGGAGGCAGAGGTCATGGGTTTGTTCCTGCAGTGGTGTTATGTAAGAAGGCTGTCTGAGGCATTTCCTTTTAATTTAAATCAGTACTGCCAGCAAAAACACCCTCACTGTGGGTGCTGCTGGGGAATAGGCACTCTACAGGGCAATCAATGCAGATCATTATGCATCACATAGGGCACTGGCAGACAGGCAGTAGGCCTGGAAAAGCTCAGCTGCCTTATCCCACCCAACCCAACCCAACCCAACCCAATCTGACATTCACCAGCAGAGAGCACAGTTAGCCTCCATCCACTGCACCCTGCAAGGTGTTCCAGCCATACACATGCTAACTGCAGACAGTCTGCTAGCTAGTACATAGTGCATGCTCCTGGAAAAACTGCATGCACCCAAAAATGAGATGCGAGCAGACACACCAAGCAAGTATGTCAGTGATTGGGCCACATAAAAAGAAAACTCACAGATATCACTTGATAGGAATACTGTAAAGCACCATCGGGGAACCTAGCCATGCCATGGTCACTGCTCAGTCAGGGTGAGAGTGACCTCCCAGCATGACATGCTGTGGCCACCCTGTCCGTGCAGGTGGTGGTCGGGCACTACAATGTCCCATCCATTGCCCTATGCTCTGTGCAGATGCATCCTGCCCATACCGCTGTGTCTGGACCATACCCACAATATCTTGCTTCTCATTATGCACATTGGCAGACTAACACTGGAGACAGTGCAAGTATTGGGGACTCAGTAAGGTGTAGGCAGCCACAAAAACACTGGGTAGACATACACACACTCCTACACCTATGTCAGCATTGTGAAAAGAGAGAGGTGGTTGGCAGCCCTGGCCTCCACACCAGTCCTGGGCACAGTGCAGGCATTGCTATGGTACTCAATACTGTTAGGGTTACTCTCCAGGGTGGTAAACACTGTCAGTAACAAAATATGAAACACACTCCACATATATCAAAAAGTTGCTATGATGAATCTCTGTTAACAAATTGTGTTTAATGTAGGATCTGTTATCTGACATTGATCATAGCAACCGTTTGATATATGTGGAACGTGTTTCCATGTTTATGACCAAAAACTATCAATCGATAACTCCAAACTGGGCAGAGAAAATCTCTATTAAACCAAAATTAAGACAAAACCAAACAAAACAAAACAAAAATCTGGGCATAAAACCATCAAACACAGCCACACATCAGCCAGGAAAAACCACCCGAGGCAGGAGGAAAAAAAGACCTCAGCAACCCCTCTAATAACACAGGGGTAGAGTCAAATCAAACAGTATTCAATGATACAAAAGAAAAGACTCAGATTACATCAGCGGTCAAAAAACCTCCAACCAGCCAGGGTGTAAACAAACCAAAGGCTGGGGCAGCCGGTCAATGGATAGTGAGAGAACAGATAACAACACTCCCTGGCTGGTTGGAGGTTTTTTGACCACTGATGTAATCTGAGTCTTTTCTTTTGTATCATTGAATACTGTTTGATTTGACTCTACCCCTGTGTTATTAGAGGGGTTGCTGAGGTCTTTTTTTCCTCCTGCCTCGGGTGGTTTTTCCTGGCTGATGTGTGGCTGTGTTTGATGGTTTTATGCCCAGATTTTTGTTTTGTTTTGTTTGGTTTTGTCTTAATTTTGGTTTAATAGAGATTTTCTCTGCCCAGTTTGGAGTTATCGATTGATAGTTTTTGGTTTTTGGCTCCTTGAGGGGGATTTTTTTGATAGTTCACTCCATGTTTATGACAGCATTGCTAAGGTATGCAGGTGCTAATATTGGTAGATGCTGCTCCATGCAGGGTCCAACAGACTGACTCTCCATGAGCCGTTGGATAGTGGAGCCTGTGGGTGTGGGTGTTTGTGGCCTTGTAGGCCTATGATCTAGGGCAGAGGTTCCAACTCCAGTCCTGGTGGGCCCAGCACGATTCAGGTTTTCATGCTGTCCCTAATCAATATGCATGAGATACATTTGCATAAAATGGGGGCAGTGCATACAAATGCATCTCAAGCATATTTCTTAGGGACAGCATGAAACCTGAATGGTGTTTGGCCCTCCAGGACTGCAGTTGGGATCCTCTGCTCTAGGGACTGCACATGTCTATGGTGTATGTGCACTGTAGGGTTAAATATAGGCGTTTATGGCATGTTATTTTATCTGCAATACAGGTTCCTTCTTTATTAGCATGGTTTAGTAATGGGTAAAGTATAGGGAAATGGTCTGCAGGAGCTACAGCTGGGACTTGAACCTGTGACCATCTGCCCCTGAACACACTGGCTGTGTGTACTGCACCAAACTGTTGTCATAGAAGCAAGTCATTCCCTGGGGATCCCATAACTATTCGTCAGACAGACCTTGTCTTTTGCAGTGCACGGCACCCACCTAAACAGGGCTTGGTCTTGGTCTGCTGTGGGCAGATGCCACTACCCCCTCCACCACCAGCACCCCTACGCCACCATGCTGACATGCCCTTATGCTGGTGGTTCTGGTGGTGTGCAGTCCCAGGCCATACACGGTGCCGGTAGGCGGCTGCCTATGGTGCAGGATATGGGGTAGGGGTGCCTGCATAGACATCCACGCTTCCCCCCGGCACTGCCTGCCAATGTTATGTGCCCCTTCGGGTACTTGCTGGGTAATGTCCATTGTGGCACTGTGGGACACACACTCGTGGACATGTTTGCCCTTGGTCAGTTGCTGTCTTGCTGGTTTTCCATTTCTACATTCCTATGTGTCACCTAGACATCTGTCTAGTCTAGTAGGAAGTAAAAACATGAAATAAAGACTTTTTCAAGTACATTCATAGCAAAAACCCTGTGAGAGAGTCAATTGGTCCATTAGATGATAGAGGGGTTAAAGGGGCACTAAGAGGCGACAAGGCGATAGCGGAGAGACTGAATGAATTCTTTGCTTCGGTCTTTACTGAGGAAGATGTAGGGATGTTACCCATGACTGAAGTGGTATTTAAAGGTGTGGAAGAATTGAAGGAAATATCAATACATTGGGAAGATGTATTACAACTGTTAGATAAACTGAAGAGTAGCAAATCACCTGGCCGTATGGTATACATCCAACGGTGTTGAAAGAACTGAAATATGGGATTGCAGACCTGCTATTAGTAATCTGTGAACTATCATTAAAATCATCTCTAATACCTGAAGATTGGAGGATTGCCAATGTAACACCAATTTTTAAAAAGGGTTCCAGGGGTGATCCGGGAAACTACAGACCGGTGAGCCTCACGTCAGTAACGGGAAAAATGGTAGAAACCATCATAAAAAATAAAATTACTCAGCATGTAGATAGTCATGGCCTAATGGGAGACAGCCAACATGGCTTTAGACAAGGAAGATCTTGTCTTACTAATCTGTTATGTTTTTTTGAAGGAGTGAATAAACAGGTGAACAAAGGTGAGTTGGTTGATATAGTATATCTGGACTTTCAGAAAGCCTTCGACAAGGTCCCTCATCAGAGACTTTTGGCAAAACTAAAGAGTCATGGGATAGGAGGCAGTGTACTATTGTGGATCAGAAACTGGTTAAAAGATAGAAAGCAGAGGGTAGGGCTAAATGGCCAATTTTTCCAATGGAGAAAGGTGAATAGTGGTGTACCCTAGGGATCAGTTCTGGGTCCGCTGCTTTTTGACATATTCATAAATGACCTGGAAAGTGGAATAACGAGTGAGGTTATCAAATTTGCAGATGACACAAAACTATTTAAAGTTGTTAAAACCCAAGAGGATTGTGGAAAATTGCAAGAGGATCTTGATAAATTGGAAGACTGGGCATCAAAATGGCAGATGAAATTTAATGTGGACAAGTGCAAAGTTATGCACCTAGGGAAGAACAACCCAAACTATGGTTACACGATGCAAGGTTCCACATTAGGAACCACCACCCAGGAAAAGATTTGAGCGTTATTGTGGATGCCATGTTAATACCCTCGGCCCAGTGTGCAGCGGTGGCCAAGAGAGCAAATAGAATGCTAGGCATCATAAGGAAAGGAATGGAAAATAAAACAAAAGATATTATAATGCCTCTATATCATTCCATGGTGAGACCGCACCTTGAATATTGTGTGCAATTCTGGTTGCCGTATGAAGAAAGGCTAAAAAGGTTAGGGCTCTTTAACCTGGAAAAGAGACGACTGAGGGGAGATATCATAGAAGTCTATAAATTAATGAATGGAGTGGAACGGGTAAATGTAGATCAATTGTTTACATTATCAGAATATAGAAAGACTAGGGGACATGAAATGAAGCTACAGGGTATAAACTATTTAAGACTAATAAAAGAAAATATTTTTTCACTCAACATGTAATCAAACTCTGGAATTTGTTACCGGAGGATGTAGTAAAGGCTGTTAGTGTAGCTGGGTTTAAAAAAGGTTTGGACAAGTTCCTGGAGGAAAGGTCCATAAACCATTATTAAGAAGGGACCCAGGATATCAATGCTTGACCCAGTACAAGCATTGTGGAACCTGTGTCTTGGGGAAACTGCTAGTTACATATGACCTAGATTGGCCACTGTTGGAAACAGAATACTGGGCTTGATGGACCTTGTTCTGATCCAGTATGGCATATCTTATGTTCTTATGTAGTCCACCCTGTTCCCCAGATGCCCCACTGCATGTCCCACCTGCAGCCCCCTGTACCCCGTTTGCAGCCCCACCATAGTGCCCTTTCATACTTGGGCACTATGCTGTTGCTGAATATGTATCACTACTATCACTTTTCTTGGTCTCCCTGCCTTTGCTGTACATTGCTGACCTAAATGGTTTCTCTCTCCAGCAAATAGGCCTCTAACGCGAGGTTTTCACTGGCGTTTATTTTCAGACCTTGATTTCACAGCGTTAGTATGCCTGGAGCCTCTCCCCACCCACTCTCCACCCATTGACCCCTTATCTCCACCCTCTAGGGAGCCTTACTCCGTCCTCTGTGCGCCTTAACGCCACCGCAGACGTTATCGCGTGATCGCTCTTTATTAAACATACCCCTATGTTGATGGTGCAAATAGGGGAAAAGGAGATGGCACATGGGTCATGCAGTGGGGGCTGCTGGTACACAGGTGGGACCAGGCAGCTGCCTAGATGGCACATAGGAAAATAAGACTACAAAATATGCCAAATTGTGTCAGACCAAAGTCCATCATGCCCAGTATTCTGTGTCCAACAGTGCACAATATAGGTCACAAGCACCTAGTAGTTTCCCCAAAATACACACAGATCCCCAATAACTGTAATGGAGCAAGCAGTGCATAGCTCGGAAACTGTTTAGTAATGATTTATGGACCGTTACTCAGGAACTCGTCCAAACATTTTTTAACCGAGCTACACTGACAGCTTTAACTACATCCTCTGGTAATGGATTGCAGGGTTTGATTACATGTTGACTGAAAAAATATTTTCACCTTGAAGATCCAAATGGACTACACTGTAGCCACATTGCTGGTCCCCTAATCTGTCCACAGTCTGACCTACTCCATTCACTAATCTATAGACCTGTTCCACTCTGGTCAATAATCTATAGACCTCTATCATATCTCACCTCAGACATATCTTACCCAGGTTGATGAGCCCCAACCTTTTAGTCTCTCCACAAAGGTGTATTCTGCCATCTGCAAAACCATCTGTGATGTTTGTCATGATCCCACAGTGACAGTGTCAGCACACAGTCCTGCTATTGCTGCGGAAAAGCAATGTGCCACATGTGGTGGTCCAAGGGTTCTGGCACCCCAGGCAGAGATCCAGGCTGCCTCCCCCTCCCGCTGCCGCAGAACCCAGCTGTGGGGGAAGAGACCAATATTGTCAGACATTGTAGCCCTCCAGGTAGCTAGAAAATGCAGGGGCCTCGTGAAATACTACAGCAGTGACTTCCATCCCCCCCCCCCCGATGTGGCCACTGCATGGGCAGCTTTTGGGGGGGTGGCTGCGTGACCATCCATGTGTGCCCCTGCCCCCCCCCATCTGGACCTCATGCCCAAGGCACCCGCCAAACCCACATGTTTAACATGCTGGGACTGTGACCACCACCACTGAGAGTGCATGGGCATGTCTGCATGGTGGGGTGTTGGTGATGGCATGTTAAGTGGCACCATCCTGAAGCCTTGTCCTGCTTATGTGCACCATGTGCATTGCAGCATGTGCCAAAGGTCAGCTGAAGGGAAGCATGTCAGCAACAGGAGCTATTATCTCCATAAGGGAACACTGGGTGCAACACACACAGTTGGTTATGTATATGTGTGGAAGGTCACAGGTTCATGTCCCCACTGGGTTTTCAGGATTGCATATTCCTGTGGGGAAGAAGGAAAGAAGATGGCCTTCCGCAGATAATCAACCCAAAGGAACAGCGGAGGCAATGACCATGACCTACTAAATTAATAAGTAAAATTCTTTATTAAGGATCCAACTGTACAAGTTTCGGCCGAAGCCTTCGTCAGGGGTCTAAAAAACATAAACATATAACATAAACATGAACATCATTACATATTAAAAATTAAAACATATTAAAAAGTGAAATTAAATATCATTACACATAAAATTAAAAATAAAAAGGACTATATAAAATATCTGAACATTACCAAAACACCACATAGAGAGTGTGAGGAACACGTCTATGGGATGAAGCTACCACTCTTCCCAATCTAGAATATGATGGAAATGCAAAATGTGACAAAAAGCATTAGTCTACATAAAATAGATCATACATATACAACAACATAATGATGGGCATATACAGATGTTAAACAAGTTCATAAAATGCAAAAAAAATATGTATATATGTATATGTGTAAAGCACTAGTAATGTGTAAAAATATGCACACATATATAAAGAAACTAGCAAACAAAATCCTTAGTGCAAAGCAATTCAAAAAATATGGAGAAAATGACATAATAATACAATACATAATATAGTCATAAAAATCAAAATAACAAGACAATATAAATGAAAAGGGCGACCTGCGCATGTTGCAGACAGGTGCATACTGGTGAAAACTTTAAAAAAGTGGAAAACAACATAATGAGACATCAATAAAACCTGTAAAATATCGATTATTTGATGAGTGCAGGAAACACTAAAAAATTGGCATTAACAAAAATGACTAATTATGAATAAAAACTGTAGCTTAAAAGGCAATTAAAAACATACACAATTATAATAAACTAGTGCGTACTTCACGGACCATAAACCTGAAGACTGTAAAGGCGGAAGAAAACGCCACAACGGTACATAAAAAAATAGATCGAAACATATACACTACAAAGAATTATAGAAGTATGTGTAAAGACATGCCATAGTGGAATAAAAGCTAGAATGCAAGAAAGCCAACCAGAACAAAGATCAACCAGACATGAACACCATACTTAAAAAAAAAAAAAAACGGCAAGAGATAGGCGTGTTAACGATAAACGACATTCAAATGTGCAGCATACGCCAATCAAAGAGAAACCATTGATTGTGTTTTATGAAAACGTTGATGTTATAAAAGACCAATCTTACATGATAAAACAAAAAACAAAAACAAAAAGTGCATAACTCAAAACACACTGTACCTGCATAGGCAGGACCGCCGCGCAGGGGCACAGAGAACCAACTTAGAGAGGAGAAAAAGAAGCCACTCCCACTGGCATTATGTGCTTCAAAAGACAATATCTGTTAGTTAAAAATGGGAATTGTGCAACTTAAAACTAAAAACAGGGATCGTTATTAGGAGAGAAGTTGAATTATACCATAACCTGTAAAAGCCATAAAAAACAAAAAATATGAAATCGTGGACAGGACCGCGGCAGGAACCACAAGAGGATAAATAATATGCAAGTGCATAGAATTAGGTAAATGAGTGGATGGAAAAAATGTAAAAATAGCTGACACGAAAACCTGATGCATCAAGAATAGAAGAGTACTGTTGTATAACAGAAGATGAAGGGGAAAAAAATAATAAACCACATTGTGATATCAGGAACGATTATGTGAATGGTGTAAATAGCACACCACAAGCCATAAAAAAGCGGAGATAAAAGAAAGCATAACTAAATATCTGCAAAGAAATAATTTAAATAAAAACGATGTGTGTAAATGAACCATAAAAATGGACCATAAGAAAAACACCATACCTACACACTTGGTGAAAAGCGGGAAAACGCCACGCAAGGGCATTAGAGCGCGATTTAAAGAAAAAGGGGAAGAAAGGGCTCCTCCTACTGGCAATTAACGCAATATACACTAAAAACTATCATATATTAAGAAACCAGTGGATGATATAAACATTGTGTCACTAAAAACTAGCAGATTTGCAAAAGGGCAGTATGCCAAAAAAAGGATTTGATGAAAAAAACTGATGCGGCAGAAAAAAACAACAAGAAAAGGGTTATGTTAAAAACACCCACAGGTCCATCACAGCAGAACACTAAAAAGTACATTACAGGTGCCATAAAACTCGCACACAATTATAATGAACTAGTGTGTACTTCACGGACCATAAGCTTAAACGGGCTGTAAAAGGCAGAAAGAACTGCCGCAACAATACATAACAAATGGGTCGAAACCACAAAAATTGCAGAGGTGTGCGTGAATAAATGACATAGTAAAAGTAGAGTTAGAGTGCAGAAAAACCAACCAAAACAAGGATCAGCCAGACATGAACACCACTCTCCAAAAAACAAACCGGCAAGAAATCGGCGTGTTCAATTGTGCAGCATACATCAATTGAAGAAAAGCCATTGGTTGTGTTTTTATAAGAAAGGCGACGTTATAAGAAACCGATCTTACATGGCAAAACAAATACAAAAAGTGCATGACTTGAAATACACTGTACCTGCATAGGCTGCAGGGGCGGGAAACAAAGCGTGTGAAGGAGCCATAAAAACGGACCATAAGAAAAAACATACCTGCACACTTGGTGAGAAGCAGGAAAACGCCGCGCAAGGGCATTGGAGCACTATATAAAGAAAAAGAAGGGAGGAAAGGGCTCCTCCTACTGGTAATTGACTCACTATACACAAAAGGTTGTCATACATTAATAAACCAGTAGATGATATAAAACACAACTAATAGCAGCATACGTCGATTGTGCAACAAACGTCAATTGAAGAAAAGCCATTGGTTGTGTTTTTATAAAAAAGGTGACGTTATAAGAAACGTGCATGACTTAAAATACACTGTACCTGCATGGGCTGCAGGGGCGGGAAACGCCGCGCAGAGGTACAGAGAACCCACTTAAAGAGGAGAAAAAGAGGCTCCTCCCACTAACGTTATGTGCTTCAAAAGACAATATCTGTTAGTTAAAAACTAAAGAATGGGAAATGTGCAACTTAAAAGAATAAGACTGAAAACAGAGATCGTTACTAATTTGAAGAAAGGTTAAGTCATACCATAACCTATAAAAAACATAGAGAACAGTAACAATCAAAACGCGGATAGACCGCGGCAAGGACCGTAAATAATATGCAAGTACATGGGATTGAGTGAATGAGTAGATGGAAGAAATGTAAAAATAACTGACACAAAAAATCTGATGTATACCAAAAAATGAAAAGAAAACAATAAACCACATTATGATATTGAAAGAAAATATATGAGTGGTGTAAGTAGCACAAAACAAGCCATAAAAAATGGCCAAAATAAAAGAAGACATAACTAAGCATCTACGAAGAAATAATTTAAATAAAAAATGTTGTTTAAAAACGATGCGTGTGAATGAACCATAAAAATGGACCATAAGAAAAACAACATACCTGCACACTTGGTGAGAAGCGGGAAAACACCGTGCAAGGGCATTGGAGCACTATTTAAAGAAAAAGAAAAAGGGAGGATAGGGCTCCTCCTACTGGTAATTGACTCAATATACACAAAAGGCTGTCATATATCAATAAACCAGTAGATGATAAAAAACACTACTAATAGCTGTTGTATCACTAAGGGATGGCAGATTTGCAAAAGGGCGGTGTGGCAAAAAAGGGGGGTTGATGAAAAAACTGATGCAACGTAAAAAAGCAACAAAAAAAGTCTTATGTTAAAAACACCCATAGGTGCATCACAGCAGAACACTATAAGGTACATTGAAGTACCATAAGAGCTTTGCAGGTCATGATGAATCACTAAAAATTAGCAGATTTGCAAAAGGTCGATATGGCAATAGAAATGGGAATTAAAGAAATTTTCACAAGAAAAGTGTTATGTTAAAAACACCCACAGGTACATCACAGCAGAACACTAAAAGGTACATTAAAGGTACTATAAAAGCTTTGCAGGTCACAATAAATCATGCTACAAACAAGTGTATAAACACAAAATATGTGAACACACTTCATCAGCTAAATATTGAACATGATAACTGAACCCATAAAACATGTGCCTTATTAAGATAGTGAATACAGCATACACGATTGTACAAACAACTTTATAGGGGAAAGGAGAAAGAAGCTTAAAGGAAAATGTTGTATTCAATTTCCTTGTTCAATCCTTTTGGGTAGACTGTATCAAACAGAAAAATGAATCTTTGTTCTTCTTGAATTAATTTACGATTCAAATCACCTCCACGAGGGGAGGGGAAGAGTTTTTTGATAACAAAAAAATTTATGTCACTAATGTTATGCTGGAATTGAATCTAATGTGATACGAGTGGGGCTGTAATGATCCGTCTTTTGATGCAACTCCTGTGTTCTTGAATTCGAGTCCTAACAGCACGTATTGTTTTACCAACATACAAAAGGGGACAAGGACAAATTATAATGTACACCATATGTGTAGACAGGCAATCAGTGTAAGCATGTAATGGGTACTGTATATGGGTAGAGTGTGTAAAAAAATCTCTTGTTACAATAGCATGTCTACAGATGGAACATTTGTTACATTTATAGTGTCCCTTTCTTTTATGTGTGCCAGTTGGAACCGGAGGCATGAACGAGGAGACCAATATATCACCTAAATTTCGTTGTCTGCTATGTGCAATAGTAAGAGGTTGGCTTGAAAAACAGGGACGTGTTTGCAAGATGTGCCAATGAGATCTTAAAATTCTTTGGGGTATGTTTACTAAACTGCGCTCAAGTGCGCGGCGCACAATAGCATGCGGTAAGGTACCTTTAGTGCATGCTAATGATGCATTTTTGTGCTCCGCACACGTGCGCGCCGCACTAAAGTGCCCGCTCATGTGCGCGGCGCGCTGATGTGCGATAGAGGCGTGGAAAGGCTCCCGGAGGGCGGAGGAAGGCTCCCCAGGGGTGGAGAGAAGGGGTAAATTGGTGGAGAGTGGGAGGGGAGAGGCTCCCCGCACAGGAGCATGGCTGAAAATCAATTAAAAAAATACTGCGAGTGAAAACCTCGTGGTAGAGCCGATTTAAAGGGAAGAGAAACCATTTATGTAAGCAATGTAATTCAAAAACAGGGAAACCAACAAAAAGTGAGCACTGTGATACATGTGCACCGAACAAAAGGGCAAATAAACATTAAAAATGACCCCAACAAAATATAATAAAATTATAATCAAGCTGGGAAATAGTGATAGTAATGGGAAACATCAAAAAACACTCCCAAAAAAGCCCCAAAAAATAAATATGAATTTTAGAAGGGTCTACGCTCTGTCCCCATACAAGGTGAACGATCCCACAGTGAAATAGCACTGATCAGGGTTTCCCTCTCCATTGGACAGGTTACCTATGGCATGCACATGTTCCACAACAGCAGGGCGGCCAGGTCGGAATGGGCAACTGGACAGATGCTGGGAAAGGGGATTCAGAGGGCTGCAGGGGGCACTTAGGAATGCTGAAACTAAACAGCAGCCAGACAGCAACTGATGAGGGCCCAACATGGGCACGAGAGTGTTTAGCACAGTGTCACAGGGGATAGTACCCAGCAGGTACCCCCAAGGGCACAGAACATTGGCAGGCAGTGATTGGGGGACGTGCGGACAGATATGCAGGTACCCCTACCCCAGAACCCGCATCATAGGCAGCTGCCTACCCGCACACAGGATGGCCTGAGACTGCGTACCACCAGCACCACCAGCAGAAGGGCATGTCAGCATGGTGGCACAGGGGTACTGGAGGTGGAGGGGGGCAGTGGCAGCTGCCCAGAGCAGACCATGGCCTAGCCCTGTGTAGGAGGGTGCAATGCACTGCAACAGACAGGCCCTGCCAGACAAACAGTCATGGTATCATCAGGGAATGCACTGTCTCTGTGGCAACACGGTGGTGCAGAGCATACAACCAGTGTGTTTGGAAACAGAAGGTCACAGATTCAAGCCCCAGCTGGGGCTCCTGCCAATCCAGTCCCCATATTTTACCCACAACTATATCGTGATAGTAAAGACGAACCTTTATTGCAGAGAACATAAGCATGGCTCAAACACCTCTATTTTACCCTACAGAGCACAGACACCAGAAACATGCACATTACCTAGAGCATATTCCCCCAAATGCAGTCCTGGAGGGCCACAAAACCTTCAGGGTTTATGCTGTCTCCAATCTAAGGATGGAGCGGTACTGGTGGTGGAGGTGGCAGCAGCTGGTGGCCACAGCAGACCATGGCCTAGCCCTGTCCAGCTGGGTGCCGTGCACTGCAACAAACAGGCCTTGTCGGATGTACAGTCATGGACTCCCCAGGGAAGGCAGCATATCTGTGGCAACACGGTGGTGCAGTGCACACAGACAGTGTGTACAAGAACAGAAGGTCACAGGTTCAAAGCCCAGCTGGGGCTATTGCCAATTCAGTCCACATATTTTTCCCACAACTAAACCGTGATAGTAAGGACAAACCTTTATTGCAGAGAACATACGCATGGTTAATACGCCTATATTTTACCCTACAGAGCACAGACACCATAAACAGGCGCATTACCTAGAGCAGAGTCTCCCAAATGCAGTCCTGGAGGGCCAAACACCATTCAGGTTCCATGCTGCCTCTAATAAAGATGCCTGTGCTGCATATGTATGCACGACCCCCATGGTATGCAGATGTATCTCATACATATTCATGAGGGACAGCATGAAAACCCGAACAGTGTTTGGCACACCAGGACTGGAGTTGGGAACCTCTACCGTAAAGCAGCAGCCAACAGGGGCAGACACACCCGCACCCACAGGCCCCATTAGCCAATGCCTCCTGGAGAGGCAGGACATTGGGCCCTGCGTGCATCTCCCAATACTAGCACTTACATACCTTAGCAATGCCACCCTACACCTGGGTATACGGCACACAGCTATCAAACGTTTCCTATGATTACTGGCAGATAGCAATTCCTACATTAAGCACAGTTTGCTCATTGAGCTCCATCATGACAATCTTTCTGATGTCTGTGGAGTGTGCTTCAGGTCTGGTCTCTGATAGTGTTTACCACCCTGGGGAGTGACCCCCAACAGTATTGCGTACCATATCCATGCCTGTACTGTGCCCAGGACTGGTGTGGTGGCCAGGGCTGCTAAACTCCTCTATAGTAGCACAGTGCTGGCATAGGTGTGGGGGTGTCTGTCTGTCTATCCAGTGTGTGGTGGCTGCAAACACCCTCCACAGCCCACACTGCCAGCACTGTTGCCAGTATTGGCCTGCCAATGTGCATAATGAGAAGCAAGGTATCTGCTTGTTGTGTATGCTGACATCCCAGTTCTGAGTGCATGCATTTCCACCAAAAACATGCACTATGGACTAGCTAGCAGACTGTTTGCAGCTGGTATGTGTCTTGATGGAGTGCCTTGCAGGGTGCAGCAGCTGAAGGCTTGCTGCAGGAGAATATCAGATAGGGGTGGGGTGCAGCTTACCAGATCCAGGCCTAATGTCTGTCTGCTATTGTGTTATGGATGTGTACAGAGCTGCATTGACTGCACTGTTGGGTGTCTGTTCCCCAGCAGGACTGGGGTTGATGGTCCCCTCTACTGCCACCATTGCAGGAAGGTAGAATGTGCATCTGTTGATGGAAGACCATATTTGCCACCCTCAGCCCTGGAGGAGGAGGGTGGTGGCACATGATCCTCAGGGGAGTCCATGGGGGCTACACCTAACTGACACAGACAGATATATCCAAGGTGTTTCTGCAGAAACTACCTATCTCACACATTGGCACTGCTGGGAACCTACAGCATGGCCTATTTCTGCCATGGAAGGTGCTGTGGACCTGGTGCTGGGCGCCCCACCGCACACTCAGGGTGAGCACAGTACCCGCACAAAGTGACGGTGTGTAGCTACTCTGTGCCAGTAACACACACGGTCAGTACCCCCTACCAGGCCGAGGTGCTGTGGGGGTGGACATGGTCAGTTCCCCCTACCAGGCCGAGGTGCTGTGGGGGTGCATCCCCATCTTGTGTTCATCTTTGGACACCCTATCCTGGTGACCACAGCAGGCTGTCTGTGTGGTGATGTGCAGTCCCTCTACAGCCAGCCAGGGGCTTGCTTGCAGCTATAGAGCTGTAGCCCACTGGTTACTTCACTGCCTGTGGAACCAGCAGTCATGGGTTCAAACCCACAGTGGGGTTATTTGATAGGGCTGCCCAAAGCATTATCTCTTTTTCATGTACATTATTGCTGCCAGCAAAAACACTCTCAGCGTACTGTACCTATAAGGTGCCTCTGAGGGCACTTTATAGGGCGCCCTATAGGGCACCTTATGGTTACCGTCCATATAAGGTACACTATACTGTGGAGCGACTTATAGGGTGCCCTATAGGGGACATTTTAGTGTGCCGTGGCAGACAGTGCACTTTATAATGTGCCCTATGGAGTGCCTTATAGGGTGCCTTATGCGGCACCTTCAATTACGGCACGTGAGGGCGTGTTTGCTGGCAACAATTAATAAAATACAAATAAAGTGCTGCAGGAAACAATACATACATTGCAAAGCTGATGCCTCAGCCAGCCTTATGTATTAAGCACACTGGGGAGCAAACTCATGACCCCTGTATCAGCAGTCAGTGCCTTAACCATTGTGCTAAACTGCTGTTCCTCCTTGCATGTCAGCACACCTACTTCAGATTTCCATGCGTTTAAATGCACAGTGCTGCCATCAAACACAGTGCTATGACCTTGCTGTGCCTCATAGGGCACCCTATATGGTGCCCTATAGGCCACCCTTTCAGCAACATTGTAGGGTGCCGTGGCGGACAGTGCACTTTAAAATGTGCCCTCTGGGGTACCCTATGAGGCGCCTTATGCAGCACCTTATGTTACAATACTTTGAGGGTGTGTTTGCTGGCAGCACTAATTAAAATAAAAATAAAATGCCCCCTACAGCAATGTTACCTATAACAGGTAATGCCTCAGCCAGCCTTCTTCATTAGGCACAGTGGGGGAGTGAACCCATGACTCTTGCATTATTGGTCAGTGTCTTAACCATTGTGCTACACTGCTGCTCATCCTTGTGTGTCAGCGCACCTACTTATGATTTTCATTCCTTAAACTGAACAGTCCTGCCATCAAAAACAGTGCTGTGACCTTGCGGTACCTCATACGGCACCCTATCAAGCACCCTATAAGCAACATTCTAGGGTGCCTTGGCGGACAGTGCACTTTAAAATGTGCCTTATGGGGCGCCTTATGTTAACACGCTTTGAGAGTGCGTTTGCTAGTAGAGATAATTAAAATAAAAATAAAATGCCTCCTAAAGCAATCTTCCCCATAATAGGTAATGCCTCAGCCAGCCTTCTTCATTGGGCATAGTGGGGGATTGTACCCATGATCCCTGCACCATTGGTCAGCATCTTAACCATTGTACTGTGGCTCTGTTCCTGTACTTGCTCATCAGCGCACCACTTATGCTTCCCGCGCAACTTTCTCATGCGCTAATGTGCGGGGCGCACTTGACCGCAGCGCACATTAGCACATGATTAATCCCGGTTTTGCTTTTTTCTGACTGAAACGCCCACTCCTTATATGGCATCCGCACACTAGCGCGCCGCGCACCCTAACGGGGTTTTAGTAAACATACCCCTTTGTATTTTAGAAGAAAGGTGGGAAAAACAAAGGACACAAACAAATTTATCATTAGGTCATTTTTCTTTAGGCAGGAGTAACTGTGATCTGGAGGAAGATCGGGCACGTTCAAAACCCTTTTGAACACACTCTCTCGGATAACCTCGAGTATGGAATCGCGCTGCCATATCAGAAGATTTCTTTTTGAAATCATCATTATTGGAATATAAACGCCGCAGACGTAAAAATTGTGATAAGGGTAAATTCTTCTTGAGATGGCTGTTGTGAAAGCTTTCAAAACGAAGAAGTTTGTTACGATCAGTGGGTTTACGGTAAATGGAGGTAGTGAAGCCATACTGTGATTTTCCAATGAGAATATCGAGGAAGGGAAGTTCTATAGTGCTGGATTGCATTTTGAATTTGAGATTGACATCTAAGTTGTTCAGCCAATTATGGAATTGATGTAATTCAGAATTGGTACCTTTCCATAATACTAAAATATCATCAATGTATCTCTTCCAGGAAAGGACAAAGGATGTAAAAGGACAATCTTGTAAATAGGTGTCTTCAAATTGTGCCACGTATAAATTAGCTATATCGGGTGCCATGGCGGCACCCATAGCTGTGCCTTTAATTTGTTGGAAGAACCGATCATTGAACAAGAAGTAATTTTTCGTCAATGCTATGTGAGCCAAATCCACCAAAAAATGGGTGGGGATACGGACAGGTGGAGTACGTTGATCTAAATATTTGGTGATAACAGCAATGGCACCGTCTTGTGGGATATTAGTGTAAAGAGACTCGATGTCAAAGAACACCAAGGTGATATCTGAGAGGTTTCCACTAAACGTGTTTAAAAAGTTGATGATATCAGCTGAGTCTCTAACATATGTAGCAATAAGTGGTACGAAGGGACGTAAAAAAAGGTCAATAAATTGGGATATTGGCTCAAGAACGGACCCAATGCCAGAAACTATGGGCCTGCCAGGTGGAGATTGAAGAGACTTATGGATTTTTGGAATGGTGTAAATTGTGGGAATTACAGGTGTGAAACTTGTAAAAATGAGAATTCGCGTGAAGTCAAAAAAACAGCATTAAGGCCATACATTAACAGGGAGTCGATATCACGTTTGATGGTCAAAGTGGGATCATATGGTAGGACCTGGTAAAAGTTCTTGTCATTAAGTTGATTTGTTAGCTCTTCTATATAATAGAAGTAGAGATCATCTTTAATAGTGCAGGTTCAGTGGACCAGGTGATGGGCACCCCTCCTCACCCTCAGGTTAACAGCTGAAACTGCTCTGCAGCATGACTTGCTGTTGTTATGTGCATGTAGCACATGCAGCCAGTGTATCTTACTGAGCTGATATGCTGGATCAGTGCATTCTCCAGCAGCAGTAAACTCTTCATGGAAACTATTCCATATTTTCTCCATAATCTGTATTTATTAACACTTGGATGTAAGACACAGAAAAGTCTGTTCTTCCTATCCTTAATTCTAGATAATTATGCATTACATAGGTAGCAGCGACCTTAACTTCAGTCTTCCCTCTTACTGGTTCTGGGTCAGTCATTTCTCATAGGAATACAACTCAGCTTTTATTTTGAATCCTTCTTTGCCCGTTAAGTGTCAACATGACATTGGTTGTATTGAAGGGTCACCTTCCTACCAAAAAGCAGGAGCTTATTTCACCTGGCAGTTTCCTAAAAAGACACACAGGTTCCACAATGCTTGTATTGGGGTAAGCAGTGTATTTCCTGGGTCCTCTTTAAAAATGGTTTATGGACCTTTCCTCCAGTAGCTTGTCCAAACCTTTTTTAAACCCAACTATACTAACAGTTTTTACTACATCCTCCAGAAACAAATTCCAGAGTTTGATTACGCATTGAGTGAAAAAATATTTTCTCTTATTAGTCTTAAACAGATTACACCATAACTTCATTGCATATCTCCTAGTCTTTCTACCTTTTGATGGCATAAAAAAAACCCAATCTTCATTTACTTGTTCCACTCCAGTCATCAATTTACAAACCTCTTTCATATTTCCCCTCAACGTCTTTTTTCAGGTTGAAGAGCCCTAGTCTTTTAGGCCTCTTTTCATTGTGGTATACTTCTATCCCCTTTACTATTTTGATGGCTCTTCTGGTACCTTTTCTAATTCCGCTATATCCTTTTTTAGATACAATGACTAGAATTGCAGACAATATTCAAGGTGCAGTCGCACCATGGAATGATACAGAGGCACTCTAATACCCTTTGTTTTATTCTCCATTCCTTTACTTATGATTTCTAGCATTCTATTTGCCTTCTTGGCTGCCACTGCACACTGAGTGGAGGGTTTCAATGTGCTATCCACAATGACACCTAAATCTTTTGCCTGGGTGGTGGTTCTTAATATGGAATCTTGCATTGGGTAACTATAATTTGGGTTGTTCTTTCCTAGGTGCATAACTTTGCAGTTGTCCACATTAAATTTCATCTGCCATTTGAACATGCAGTCTTCCAATTTTTTCAAGATCCTCTTGTAATTTTTCATATTCCTCTTGTGTTTTAACTTTGAATAATTTTGTGTCATCTGCAAATTTGATTACCTCACTCGTTGTTCTTATTTCCAGGTCATTTATGAATATGTTAAAAAGCAGCGGATCCAGCACAGATCCCTGGGGTATTCAGTTTTCTCCATTGGCAAAATTGGCCATATAGCCCTACCCTCTGCTTTCTTTCTTTTAATCAGTTCCTGATCCACAATAGTACACTGCCTCCTATCCCATGACTTTTTAATTTCGGCAAGAGTTTTTCGTGAAGGACCTTGTCAAAGGCTTTCTGAAAATCCAGATAGGCTATATTGACCTTTATTCACACCTTCAAAAATATAACAGATTAGTAAAACAAGACCTTCTTTGGCTAAATCCATGTTGGCTTTCTCCATTAAATCATGACTAGCTATATGTTCAGTAATTTTGTTCTTTCTAATGGTTTCTACCATTTTACTTGCACTGATGTCAGGCTCACTTGTCTGTAATTTCCAGGATCACCCCTGGAATCCTTTTGGAATCCATTCACCAATCTTCAGGTATTACAGATGATTTTAATGATAGTTCACAGATTACTAATTGTAGGTCTGCAATCTCACATTTCTTTCAACACCTGCACATACACATAACGCAAACCACAATCATGCCCCCTGTGGTCCATCACTGACTATCCTGCCCTCCTCAGGGGGGCCATGCACATTTCTACCACCCAGAGGCAGCTCTATAATGAGGCCGAGTGAGGCAGAGGCCTCAAGCGGCAATCTTTTGGGGGTGGCAAAAATTGCCCCCAAAAAGCCCGCCTCACTCGGCCTTAAAAAAAAACAAGGAGAGGAGCCCTCCTCTCTCCGCAACTTTTCAGAGCCGCAAAGGGAGAGTTCCCCTTTTTCGCGGCTCTGTTAAGCCTGCCGGCACTAATGGGAAACAGGAAATGCCTGCTCTGAAAAGCCACGCTGAGCGAGAGAGGAGGGCTCTGCTGGCGAGACCGCAGGGCACTTCCTTCTGTTGCTGCCACGGTGGCAGCGGCATCAGCAGCCAGGTTTTGTTCTTTATTTCCCGGGGGGGGGGGCAGGACTGGAAATGGGCTGATGGGTGGAGGGGATGAGGACTGGTAATAGCCTATGGGGGAGGCTACGACTGAAAATGGGCTGATGGGGGGTTTAGGACTGGAAGTGGGCTGATGGGGGGGTTAGGACTGGTAATGGACTATGGGGGGGGGGGGCTAGGCCTAGAAATGGACTGATGAGGGGGTTAGGACTGGAGATGAGCTGATTGGGGGGTAAGACTGGTTATGGGCTATGGGGAGCTAGGACTAGAAATGGGCTGATGGGGGGCTTAGGACAGGAAGTGGGCTGATGGGGGGGTTAGGACTGGTAATGGGCTATGGGGGCTAGGACTGGAAATGGGCTGATTGGGGGGGTTAGGACTGGACGTGGGCTGATGGGGGGTTAGGACTTGTAATGGGCTATGGGGGCTAGGACTGGAAATGGGCTGATGGGGGGGTTAGGACTGGAGGAGGGCTGATGAGGGGTTTAGGACTGGTAATGGGCTATGGGGGGCTAGGACTGGAAATGGGATGATGGGGGTTAGAACTGGAAATGGGCTGATCGGGAGGAGGGGCTAGGGCTGGGAAAGGGCTATCAGGGGTGGCTAGGACTGGAAATGGGCTGATGGGGGGTTAGAACTGGAAATGGGCTGATCGGGAGGGGGGCTAGAACTGGAAATGGGCTGATGGGTGGTTAGAACTGGAAATGGGCTGATCGGGGGGTTAAGAATGGAAATAGGCTGATCGGGAGGGGGATTAGAACTGGAAATGGGCTGATGGGTGGTTAGAACTGGAAATGGGCTGATTGGGGGGCTAGGACTGGAAATTGACTTATTGGGGGAGTAGGACTGGTAATGGGCAGATGGGGGGCTAGCACTGGAAATGAGCTAGGACTGGTAATGGGCTGATTGGGGGGCTAGGACTGGAAATGGGCTAATGGGGGAGGGGAGGGGAGGAGAGTGCTGCTGGCCCTGGAAGAAAACTAGGGGCTAGGGCTACAAATGGGCTGATGCAGGAGGATGGTAGAATAGAACTGGAAGGGAGCGGATAATGAGAGGGTCTGCCAGGGGAAGGAGGGGGCATGAAGGGAGCTGACATGGGAGAAGGAAGGGGCTGGAAAGGAGCTGACACTTGGGATGTACTGAAGAGGGACTGGAAGGGAGCTGACACTTGGGATGGGAGTAGTAGGTGGTTGGGTATTGGGGAGGAGGCTGGAAGGGAGCTGACATGCAAATGGCACTGGAAGGGACTGGACAGAGGGTAGGGCGACTGGTAGGGAGCTGACTGAGGGGGGTGGCACTGAGAGTGGACGTGAGTTGATATCTGGGATGGTATTTGGACTAGAAGGAGCTGGACAGTGGGGAAGGAGGGGGGCTGGAAGGGAATGGACACCAGTTGCAGTCGTGGGAATGCAAGGCGGTTGACAATGGAAGGTACTGGGAGCGAAGGACTGGAAAGGGGGCTGATAGTGGGGAGGATTACTGGAACTGGAAATGGGCTGATGGAAGGAAGTGAAGAAAACAAAAGAAGAGATAAGAAATGTCAGATGGACCATGGACCATAGAACAGAGAAAGAGAGCTAAGAGAAGACAGGAAAGCAGAAGCCTTAGATCGGGACCAGCATGATCAGAGAATAAAATGGTCATACAACAAAGGTAGAAAAAATAATTTTATTTAAATTTAGTGATTGGACTTTGTGCTATTTTTATATTTTACACAGTACTGGGGAACTGCATCTCTTATTTATCTGATGTTGCACTGCATGTGGACTCTGGCTTCTTGGGGTTCCAATTTAAATTTAGTATTTTTACTTTAGATTGTGGTTACTTATTCTGTACTTGGTGAGGGTCGATGTTGCGAGTGTGTGACTGAGGTCAGGTGTTCTGTTAACATGAAGTGTGTACATAAAAGATCTCTACTGTACTGTAGTAATTTGACTTGTTCAGCTTTTCAAATAGGTGTATGGATGTTCCAGGGCCAACTGTAGTATTTACAGTGATGCTTTTTTTTGGATGGGCTCCTTATGTGAGTTTTGGAAGTTTGTGCTGATATAGTATGGTAGGTTTGCTCTTTGTTTTAGGGTTTTGTATTCGTTCACAATATGCCTGGTACTGGAGAATAATGGTTGTTGTTGTTAGTGGGATGATCAGAATCAGATTTTTTTTTTTTATATTAAGTTCTGTGGGTGAATGTCCTGGTTCTGCTCTGCACCTACTGTGGATGCAAAATATATGTTGAAAAAGCAAGAACCATAACACAGTTTATAACAACAAAATAAAAATGAGTTATAATTTAGTTTTATAAACTGTGCTGTTGGTTCTTGCTGTCTTTTAGTTCCTTGGTGTGCAAACGGGACCGTACCTAGCCCTATGTAAGTGGTGCAGCTGCACAGGGCGGAAAGGCTTGGGGGGGGGGGGCGCATTTCGGCTGTCTGCTGTTGCCCTGCCACCGCTGGCAGGACAATAGCAGGCAGCCGAAATGCGCTCCCCAAGCCTTCTTGCAGCACTTTAAGCAGGTCTGGTCCCTCCATCCTCCGACGCGATGTCAGAGTATGGAGGGACAGATCTGCTTAAAGTGCCAGTGCCTTTCAGATCGGCCACATGCCCCCCTCCTCCTCCCCATATCTCCGTCCAGCACTGCCTGCTCTTTCCCTGCTGCCGGTGCCTCCATGACAAAAACATAGGGTGGCAGCAGCAGCAAGGAAAGAGCAGGCAGCGCTGGATGGAGGTATGGGGAGGAAGAGGTGTGTGCGCCCGAGCTGCAAGTTGCACAGGGTGCGATTGCAGCTCGATATGGCCCTGTGTGCAAACATCTTGCATTTCCTCCATATAATCTAATTGGCTTTTTGGTTTGGTTCAGTCTTTGATTGGATTTCTGAAAAAGCCCCGCCCCCCTCTAAGGTTGGGGGGGGGGGGGCACCTTTTCATACTTCACCTCAGGCAGCAGATTGCCTTGAGCCGCCCCTGCTACCACCATCATAGAAGACAGGCAGGTATTGGGCAATGCTCCTGGTATCACGGTTGCTGTCCTGACTGCTATTGGACAATGCAGTGATTCATCACATCAGCACTGTACTATGCAGGGACAATGCATGCTTCATGCACATGACAGCTGCCATATGTGCAAATGATCTGTTTCTGCAGTCACTCTGTGAGGGAGGGCACACATCACCTGGTCCCCAGAGCAATAAATGGACTCTCCAGATGCTGGAGCAGATCTTTATCACTGCTGGTGTGCTACAGGTATTGTGTGTAATACTAGTTACTTGGTATTCTGTACTGTTTATTTATTTATTTATTTGTTTTTATATAACGCACTATTTCAAAATTATTACAGTTTACATAGAATAAGAAGAGTAAATGTTTTACTTTGAGCAGGCAACATATGGGCAGTTAACATGGAACAGGCATGCCAACTTGGGTAGTAACGGGGAGAACTAAATTACAAGCTGGTGCTTGGTTGGTACACCATGCCTCTGGCATGCCAGAGTGGCCTGTTTTATCTGTTCCTTATGCCTGCTTCTGTTGGCCAGGGACTCTCCCATAACATCTCATGTCACTTCCTAAGGCTGCGGCAGCTGTTAACAAGGAACCCAAAGGCAATGAGTGTTGTCAAGGTAAGAAGGGGGGGGGGGGGTTGACACCAAGGAGAAGGGCCTGCCAGGGCCATAGTTACCAGTAAGTTACCAACAGCCCAAGACTAAATGTTAGCCTTATTGTCAGAGAATTCCAACCACCCAGCTAAATCACAAGCAGTCTACATATGTTGGGCAACACCATCCTGTATCAGCCACTAACATACCATCTGTGCCCGGTCTGCTAACCACCACAAACAGTCCTGTGTAGTGACTGGACTGCAATACAAGAAGGAGCTCACATATCACCTAAGTTTGACCCTATATAAGCACATTGTGCATACATACTGTAGCAGTGACATGGTCACAGCTTTGGCAAAGTGAGAGTAGCCTCTCAGCATGAACAGATGTATGCACCCTGGCCATACCCATGGCAGACCCATAATAAGATGGCTCAGCTATTGAGCTACCCTCCAACATATATACTTCCTGTGCAAACCACTCTGTTTTAGGAAATAACCAGAATTCTCTGCTCCTCATTATGTACCCTTTTATCTTGGACCTGGGGACAGTTCATGCAATGCAGGACAGTGGAAAGTGGGCAGAGACAGGTTGAGAGTGCCTTTCTATGCTGCTGGTTCAACTGACATTCATGTCTTACATGTGCCATGTGTTCAGTCAAAGGGGCAGGCCATGATACATCAACACACACATTGCAGACCATGGGTGTACTAGCAGAATGACCAACATTCCCATTTCCTGGTGTGTGCTTATGGGGATATCATGGAATGATCTCATATTTTGCAGAACAATGTGGCTTACATGGACTCACATATGGCTCAGATGGTTGTCACTGAGTACTTACTTATGGAGGGATCACTAGTTCGCGCACAGATTATGGTCATCATTTGGCAGGTGGTCAGTTTACCTCTGATATGGGCTGTTAATGCATAGTAATCCTGCCTCGGTGGCATATTTTTCCCCCCACATGCACATATCCACTCAATATGTGCAGGTGGGGGGCATTCTGATCCCAGTGCCAGCCCACTCACTCAGTAAACTAGCTCCCTCCATGCCATCATGGCACACCCGCCACTTCAGTGTCGCAGGCGGCCTTATTGTATTTGCACCCATGCAGCTAGGAACACCATGCCGATCCTACTCTCCTCCATGGGGAGATGTGGGCACACATGCTGCTGCCTAGACCTCAGGAGGGAGGGATTACCATGTGCTCCATTTATCTGCTGCTGACATGCTTGCCATCGCACTGACATTGGCAACTGCAGCGTTGCAACTGACATACAAGACTGGGACACAGATTTCATCCACTGCAGGCCACAGTCACTGCGACTGCCACCCCCAGCCTCATACAATGTTGACATGTCTTTTTGATTGTGGCAGCATGTATGTGTGCTGTCACTGTCACAGTGGAGTTCTAACAGACATCACAGATGTACACCTTAGGCAGCAGCCTTGTCAGCATAGTGGACCAGCCAGCCACACTGCCTCATCCACGTGACACCTCCTTTGCCAATTTGGCACCAGCAACATAATGCCCTTTATTGATAGGGCACCAAGCTGTTTCTGCCAATGGAGCACTACTATCACTAATTTGTGGAGTACGGTGGGTGGAGAAAATTGCATATATTAAAATAGACTCTCTGACCCTCTGAAATAGCCCTTTCCACAAGCTTTCAGATGGCATTAGGGTTCCCAGTGATGGGAGCTCTAACACACGCTAACTCAACCTGGCATTAAGGGAGCACCTGCTATCCATGCCCAGTCTCCACTCCATTAACACCCACTCTGTGCCTCCTTTTATCTTAATGCTGAGGACCCCGCTTCCGCATATTAATCCAGCATAACACCCGTTAACGTCAACTTTGGTTCCTTACTGCCCTTTAGTAAACATACCCCCAAGAGTAACTTATCCAGAAAATGAGCAAGAAAGCTTTTAATCTTGAGCAAATCTTCAGAGAATCTTTGCATAAAATTCAATAAATACAGCTCTGATGATCACTGGTAATACTATAAAGTCTTATCAGAGCCTCCTGTGTATCCTGACTGATCACTTCTGTAACTAATCTAAGAAGAATTAATACTATGTAATAATCTGCCCAGCACAGAACTGAATTATGGATATTACGCTGGATAAAGGTAATTTAAACTAATCAATATTTAAGTGTATTTGTACTGAAGAATTATAGGCAGACTCCTGGCACACACTATTGCAATGTTTATAGATCTTGCAGAAAATGTGATGTGAGTAAAGAAATATCACTTGTGCCATGCAAATTGAAACAAACACAGACTCTGCATACGTTCTGATAACTTTACCATGGAAGGAAATCCCTTTCAACTAAGTTGCTGAGGCTAACATACAACTAGGTGGACCCAAAGATTCTAATCCAGGCTTCAGTTTTGATTTTGCCCATTGCATGCATGGATCTATGGTAGCAATTTCTTCAAATGAGAAGTGCATGATCAAGACCAATGGTGGTTGGGGGTAGGGGGGAAGGAGATAACCTGGACAACTTAGGGAGGGAAGTAGGAGGTAGCAAGGGGCTATGGGAGGAAAAGGTATAGTAAGGAAGAAGCCATAAAGGGGTAGGAAGTAGGAAGGAAAGATGATGGAAAGCGATCTTGGAAGATAAGTTTCTGCAAGGGTCCAAGGGGAGATGGCGGAGTGGAATTGCAAAAGGAAGAGAAGGGAAGTAGCCAAGATGAAGATGCAGAAGACAGGAGTCAAGAAGGAGTGATGTGAAAGAGATGTTAGGGGAGAGAAGATCTGGAAGGGAGGGGAAATAGGAGGGGGAAGAGCCAGGAAGGAGATATTGGGGAGGAGAAACAGAATGAAGAAGAGCCAGGAATGGATCAAGGGGAGGGGAGTAGAGTGGAGTGACACCATAAAGAGAAAATAGGAATAAAAGGTAGGAAGGAGAAAGAGTCATGGAGGGGAGGGAATTGGAGGGAAAGGGTTGAGGAAGAGGACCCATCTCAAGTTTCTGTCCTAGGTTGCTATACATCTAAAAACAATGCTGTGCATGATAACATCAATTGCTGCCCATGTTTACAGATTTCCTTAGTGTGGTGATTGTCCTTAAGCATTAATATTACCACACTGGGAGGGTAATTTTACAAGGGAACACCCATATTAAGTCTATTTTATAAAGACAAGTAGATGTCTTCTTGTCTTTATACTAGTGGAATTGTCAGATATTGCACCTTAAGTTAAGGCACAGAGACTTACACCAGCCCTAGAGCTGGTGTAAATGTCCACAACAATATGTTCACGTATATACTAAATTATGGTATTTTATAATCTATGTGCCTACTTGTATGCTCCGCCCGTGCTCTGCCCAAATTCTGCCCTTGTGCGTGCCGAATGGCAAAATCTGCACCATCTTGTCAGTGTGCATACGTTTACACCGGATGCTATTTTAAAGTTCATTTACATGTATGTGTGGCCACATATGCACCTAAATGACTAAAATAGCATGAGGTAGGCATGTATTCTACCACTAAAGTTGGCACCTCCTTATAAGATTACCCCGTCATGCTGATGGCAATCATTCACCAAATACCAAAGATTATTGTGAATGTTTAACGTATAACAATGCACATATTATTTTTGCAAAAACCCATCTGATGGATGTGGTGCATGCCAAGTTGAAGTGGGAATGAGTAGGATAATGCAACTAATCCTCATATTCAAGCAGGCACCAGGGGTGGCGGTCCTCATAGATAAACAACGTCTGTTTGAATTAGACAAATTCTTCAGGATTTGGAGGAGAAATATAATATCATGATGTGGTTCCCTTATTGGCATAAAATCTTGTTTTGCATCTTGTATGCCCTGAATATCTATTCTCATTAACTCTTCAAGGGCAAAATCACTAAGTTGATGGAATTTCCACAGTATCAGCTACTGGAGTGGTGGGTGGTGTTGGGGTACATTTTAACATAGTGGCCGATGAAAGTAAGGACTGTGAGCCAGCAAAAATAAAAGAGCCAGGAGAGGCAAGTGAAGGGGTACATGTTTTGATTGGGCATCTGGGTATGATTGACATCTAGCCCATTTTAAATCATGGAGCGCCAGAGAGTTTACATTTACTTCAGCTTCCCCAAACAGCTATTCTCAAAATCATTATTCCTGATAGTGAGGGGAGTGGTGTACATAGGCATATTTTTGCTGTCTGAACATGTGACAGTCTCAGTAGAGCTGGTGCTGCCAAAAGGGTTCTGGTCAGAAACATAACTGGAAGATACACCCTTGGTTCTATCGGAATGACAGTCTGGCACACACTTTAGGGGTAAGTAGGCTGACTATTCAAAATGTATTGAACAGCCAGATGTCTCCCTGCTGCTAGTGTGTGAAATGGGAAAGGCAGTCAGTCATAAGAAGGGACATTACTGCATTACTGTTTATAAAAAAGCCAGTACCTCATAACAAAACACACTCCTTTTCTAAAATTCAATACATGTGTATACTGGTGATGAATAAAAAGGGGGGGGGACCTCAGTAGAGTGCCACTTTGCAGCAGAAATTCACATTCATTGCTACTAATACATACTCGGATATCAATCACCGATCCCAGACAAGATTTTTTTCAAGTCTTTGCATCTATAAGTAATAAAATGCCAAATATAAATCACAACCTATCAAATTAATGACTCAGATATCAGTTATTTGTGGCAGGCTGTGTCAATTAATACATACTGCTACTACCACTATTAATCATTTATATAGTGTTACAAGGCATACATAGCGCTGTACAGACATATATAAAAGATGGTCTCTGGTCGTCAGAATTTACAATCTAATCAAGACAGACAGTGCAATAGATAAGAACAAGGGTAATGAGACAGAAGGAGAACAAAGAATTAAGATCCAAAAGCGTCCGAAAAGAGGTGAGTTTTTAGCATGGATTTGAAAAGGGGAAGAGGTGAAACCTGATGTAAAGATACAGGTAGTTTTTTCCAGGCATAAGGAGTAACAAGGTGAAAGGATCGAAGTCTGGAATTGACTGTTGAAGAAAAAAAGCATAGAGAGATGCAAGCCAGAGAAAGAGCGGAGTTCACAAGGAGGGGTGTAGGGAGAGAGAAGAAAGGAAAGGTAGTGAGGAATAATAGAATGAAAGCACTTATAGGTCAGAAGGAGAAGTTTGTTTTGGATATGTAAATGGAAGGGAAGCCAATGAAGTGATTTGAGAAGAGGTGTTATATGCGTATATTGGGGCTGGCAGAAGATTAGCAGCGCAGCAGAGTTTTGAACAGATTGAAGGGGAGAAAGATGACTCAGAGAGAGACCAGCGAAGAGAAGGTTGCAATAGCCGAGGCGAAAAGTGACTAAAGAGTGGATAAGTGTTTTAGTAGTATGTTCAGAAAGGAAGGGGCAAATTTTGTTAATATTGTAGAGAAAGAATCAACAGGTTTTTGCTATCTATTGGATATGTGTGGAAATGTGGGCACTATCTGCCAATCTTCTCCCCTCCCACCTTGAGTTTCATCAGCTTCAAATAACTGCTTCAGTAGATGTTATAGTTGAAAGAGAAATTATGGTAGCAGCTCCTCAGGCTTAATATTGATCACAGTAAATTGTCCCAAATAACAAATATGGCCACCAGCAGCTCTGCCGATTCCTCTTCTGGTTGTAGTAGCATGTCTTCCAAGGAAACAAGAAATAGAATCAGCAGGTATGATGACCTCTTATGACTAATAGGGATGTGCACCCATAAGAAAGGACATGGGAAATATAAATGAAAATTTTAATTAGTGGTATTAGAGAACCTAAGTGATCAATCAATCAATATATCTATAAGGCCCATCTCAAGAGTGTCTGTTATCCCTTTCATCAAAGCGTTTTTTAGTCAGACCCTTCTCTAATACTGCTACAAAGCAGTGCTTTTTTCACTTGAGTTCTTTTTATCTTTATTAAATTCTATTGACCCAACCAAGTTGCAATTTGTTTAAATTAAAAAGGCTGTACTCCGACACAGCACTATGTTTTGGATTGCATAATATGGAACATTACCAATCCTGCTTCAGGGGTTAAAAGTTTACTCATCTGATGCTGGGAGAATATAATTCCTGCTCAGGGGTTGTTGGGTTGGGTTTTTTTTTCAATTTCTTTACTGCTGTCTCACGATGTCCATTGCTTTTCTCTCATGAGCTGTCAGATTCTATTTCCAGTTCCGGTTATGTAAACACCATATTATATGACGCTTATATAGCGGATTCACAGTAATGTTGTCCACTCAATCTCTGTATTCATACCATGTGGTTCTATTGACTAGAGCTTAAATGTCCAGTGTTGTTCTAAATAGATTAATCTATTCTCTACTACTATTACTACTACTGCTGTACAGACACATGTAAAAGACAGTCCCTGCTCATTAGAGCTTACAATCTAGTCAAGACAGACAACATAACAGGTGTGGACAAGGATATGTCTAGGGGAATACTAAGGAAACACATAGTTTGCAGGAGGATATTTACTCGTACTCTCAGTATCGCTCCTCAGTTCACGCTGTCAAAAGAAATTACTATTCTGACCTCATTTCATCTTTCACTAACTCCTCCCGGCAACTTTTTTCAATCCTCACCAAGTTCTCCGCATCATCTACTGCACCTCATCCTGCTGTTGCTGAGGTCTCTCCTTCTTCACATCTTCTGACTGACTACCTATATGGTAATGTCTCTAGTCTCCGCTATTCCTTCCCGAACTGCCCTTCTTCCCTCTCCTCTGCTCCTTGAGCTCCATCCTCCCCTTTTTTCTCCTGTTCCTCTTGCTCCTAGTTCCACTTCCATCCAAACTCCTGACCCTGCCTGACAACCTACTCCTAACCTTTCTCTGGTCCATCTTTGGTCCTCTTTTTCTTATATCTCTTCTGCTGAGTTGCTCAAAACCATTACGTCATCTTGCAAAACAACTTCTCGTTAGATCCATTCCCATTGCCTTGGCTCTCTGCTCCCTCTCTTGCTCATCTGCCTCTAATTCTCTCCATGCTAAATGACAGTCTCTCTTCTGGTACTTTTCCCCTCAATTGGAAGCATGCCGCCATTCATCCCATTTTAAAGAACTCTTCCCTTGATCCTATTCCTGCCAATTATTGTCCTGTTTCTACCCTTCCTTTTCTGTCTAAAAGACTGGAAAAATTGGTTTTCTCACAGCTCTCGGCTTTCCTGAATTCTATCAATGAACTTCACCCCTGTCAGTCTGACCTTCGTACAGGGCACAGCATGGAGACGGTTCTTCTTTCCCTGCTTAATGATCTTCACTGGGCGCATGATCATGGTGACATCTTGGTGGCGGTTTCCCTTAACTAATCTTCAACTTTTGACCTTGTTGATCATGCTATTTTCCTTTTTCAGCTTCACGACGTTGGGCTTCAAGGCACATTTCTTCATTCTTTCTTGTCTTGACAGTCTTTTTCTGTCATGGTTGGTTTCTGCTCTTCCTCTTCCCGATTGCTTCTCTGTGGTGTCCCCCAAGATTCTGTCCTAGTCCCCTTCTATTTAATATTTTTCTTACCCCTTGACTCTTCTTATCCAGCAATTCAGTGTCACAGCACACTATCATGCTGACGACATACTCCTCCTTCATCATACTAATCCAACATCCCCTGTTCTCTCTCCACTCAACGCTTGCCTCTCTGCTATTTCAGTTTGGTTCTGACAACTTTCTCCACTTAAATCCCAAAAAGTCCACAGCAATCTGGTTTTCATTCAGCTGTTCTCCCCCAGTTCAGACTCCTCTCCTCTCTGGCACTGCCATTTCCTTGTCTGATGCAATCCGCTATTTAGGTGTTACTTTGGACTCCTTCCTATCATTTAGAAACATAGAAATATGATGACAGAAAAAGACCACATGGCCTATCTAGTCTGTCCTTCCATAACAACTACAACAGCCCCCTTTTTACCTTTAGATATCCTCTGTGTTTGTCCCATGCTTTTTTGAATTCAGTTACTGTCCTCATCTCTACCACCTCCACTGGGAGACTAATAGAAACATAGAAATATGACGTCAGAAAAAGATCACATGGCCTATCTAGTCTGTCCTTCCATAACAACTACAACAGTCCCCTTTTTTACCTTTAGAGATCCTCATGCTCATCTCTCTTCTCTAGTCCGACACTCTTTTTTTGTTCTGCAACAGATCCATGCCATCCTCCCTTTTCTCTCTCCTTCCTCTCTCACTACCCTTCTTCTTCCTTTTGTGATTTCTCGGTTGGGCTACTGCAACACTGTACTTCTTGGCCTTCCCTGTTATCAACTGGGTCAACTCCAGCTCATCCAAAACACTGCAGTTCGCCTTCTTGTTCATGCTTCCAACTATGATCATGTCTTTCCGTTGTTAATTAGGTACCACTGGCTTCCCATGGATCACTTTTTGCAATATAAATTACTTGCCCTGATCCATCGCGTACTTCATACTGGCTCTCCCCATTATCTTTCTGATATTCTTCTTCCTCCACGCCATGCCCTCCGTAGTATTCACGCAAACCACCTTCACCTTCCTTCTGCAACTCAGGCTCGCTTGGAAACTATCTGCTCCTCGGCTTTCTATTTTCTTGCTCCTGGGCAAGGTACAGATGTCCTAGACATTGAAAGGGTATATAGAATGTGTCACATTCCTCTTCGATTCTCACCACCACCAAAAAGTTGTCTAATAGACAATTTTTTGGTGGTGGTGAGAAGTGAGGAGGACTGTGACAAATTCCATCTAACCTTTTTGATGTCTTGGACATCTGCACCTTGTTCACTCACAATCTTAAATGACAGAGGTGTAAGGCAGGGGTCTCCAGATCCAGCCCTGGAGGGCCACAAACCAGTCAGGTTGGCAGGATATCTCTAATGCATATATATCTCATGCATGTTCATTAGGGATATCCCGAAAACCTGACTGGTCTGCGGCCCTCCAGGACCGGAGGTGCCCACCCCTGGGCTAGAATGGGATTTGAACCTAGTTCTAGGTCAGCTTATGAAGCCACCTTTTGAGCCTTTGGACTCTACCTCCTTCAAATTTCTTTCCTGGAAGGTTGTTTTCCTTATTGCAGTCACTTCGGCTCGCCGCATCAGTGAACTGCAGGCTTTAGTGGCTCATCCACCTTATACTAGGTTTCATCATGATAAGGTGGTCCTTAGGACGAATCCCCACTTTATGCCCAAAGTGGTCTCGCCTTTTCATCTTAATCAAGAGGTATATCTACCTGTCTTTTTCCCGGCTCCTCATGCATCCAGTGCAGAGAGGAACCTTCATACTCTGGATTGTAAAAGAGCTCTTGCCTTTTACCTCAACAGGACTCAACCACATCGAAAGTCTTCCCAACTTTTCGTGGCTTTTGATCCTTCTCATTTGGGACTTCCAGTCACCAAGCGTACACTTTCCAATTGGATCGCTCAGTGTATTTCTTTTGCTTACCAGAGTAAGAACATTTCTCTGGAGGGCCATGTCACAGCTCACAAGACAATTAAAAGCACTTATTACAGAATGAAGCTCATCAAAAGACTAAGGCCGCTTCTTGATACTGTTCACTTTAGAAATGTTTGTCAAGCATTGATTACTCCATTACTTGACTTCTGTAATCCAATATATCTGGGTTTATCTAAGCAAGCACTTAAGCCTTTACAACTGGCGCAGAATACTGCTGCACGTATAATTTTTGGTCTATCAAGTAGAGAACATATAACTCCCATCTTGAAAGAGCTTCACTGGTTACCTATAGCTTCACGTGTAAAATATAAAACTATAATTTATATTTTCAAGATAAAACAACAATATTCTGCAGAAAGCCTGACATATCTCATACAGTCAGATATTAGCAACAGACCTAGAAGAAGAGGATCTGACAACAGAATCAGCTTATCAAATGATGTCAGAAAACACGTAAAGACACCTCTGAAAGGGCTTTCTCTTTTGCTGCACCTTCCATCTGGAACTCTCTACCTAATGAGCTGAGAGCAGCTCAGGACATCAATGACTTTAGAAAGCAACTGAAAACATCTTTGTTTATAGAACACTACGATCATGCAATTAACTAACTTAATTTGTCTGGAATGTAAATCATATACATATTGTATAATAGCTCACATTATAGTATAGCTCACTATGTAGATAATGCAACTCACTCTAACACATTATACCATAACTTTAACTTTTATTTCTTTACATTTTCTCACTAATACTCTTAATATCTTTGTTTGTAAGACCGCTTTGATTGTATGATAAGGCGGTATAGAAATCCAATTAAATAAATAAATAAATAAATAAATAAATGTATATGGTGTCCGTGCTCTGTAGGGTAAAATGTGGGTGTCTTGGGCATGTTTTCATCATCTGCAATAAAGGTGCTGTCTGTATTAGCACGTTGTAGTAGTGGGTAAAATATGGGGACTGGTTTGGCAGGAACCACAGCTGGGACTTGAACCTGTGATCCTCGGCTTCTGAATACATTGGTTTTGTGCACTGCACCACCTTGTTGCTACAGAGTCTGTACATTCCTTGGTGATAGCATGACTGTTCATCAGACAGGGCCCGTCTGTTGCAGTACACGGCACCCACCTACACAGGGCTAGGCCACGGTCTGCTCTGGGAAGCTGCCACTGCCCCCTCCACCACCAGTATCCCTCAGCCACCATGCTGACATGCCCTTCTGCTGGTGGAGCTGGTGGTGCGCAGTCTCAGGCCATCCAGTGTGCAGGTAGGCGGCTGCCTATGGTGTGGGTTCTGGGGTAGGGGTGCCTGCATAGACGTCCACGCTCCCCCCCAGCCCCGCCTGCCAATGTTCCGTGCCCTTGGGGGTTGCTGTTGGGTAATATCCCCTGTGACACTTTGGGAAACACACTAGTGCCCATGTTGGGTCTTCAGCAGTTGCTGTCTGGCTGCTCCGCTGTTTCAGCATTCGTATGGGCCACCTAGGCATCACCCTAGTCCGCACTGTGTCCCAGCTCCACCACAGCATGTGCTGCCTACGGCCCTCTGTATCCCCTTCTCCGGCATCTGTCCAGTTGCCGTTTTGACATGCCCGCCCTGATGTTGTGGGACATGTGCATGCCATAGGAACCCTGTCCGATGGTGGGGAAAACCCTGAGCAGCGCTATTTCACTGTGGGCCCATTCACCTTGTATGGGGACGGAGTATAGACCCTTCCATGATTTATATCTGTTCTATGGAGCTTACTCGGGGGGGAGGGGTTGATGTTTCTCATTGATACCACTATTGGCCAGCTTGGTTATTGTTTTTTTCCAGTTTGTTGGGGTCATTTTCAGTATTTCTGTGCCCTTTTGTTCTGTGCACATGTATCACACTTATCACTCTTTTTTGGTTTCCCTGCCTGGGCTGTACATTGTTGACACTGAAATGGTTTCTCTCCCCTGTAATGTGCATTTAACGGCAGGTTTTCATTCGCGTTGGAAATCAGCTCTGAAAATCAGCGCGTTAGTGTGAAGGGAGCCTCTCCCCACCCACTCTCCGCCCACTGACCCCTTCTCTCCGCCCTCTCTCCACCTTCTGCGGTGTTTTACCGCGCCGTGGGGCATTACGATCGTTAGCGCATCATAACGCGCATTATGTAACGTTAACGATCGTTAGCGCATCATAACGTGCGTTATGATACGCTAACAATCGTTAACGTTACATAACGCGCGTTATGTACGATTACCGCAGTTTAGTAAACATACCCCTATGTTCTTTGATTGTGAGAAGCAAATGTTTCAGATCATCTTCACTTTCAGCCAGTAATGTAGTATCATCAGCATAGCGAAGGTTGTTGATGAGTCTTCCACCAATCTTCACACCTCTGTTGTCTTCATACAGTCCTGCTTCTCTGATGATTTGTTCTGTATATAAATTAAACAGGTAGGGGGAAAGTATGCAGCCTTGTCTTATTTATTTATTATTTATTTATTTATTACAGGCTCTTATATACCGCTCTATTCAGCATCAGCGCGGTTCACAATATAACAACAGACCAGAACAACAAACTGTTTGGTTTTACAGAGAACAGGTCAGAGAACTTGGATAAAACATGGGGAAGTCATTACTGCAACTATTTACATGAGTATTTACATGTATATACACAACAGGATTTATTCTTAGTTTGGGTAGTGATCGAGATTGGTTAGCTGGTCTAGTAATATTGGGGGAAAAGGTGGGATTTGAGTGCCTTTCTGAAAAGAGATAGATCGGTGATAGCCCGAATCTCTGGGGCATCACTTAGGGGCATAGAAGCTGAAGGCCCTGTTAGATGTCGCTGATAGGCATTTTGTCGCTGCTTTAGGGATAATTAGCACATTAGTTGATATCGTTCTCCTAGATCTGTTGGGTGGAATGGCCTGAATGAGGTTTATTAGAGAGGAGGAAGTGATGCTTTTAGTGGCCTTGAAGTTGAGTAATAATGTCTTGAACAATAGTCTGCCATGTATGGGGAGCCAGTGGAGTTGCTTTAGGATGGGTGTTACATGGTCCCTTCTTGATGCTCCGTAGAGGACTCTAGCAGCGGTATTCATGGCGAGTTGCAAAGGGTTTAAGGTGGAGTGTGGGAGGCCTTGAAGAATGGCATTAGCATAGTCAAGGTGGGGTAAGGTTAAGGCTTGAAATATAGTTCGGAAGTCATCAGGATCAAGCAGGGGGCGAAGATGGTGGAGTGTCCGGATCTTGAGGTAAAATGCTCTGACTACATTGGTTATATGTAGTTTCAAATCCATGCGTTGGTCCAAAGTGACTCCAAGGTATCGAATGGAAGGTTTTGATTGGAGCTTGGCTTCTTTCACCTTTATATGGGATGGGGGGGGGGGGTGAAAAGTGGGTCCTTAGTGATGAAGAGAACCTCAGTCTTTTTGTGTTGAATTCGGAGGTTCTGGGATTGAAGCCATTCAGACACTTACACCTTTGCTTATTTTAAACCATTCTGTTTCTCCTTGTTCCGTTCGAACTGTTGCTTCTTGATCAATGTACAGATTGCGCAAGAGAACGATCAGGTGTTCTGGTATACCCATGCTTCTTAATGTGGCCCAGAGTTTCTCATGGTTTACACAGTCAAAAGCCTTGCTATAGTCAATAAAGCACAAATAGATATCCTTTTGGTATTCTTTAGTCTTTTCAAAGATCCATCTCACATCCGCAATGATGTCTCTCGTTCCTCGCCCTTTCCTGAGCCCTGCTTGCACTTCAGGTAGTTTTTGTTCCAGGTATGGTTGTAGTCTCTTTTGAATAATCTTCAGTAGAATCTTGCTGGCATGTGGGATCAGAGCTATTGTTCGATAATTTCCACAGTCTGTTGGATCACCTTTCTTTAGTATTGGTATAAACACAGATCTTTTCCAGTCAGTTGGCCATGATGTTGTCTTCCATATTTCTTGGAAGAGCCTTGTAAGTATGGTAACAGCTGCATCAGATTGCTGCAATACTTCTATAGGAATGCTATCGATGCCTGGTGCTTTGTTCTTTGATAAGGCTTTTCACTTTCTTCCAACACAACCTTCTTGATGTCATTCCATAACTCTTCCAGAGCTCTGTCATTTGTATCTAAAACAGCAAATTGATTTTGCAGGCAGTCTTTAAATTCCAGTGGTATATTCTCAAGGTCATATTTTGCTACATTCATGAGTGGTTTGCTCTTTTTCAACTTTAGCTTGAGTTTGCATACTAGTAGTTGATGATCTGTACCACAGTCAGCTCCAGGTTTTGTCTTTGTTGATGTTATAGAGCTTTTCCATCGTTGACTTCCACAGATGTAGTCAATTTGATTTTTATACAATACATTGGGTGAAGTCCATGTGTACAGTTGCCGCTTGTGTTGCTGGAAGAAGGTGTTTGAGATGAATAGATCATTGGTCTTGCAGAATTCTATCAGTCTTTCTCCAGCTTCATTTCTGTTGCCAAGTCCATATTTTCCAACTACTTTGCCTTCTTCTTTGTTGCCAACTTTTGCGTTCCAGTCACCCATGACTATCAGGATATCCTGTTTGCATGTTCTGTCAATTTCAGCTTGTACTTGTTCATAGAACTCTTCAATTTCATTCTCTTCTGCAGCTGTTGTTGGGGCATATACTTGAATTATAGTTGTGTTGATAGGCAATCCTTGTAGACGAATAGAGATTAAGCGTTCGCTGACTGCATTGTATTTCATTACATTTCTTGCAAGTTTCTTCTTTATTATAAATGCAACACCATTTCTTCTTTGTCTTTCATTTCCGTCATAGTAGACCATGTGATCATCTGATGCAAAGTGCCCGATGTCAGTCCATTTCAGTTTGCTGACACCCAACAGATCAAGTTGTACACGTTACATTTCATTCTTGACCACCTCCAACTTCCCTTGGTTCATGCTTCGAATGTTCCATGTTCCAATGATTTATATTTTCTCAAATGAATTCCAATTTTCCAAATAGTTCTGCCTGCATAAATTAAATTACATGGGCACATAATGATATAAACTACATATGCAGTCTGACAATTGGTAGTAAATTTCATAGAATAACTTCTGTTGTCAACAGATCAATCTACATTTTCATAGTGAATGTTAACCCACAAAAACTGTAATTACCACAGGGACGATGCCCTCTGCCCAGTGTAATAATTTTGTATTCATTCTTGAAATCAGACTGTACTACTATATCCTTAATATTTTATCCTTCAGTTTGGAGTCACATTATTTTAACATGGCTCAGGTTTATTGAAGACTTTTTCATGGTCTGGACATCATCTGATCAACATCTAATATCTTTTGTACAGTGGATGAATACCTGTGATATTCATTTGAAGTTCATTGTGCCAGTTTCATCTCAACAAATCTCATTTTTGTATATGGTAGTTTCTAAATATGAAAACCAAATTGGTGATTATGCTGTATTGCAAACCAATAGAGAGGAACAACTTATTAAGTTTTAATAGTTATCATCCTATGTCATTGAGAAAGCTCTGGTCAGTTTGGGAAGGTACATCATATTTTCATCAACAAGCTAAAGTTTTGTCTCAAAGGTTATCACACAGAGATTGTCATTCATTTGTCATATAAAAGGCGTATTTGAATGGAGCCACGGTGCCATGGCAACGGGATGACAAGGCACTGGAGCTCCATTCAGGAGCCTGACTGAGGTAGCCGGGCAAGTGGCTGTGCATGCAGGCTGATTGGAATCAGGCCCCGACCTGCACTTACAGGCCCTAGACCTGATTCTGATCCCATGGGCACATCTAGCCCCGCGGGATCAGAATCGGGTCTACCTTTGGGCGTCCCGATTCCGATCGGATGCACAGGTTCCTGGACAGACACATTGGAATGTAACTCTAATGGAAAAATTTTATAACAGGGCACCTAGCTTAATAGAGCAGGAAAGCACCTATTTTTAGCCAGTTTTTTTAAAGACACTTAGGCGCCTTTGTGTCTTCATAAAACATTACCAAGAATCTTGCAGAAATCATGCCTAAGGTGCAGACATTATATCTGCTCAAGAGCAGGCATAAATGATAGCATGTAAAATGCCCAGGGATGTCAGCTTTTTATAAAATAGGTACATAAATCATCACTCTGCCCATGCTTTGTCCAAACTCTGCCCCTGAGCATGACTATTTTAGATGTCATCATTTTATCAGAACCCATTTACCTGCATAAATCAGCATTTTATGTGTGAGTATGGTTTATAAAATTACCTTTTCAAAGGGTAAACCTTTGAGAACCTGCCAGTAGTTAAGTTACCGACAGCATAGCTTTCAGCATCACTGATGCATACAAGCTCCCATGGCAGGACAAATGTGAATGGCATAAATAAATTCAATAAATAAACTTTACCTTGTCCTCCGGTGGTGCTGAAGTGGCTCACATTTGAGATCTAGGCAGGTTTAAGGCCCAAGGGGTAGGCCGCAATCGAATGCGGCATTGAAGAGTCAGGCCACCTGTTTTAAATTTGAAAAAAGTGCCCACAGAAGCATTCCGGAGTGGCAGGGGGACCTCTCGTGCTGATTTGCAGTGTCCAGAGGAAGCTGGCAAGTTTAAAAGTAAAAAAAAGCAATGAAAGTTGCCATGGGTTTGGCGGTATTGGCCATTGTATTAAAAGTTTAAAAAATGGTGCCAAATGGTGCCGCACCCTCCATTTCAAATAAGCAAAGCAACCCACTCCAAACGCATACAAAAAATCAATAAAAATAAAAACTGCAATGTTCGTTATTGACTGATTTTAAACAAACAGAAAACTGCACAGAAGGTCTCAGTATCCATAGGCATGTAACAGGCGCGGTACAAAATAACTGTTACCACGAACCAGCCTGATTAACATCAATGACCCTCCGTGCAGAACAGGGCTGACCACTATACAGGCTAAGCAACAACAAAAAAAAAAATACTTAGTTTAAATCAACTTCATTCTTTGAAGCAACAGTTGACATGTTTCAAATAGGTAGCCACCCCGTTTCCCGACGCTCCAAGTCAGAGCTTTCAAAAGCGTTTTGCGATGACTCTCGCTTCATCAGGGGAAACACAAACTACAAAACAAAAACAAACATTGAATATTTTAAAACCATACACCCAGCAACGATATTATCAAAAATGTACTCACTCACAACACCACTTGGCCTGTCCCAAAAGAGCATAGAACAACAAAATCCCTGACCTTCTTTTCACCATCGCCAGGCTCACAAACGCCGCGCATGCGCTCTAAGCCATTCCAGCCCTTCTTAAATAACAGACCAACTTCCTGTCAAACAAAATCTCCATCTCCCAACTAGATGCACACCCCCAGTCCACCTGGAGATTCAAACCCCCCGGCGACACAGTGCGAGCCCGAAAAATCCACCGTTGTTCACAAATCAATAGCGTTTCCTCCCTAGATCTGCCAGCCCTCCCGACCACCACCTGATCCATGCAAAAACACCATAAATCAGTAAAACAATGGCCCAACTCAATACAATGAGGAGCCAAAGGAGCCTCCTTCACTTGACACCTGAGCCTACTCCTATGCTCAATCATACATTTACGAAAAGGTCTAACCGTGCTGCCAATGTATAACAATTGGCATGGACACATAATGCCGTAAACAACATATGTGGAATCACAAGTGGTCCGTTTTTTCAAAACAAACCGTAAACCCTGATATTCAAAATGCATTACAGTCCGCGACACAGCACAAATTGAACAATGACCACAAATGTCATGCCCCCGTATCTCATTCCCCCCGCACACATCAAGTACCGGCTGTAACACCGAGGGACTAAGCCACTCCCGCAAATTACGCTGGCGTTGCCAAACACACCTCACCCGCTTACCTTCCAAACCAGGGACAGTCTGCAGTACCCCCAAATGTTTTTTAATAATCCGTTGAATACTAAAACTAAATGGGGAGTACTTAGAGATCAAATTAATCTCTTCACCATCACCTATCTGCACATCCCTGTTTCGAGGCATCAATAAGAGGGCCTGATTGTTATACAATGCCCTCTTATAAGCAGTACTAATCACCCTCATCGGATACCCGTGTGCTGCAAAACCATGAGCCAAACCCCTTGCCTGTCGCTTAAAGTCCACCTCATCCGAACAATTCCGATGATACCTTATAAATTGGGAAAAGGGGAGGCTATTTCTTAACCCAACCGGATGAGCACTATCATAGTGCAAAAACGTATTCCTATCAGTCGGCTTCCTATGAACAGAGGTCACCCAACCCTCAACACTCTTTCGTACCACTACATCCAAAAACACAATCTCAGAGCTGCTGTATATGCTCGTAAATTGGATGTTAACATCATAACCATTCAACCATTGCACAAATTCCTGGAAAACAACATCCGTACCTCTCCACAGCACAAACACATCATCAATAAATCTACACCACAAAACTAAATGTGAAGCAAAAGGGAACCTATAAATCCACATGTCCTCAAACTTGCCCATAAAAAGATTCGCCACTGAGGGGGCACAAGTGGCCCCCATAGCCACCCCTGAAACCTGATGGTACATCACCCCCTCGAACACAAAATAATTCTCAGAAATCGCAAGGCGAACCAATTTGCTCACAAAAGCAATCAAGGCCGAGGACATATCCCCCCTACGTTGTAAACACTCCTCCACCACCTCAAGAGCCACTGCTTGTGGTATAGAAGTATACAAGGAGGCCACATCTAAAGTGGCCAAGAAAATCTCCGATGAACCAGCCAACCCCGCATGACACTCCAAAATGTTTAAAAAATGCATGGTGTCCCTAATATACACCAGAATGTCCAATAACAAAGGTCTTAAAAAAGAGTCCACATACACGGATAGGGGCTCTAACACCGTGCCCCTTGTGGACACAATCGGATGACCTGGAGGGCTGACTGCATTCTTGTGAATCTTAGGTAATAAATAAAATTTAGCCACCGATGGGCTCTTAACATTGTGGAAAGCATGCTCTTTTCGGGAAATCATTTTTACAGAAAGAGCTTCTGCAGTGATCTCCTTAATGAACTCCTGTAATTGAATACTAGGATCATGGGCCAACCGCTGATACGTACCTGTATCAGACAGTTGACACTGAGCTTCCTTTAAATAATCATCCCGAGCCCAAATAACAATTGCACCCCCCTTATCAGCATTTCCAATCACTAGATCAGGCCGCGCAATCAAATCATCCAATGCCCTTTTCTCCACTCTAGATAGGGCAAAAATTGTTGATCGATGGTCCTGCTCCAAAACCTGAACATCCCGCAAAGCGAATCGTTTGAAAATTTGTAAAGCAGGTGGAATCTGGCCAGGCAATGTAACACGTTTAGGGGCAGAAACCTCCTGTTGCATGACAGACTGAGCAGAATAAAAGATCTTTAAATGCAATTTTCTAATCAAACTCTCCAAGTCCACTCGAAACTGGAAAGAATCAAAAAACGTGGCTGGTACAAATGAAAGTCCCTTGTTAAGCACCTTATAATGCATCAATTGACGTACTTTGGGGCTTCTAGGTATAAATTCATTTTCCCACTAGGTGGTGCATCTGTCATTAATTTTCAATGCACATATTTGAACATCTTGACCTTGCTAACAAAGTCATGGGATATGACTGACATGGTTCTAGCAGTGGCGCTGGTATACAACTTCAAAGATGCATTTGCGTCAACTGACGCACTTTGGGGCTTCTAGTGTTAAGAGAATTTGGGGACAAGACACCTATTAATCTTAGGATGAGAGAGTTTTATGAGCAGAGGCAATTATGAGGAGAATCCATGAGGACATTTGGTTGTGATCTTCAAGAGAAGATGTCTAGAATTATTGCTAGAAAGCCCACTGCTTTTCCAGATGTGGAAGAGGTGTTAAAGGAACAACTGGTAACCAGACTAAAAGTTGATAGTTTACATCAAGACATAAAAAGGAAAAAAAAAATAACAACCCAGAAATGACCTTCCAGGAGTTACTCACAATGGCTATTGAGGCTTCTGAAGAGGAAGAGAGTTTGTTTGGTGAAAGAGAAAGAGAATGGAGAGTTCATCTCCTTTCAAAGAAAAATGAAGGCGTAGTGAAAGCAGCTGTTGGGGAGACAAAACTCACATTACAAGCGATTCAACAACTGACCCACACTGTGGAGAAGCTTGGGATGAGTTTAAACCAAAGTCAGTAAGAGCTTTTCCAAGTACTACAAGCACAAGGAAGAAATCAGAGAGGGGATTTTCAAAGAAGATGGTGGGATGAAGCTGAAGACTGGCCTTTTCAGTACAAGATGAGGGGAAGAAATGAGAGAGCAGAACTTGTTTGTTTTAAGTGTCAGGAGCAAGGACACATAAGCCAGTTTTGTGAGAGTGAAAGAACCAGGTCTGAACCCAAAAAGAAGTTTGGGAAGGCTACCATTAAGAGTGATAAACCCAGTTATAAGGGACCAGACAGTGCAGGTAAAGACGAATGTTCATCAAATGGAAAAGTGAAGGGGAAACCTGAAGATTCACTGCTGTTACTTAAGCCCTCAACTTCTAGGGGAGGAGTGAGAGTTATACAGAATGAACACTTCTTGACCAAACAATGATTCAGGAAAGAGACAGTAGGCCCAAGGCCTATCATAGAAGTCAAGATGAGTGGGGTGCCTGTAAAGTGATCGACACCGGTTCAGAAGTGAGCACTATAACTGTTGAATACTCTAGCCTCCACCACCCGCCCGACAGCCATCAAAAACTCCCCCGATCGGGGTAGAGCGCCTGAGCGGAAAATCCTCCCGCTCAGAAGCTCCTGCCCAATAGGGCAGTGGGAGCAACGAAACTCACTTTAAAAGCGGTGCCCTAGCAGGCAGCCTGCCGCTCCAGCCTCCACCACCCGCCCGACAGCCATCAAAAGCTCCCCCGATCGGGGTAGAGCGCCTGAGCGGGAAATCCTCCTGCTCAGAAGCTCCTGCCCAATCGGGGCAGTGGGAGCAATAAAACTCACTTTAAAAGCGGCGCCCCAGCAGGGTGCACCCGCATCTGGCAGGCCCGCGCCTAAGGGCCTCTCCAGAGGGCCCTTTGGCATGGCCCTTAGGTGCGGCCACAGAAGCAGCCACAAATGCAACCAGGAGTAAAGCAACAGCAGCCATCATCCACCAGCCCACACAGCAAAACACAAGCAACTACACAAAAGAAACACCACCAACACAGAAACCTCAGCCCACA
The DNA here is from genome assembly GCA_033557465.1 of Ichthyophis bannanicus. Taxonomy (NCBI): domain Eukaryota; kingdom Metazoa; phylum Chordata; class Amphibia; order Gymnophiona; family Ichthyophiidae; genus Ichthyophis; species Ichthyophis bannanicus. The sequence goes on along the minus strand of CM066035.1, from coordinate 802,683,896 downwards.
CGAGACAGCGAAAAAAAGAAAGGAACACCCAACGCCCTAAGGAAACCATCGCGGAAGCCCAACCCAGCCCCAGGACACACAGGTACACCTATAAACCATGCCACCCTTCCTAGCCCCAATTTACCTCCTAGCACCATTCCTAACCCTTTATCTCTCCACTACCGACACACTCCCCAACCACCCCATACCAAGCGTCACAACCATCCAAACCACAAACACCAACAACCCCCACCCCCTGCATGGAGCAATACCCACACACCACCCACAACAATCCACACCCCCAGTCCCCCAAACAACAACCCTCTTTCCATCACACTAATAAATGCTCGTTCAGTTAGAAACAAGCACCACATGCTCCAAGACCTGATCACAACCCAAAAGACTGACATCCTTTGCATAACTGAAACATGGCTAACGGATACCGATACTGTGCTCATGAACCAACTAACACCAAATGGATACAGTCTTCATCACTGTTCTTGAGCCCACACCAGAGGAGGAGGAGTAGCCATCATTGCAAAAGCCAACCTCCACCTCAGAAACCATGCCTCAGAAACAACCAATGAAGCGGACATACTCACTCTCACCAACAAGCACATCTCCATATGCCTAATCTACCGAGCGCCCACCCCAAGCACCAACCTATCAGGCATATTACAACACATATCAGAGAGTGTCATCTCCACAAAAGAACAACTAATCCTCGGAGACTTCAACCTCCCAACACTCCAGGACAAATATGCCGAAGCCTTCATCAATGCCATCGAAGCAATGAACCTAACCCAGATCATACACGAACCAACACATGAAAAAGGAAACACACTTGACCTCATATTCCTGAACTCTCAAAATGCCACCTCATACAAAAACCCAGAGATCACATGTGTACCATGGTCAGACCACTATCTCATCAGCATCTCCCTCATCTACCAGCACACCAGCATCAAAGAAAACAAACAACATACAAGAAGATTTAAACCATTCATCAAAGAGGATTTCCTGGCGCAAATACTACCTAAACTCCAAACAAGCTCCATCAACATTGATGACCTAATCCACAACTGGAATACTATGATCTCCTCTGCATCTTGTGCAACGGCAAACTGCACCAAAACCAGACATACCTCAACAAAAACCTGATGGTTCACCCCCAACCTATGAAGACTAAACACCCAACTCAGAAGAGCAGAGAGAAAATGGAGAAAGACAAAAAAAGAGGAAGATAAAGTAAAATACATCAGTGAACTAGACGCTTACTACACAGAAACCGATAAAGCAAAAAGGACCTACCACTCGAAGATCATAAACACCTCAATAAACAAACCACGTGAGCTCTTTGAAATTGTCAAGAAGCTAACAAAAGCACCCAACCACTCCAACCAGCTACCAAATATCCCACCAGAACTACTAGCACGCCAATACAAGCAGCTTCAACAACCTCAAATTCCGCAACCGCATGCAGAGACAACAACCTGCCCTACTTCCATAGACACAGACTGGAGCACATTTGAAACAATCACCAAAGAAAAAATAGAATCCACCAACTCCTGCCTAAACACTATCACCTCTCCACTAGATCCATGCCCTGCAGAATGGATAAAGAAATCCAAGGAGGACATAAGCACGCCCCTAACCCACATTGTTAATGAATCCCTCAGACAAGGACACATGCCAGACATCCTCAAAACCTCCATCATCCGCCCAACCCTAAAAAAACACAACTTAGACCCCCTTGACCCCGCCTCCTTCAGGCCTATAGCAAGTCTTCCATTCACAGCCAAAGTCATTGAGAAGATAGTTCAACAACAACTTCAAGACCACCTGGATATCAACAACATACTGGACCCGCAACAACATGGTTTCCGTCCATTCCACGGAGTCGAAACCCTCATGACATCACTAATGAATACCCTCATCAAGAGCACACAGACCAAGCACTCTGGCTACGCTATGATCTTCCTGGACATATCCGCAGCCTTTGACACCATCTCCCACAACATCCTCCTACACAGACTCCAAGAAATTGGCATCAACAACGTTGTACATCAGTGGTTCCACTCCTACCTGACCAATAGACAACAACTGATCCGCACAAGCATAGCAACCTCCCCCCTCCCCTTTCAGCAACACCAAGGAGTACCCCAAGGATCCACACTATCCGCCATGCTCTTTAACATCTACCAGCAACCACTCTGCCCAATCATACGTGCCCATAACATCAACTACCACAGCTACGCAGATGACATAATGCTCTATGGACCGATCACAACCACCAACCCAACAAACGATTAACTAACAGACTGCTTCATAGAAGTCTCAAGCTGGCTACAAAAGAACAACCTATCCATCAACCTAAAAAAAACAGAAGCCCTCGTAGTAACCAAGGATCCAAACTTCACACCACCACCACACCTCAACTTAGGAACCACACAACTACAAATACAACCACACATAAAATACTTAGGAATCATCATAGACCAAGCGCTCACACTCAAGCAACAGATCAAAAAGACTACCGGAATAATATTCCACAAAGCAAAAACAGTACAACGCCTCAGGCCTTTCCTTGATCCACAGGACACTGTGACGCTCCCCCACCTGGACTACTGCAACATAATCTATCACGGACTACCTGCCACCCACTATGAACTGCCTTAAATACCACAGCAAGAATTATCCAGAAAGCAAAAAACAAGATCACATCACCCCAGTCCTGATAGAACTGCACATACTCCCTCTCGAAGCAAGAATCAAATACAAATCAGCCCTACTTATCCACAAAGCCCTCTATCAAACGCAGACCTCCCAGCTCTGAACTTTACTGCCCCAACCCACCCACAACAGAACAACCAGACAAACCACCAGCAACACCCTCACCATCCCCCATGAACGAACTAAATACAATCAACGGACCTGCAACAGAGCCTTCGAACTATATGCGCCATCCCTCTGGAACTCCCTACCAAGTCAAATCAGAAACAACGGAGATCCTTCAACATTCAGAAAACAACTAAAAACCATCCTGTTCCAGGAATACCTCAGACCAGAAACAAACATCCACCACTGACACCCTCTCCAGACCCTTTAACATACCCACAGATCTACCTACTTAGAGACTGATGTCCATTGTTTAAGTCCTTAATGTCTGTCTAGATCATTAATGCTGGCCTCCCAGGTGACAGCCCCCCACCCTAAAAATTGATTACTGCCCCCCCCCTTTTTGTTAAACCGCTTTGACCCGGTGAAAAGCGTGATATAAATACAGTTAAATAAATAAATACTTTTATAAGAAAATGGCTGGAAGCAGAAGACTATCAAATGCTCACTGAATTAAGCTTACTGCAGTGAATGGCTTAGAAATTCCAGATATGGGTTACTTGGAGACAGACATTGAGAGCTTTGGACAGAAGATCCCAAGTAATTGTGACTTTATTACTGGGGACAACCCCTGGGAAAAGAGTAAAGAAGAGGAAGCTGTCCCTGGCATTATGAGGACTAATGTGTTAAAGGCAGTGAAAGGATTGTTCATGTTATTAAATCCATCAGAGAATATGGTGAGGTTGATGAAGGTAAGAACTCAGTTTCAAGACCATCATCAATTTTTATAGCTCTCAGGTTTGATGGGTCATATCAAGTTAATAGGAAGCAAGCAACTGTACATTCCTCCCCTTACAAAGACAGTAATTACTGGAATATATCAACTGCAAAGACTAGACTGCTATTCAGTAATGGTAGAGCCATCGGAAGAAGTAATCCTGCACCCAGGTTTGCTAATGGCAAAGATGCTAGCCTGAGTGACCGGAGGTCAAGAACCAGTCAGATTTCTAAATACTATCTTAAGTACTATCCATCTTAGGCCACAGGCAAGGGTGGCAAAAGTGAGGCCTGAGGAGATTAAATCTGCAAACGTTAAACTGAATTTCCGGGAGGCAGAAGCAAATTTAACAGTGACAGTGGCAAACACAGATAGCCCAGAAGAACATTCTTCTGATATTCCAAAAATAAAGATTGATTGGGAGAATCTATTGTTGGATCAACAGGAAGCATTAAAATTATTGTTCAAGCATTGCAATGTATTTCCAGGAATGATCAGGACATAGGATTCACTGATGTTATTAAGCACATTGTGAACACAAGTGATATGAAGTCCATTAAACAGAGATAAAGAAGAGTATCACCGCACATTTTTAAGAGTTCAAGAAACATATACAGGACCTGGTGGAACAGAAAATTCTCCCAGAAGAGCTATATTCCCTGGGTGTCACTGGCTATAATTATTCACAAGAAAGATGGAGGTCTAGGATTTTGTGTAGACTACAGGAAACTAAATCAAGTTACAGTAAAAGACACATTTCTTTTACCCCGGATAGAGGAGTCCTTGGATGCACTCGACCATGTCAAATACTTTTCAACACTGGATTTGACATTGGGGTATTTTTAAGTAGCCATGGCAGAGGAAGACACAGGAAAGACAGCAGTAACGACACCATTTGGCTTATACGAATGGAATCAAATGCCTTTTGGACTAAGTAATGCTCCAGTTACATTTTTCAGGCTTATGGACCTTATCATGAGTGAATATATTTTTAATATGTTATTAATTTATTTAGATGACATGTTGATCTTTTCCTCCACTTTAAGACAAACATCTCCGATTAGATAAGGTCTTTCAATATTTGAAGGAGTACAGTTTGAAGCTGATGCCATCTAAGTGTACATTAAGAGATACATTTTTGGGGCACGTGGTTTCCGTAGATGGTATAGATAAAGACAGTGACAAAACAAAAGTGCTGAGGGAATGGCCTGTTCCTCCTAATGTAAAAGAAGTGAGATGTTTCATTGGTTTTGTGAGTTACTATCGGAAATTTATATCAAATCTTGCTCAAATTGCAAAACCTCTTCATGACTTCTTTTTTTCATAAGGCCTACTGAATGTCAAGAAGCGCTTATTGAGTTGAGAGGGAAATTAATGAACCCACCTGTTCTGGCATATCCAGATTTTAGTTTACCATTTGTGCTAGCTACCACTGCTAGTTTTTGGGGCTAGAAGCCATCCTTAGCCAGTGGCAATATGACTGTGAAAAGGTATTTGCCTATGCCAGCACCTCAACATTAAGAAGACAAAGATCCTGACAACTGGCAAAATCAATAAGTACATCATTGATGGTGAAGAAATTGAAATTGTTGACAACTTTAACTTACTTGGATCAACAATCAATAAAGGTCTAGCAGTCAAGAAATCCGACGACATATTGCTCTTGGTAGAATGGCTATGAAGGACCTAGACAAGATTTTCAAGAGCAGAGATATCTCTCTCCATACAAAAATTTGATTTGTCCAGGCCATGTTCTTTTCTATAACGTCATATGGATGTGAAAGTTGGACAGTGAAAAAGATAGACAGGAAGAAAATGGATGCCTTTGAATTATGGTGCTGGCGATGGATACTGTGTATATCATGGACTGCCCGAAGAACAAACCAGTCAGTACTAGAGGAGATCAAACCTAAGTTTCCTTAAAAGCTCAGATGAGAAGACTTCAACTTTCATACTTTGGACACATCATGCGAAGAGTGAGATCATTGGAGAAAGACATAGTGCTTGGCAAGGTAGAAGGTCACCGTAAAAGAGGAAGACCGGAAATGAGATGATCAATACAATAACAGCAGCTATGGATACCATTCTATCAACAATGAGCTGCTTGGCTGAAGACTGAACAAAGTTTAGGTCAACTATTCAGAGGGTCGCCAGGAGTCGACATCGACTCAATGGCACTTAACAACAACAACAATGCTAGTCAAGGTTAATTAATTCCAGCCTCACCTCCAGTCGTTTCCCCACCAGTTGGAAACGCCATTGTTTGCCCTCTCCTAAAAAAGGCTACTCTTGATCCTGCTGTTCCTGGTAACTGGTGCCCAGTAGCTAACCTCTCCTTTCTCTCTAAAATTCTTGAGAAGCTTGTTTTCCAGCAACTCGCTATTCATCTTGACTCCACCTTTTCACTCCACCTGTGCCAATCCGGTTTCCGGGCCAGCCACAGCACTGAAACTATTCTCCTAGCTCTTCTTTCAGAAATCCATCGTTTTCACAACCGCGGTGATCTTTCTCTAATCGTTTCACTGGACCTTTCCTCTGCCTTTGATGTTGTTAATCACCGTACTCTCCTCTCACGCCTGTGACCTTCTGCTTCTGAATACACTGGTTTTGTGCACTGCACCACCTTGTTGTCACAGTCAGTACATTCCCTGGTGATACCATGACTGTTTGTCAGACAGGGCCTGTCTGTTGCAGTACACGGCACCCACCTACACAGGGCTAGGCCACGGTCTTCTCTGGGCAGCTGCCACTGCCTCCTCCACCACCAGTATCCCTCTGCCACCATGCTGACATGCCCTTCTGCTGGTGGTGCTGGTGGTGCGCAGTCTCAGGCCATCCAGTGTGTAGGTAGGCATCTGCCTATGGTGCGGGTTCTGGGGTAGGGGTGCCTGCATAGACGTCCACGCTCCCCCCCCCCAGCCCTTCCTGCCAATGTTCCGTGCCCTTGGGGGTAGCTGTTGGGTACTATCCCCTGTGACACTGTGGGAAACACACTCGTGCCCATGTTGGGCCTTCAGCAGTTGCTGTCTGGCTGCTCTGCTGTTTCAGCATTCGTATGGGCCATCTAGGCATCACCCTAGTCTGCACTGTGCCCCAGCTCCACCACAGCATGTGCCGCCTGCGGCCCTCTGTATCCCCTTTTCTGGCATCTGTCCAGTTGCCGTTCAGACATGCCCGCCCTGATGTTGCAGGACATGTGCACGCCATGGGAACCCTGTCCGATGGAGGGGAAAACCCTGAACAGCGCTATTTCACTTTGGGCTCATTCACCTTGTATGGGGACGGAGCATAGACCCTTCCAAGAGTACTATCTTTTGTGTGGAGCTTTCTCGGGGGGGGGGGGGTTGATGTTTCTCATTAATATCACTATTGGCCAGCTTGGTTATGGTTTTTTTCCAGTTTGTCGGGGTCATTTTCAATGTTTCTGTGCCCTTTTGTTCTGGGCACATGTATCACACTTATCACTTTTTCGTAGGTTTCCCTGCTATGCTGTACATTGCTGACACTGAAATGGTTTCTCTCCCCTGCAAATGTGCATCTAACGGCAGGTTTTCAATCGCGTTAGGATTCAGCTCTTCAGATCAGCGCGTTAGTGTGAAGGGAGCCTCTCCCCGCCCACTCTCCGCCCACTGACCCCTTCTCTCCGCCCTCTCTCCACCTTCTGCGGTGTTTTACTGCGCCGCGGAACTTTACGATCGTTAATTTAGGTTAACGTGCGTTATGTAACATTAACGATTGTTAACGCATCATAATGCGCATTATGATGCATTAACGATCATTAACGTTACATAACGCGCGTTATGTAGCGTTACCGCAGTTTAGTAAACATACCCCTATGTGTCTTTATCACATAGGCACTTTCCATCCCTATTAGCTAAGGTGCTCTGTTATACAATTCCTCCTTAACAGTGGGATTATCTATCCATTTTAATGAAACTTAATTGCAATTTGCTGGTAGGTATCTGCCTGAGAGGTAACAGCACTACAAAATATCAAGATTAGTTGAAAGCCACACTACACCAAAAGTGCGGCAAAGGGCACTGAAAATTGCATAAAGAGTCCACGCTATTGTTATATATGCAGTATGAAATAAAGTTTGTAATTAAGGCTTGTCGGGGTATTTAAAGCAGTTTTAAAAGAGAATGAGAGAGATTGGCGTATGGGAATTAATTTGTATATATCTGATTCTTTTGTAAATTGGTTTGGGATGTTTTGTAGATAAAGCAACATGTAAAATAAATAAATAAATAAACAAACAAACAAATAAAAAGGTCTAAAAGGTAGAAACAGTGGAATGAAGACCCTAAGTTTCTGGGAGAGGTGTGAAGCATAAGAACATAAGGAATGCCATACTGGGTCAAACCAAAGGTCCATTGAGTCCAGTATCCTGTTTCCAACAGTGGCCAATCTAGGTCAAAGCTATCTGTCAGGTTGTCAAAAGGTAGAAAGATTCCATGTTACTTATCCCAGGGGTAAGCAGTGAATTTCCCCAGTCCAATTTAATGATAGTTTATGGTCTTGTCCAAACCTCTTTTAAATTCAGCTACACTAACAGCTTTTACTGCATTCTCTGGTAACAAATTCCAGAGTTTGATTATGTGCTGTGTGAAAAAATATTTTCTTTTGATTAGTTTTAAATATGCTACATTGTAACATAGTAACATAGTAAATGACGGCAGATAAAGACCAGTATGGTCCATCTAGTCTGCCCAGCAATATGGCAGAAGTAGGTGCACCCCTTCCCATGTCTTCACCCCTCCCCATATCTTTGTTTAGGGGTGAACCCACCGCTCCTCCTCCCATTGCTCCATGCACCGCTATTTGTTGAGAAATTAGATGATTCAGTTTATTTTGATTTAATCTTGTTGCTGTAAAGTGATCCACTGTGTCTGTCCCAGGCCACTTTGAAATCCGTCACTGTGTTTGCCCCCACCACCTCCATCGGGAGGGCATTCCAAGCATCCACCACCAGCGAAAAAGTATTTCCTCACATTACCTTTCAATTTACCACCTTGCAGCTTCATGTTATGCCCTCTAGTTTTACAGCTTCCCCGTCTCTGGAAGAGGTTTGTTTGTTCATTATTTCTCTTTAAGTATTTAAAGGTCTGAATCATATCTCCCCTATCCCTCCTCTCCTCCAAAGTGTACATATTTAGGTCTTCAAATCTCTTCTCATAAGGCTTCTGACGCAGGCTCCAAATCATTTTGGTCGCCTTTCTCTGAACAGATTCCATTCTTTTTACATCCTTTGCAAGATACGGTCTCCAAAACTGAACACAGTATTCCAAGTGAGGCCTCACCAGAGACTTATACAGTGGCACTAGTACCCCTTCCTTTCTGCTGGTAATTCCTCTTCGAATGCAGTCCAACATCCTACTGGCTTTTGCCATCACCTTGTTGCACTGTTTTGCCACCTTGAGATCTACAGAAATAATCACACCGAGGTCTTTCTCCTGCTCCGTGTACACCAACTCTCGCCCGCTATCATGTACATTTCCCTTGGATTTCTGCTACCCAAGTGCATGACACTGCACTTCTTCACATTAAATCTTAATTGCCAAGCATTAGACCATTCTTCTAGCTTTTGTAGATCTTTCCTCATGTTAAGCACTTCCACGGGGAAGTCCACTCTTTTGAAAATTTTCGTGTCATCTACAAATAGACCTTTTCATTCAGTCCTTCAGCAATATCACTCACAAATACATTGAACAGTGCTGGACCTAGGACCGAACCCTGAGGCACCCCGCTAATCACCTTCCTTTTATCTGAGTGAGCTCCATTTACCATCACCTTCTGTTGTCTGTCAGTCAACCAATTTCTGATCCAGTTTACCACTTTGGGACCCATCCCCAAGCTACTAAGTTTATTGATAAGCCTCCTATGAGGGACAGTATCAAAGGCTTTGCTGAAATCCAGGTAGATGACATCCATCACATGTCCTTGATCCAATTCTCTGATAACCCAGTCAAAGAACTCAATCAGATTTGTCTGGCAAGATCGTCCCTCAGTAAAACAATGTTGCCTCGGATCCTGTAACCCGCTGGTTTTGAGAAAGTTTACTATTCGCTCTTTCAGGAGCGCCTTCATTACTTTTCCCACCACCGAGGTAAGGCTCATGGGCCTGTAGTTTGAAACTTCTTCCCTGTCACCACTTTTGTGTAGAGGTACGACATCAGCCATTTTCCAGTCCCGAGGAACCTCTCCTGTTTCCAAGGATCTGTTGAAAAAATCCTTTAACGGTCCTGCAAGAACCTCTCTGAGCTCTTTCAGTATCCTGGGATGTATCCCATCCGGACCCATGGCCTTGTCCACTTTCAGTTTTGCAAGTTGTTCTAACACCTCATCTTCTCTGAATGGTGTGGTATCTATTTTATTCCCATTTTTATATTTGGGAGTGACAGGTGGTCCTTCTCCAGGATTTTCTTTAGTAAAAACAGAGCAGAAGTATTTGTTTAGCAATTTCACTTTATCAATGCCATTTTCCACGAGTCCGTTCGCAGCACTTCTGAGTCCTGCAATTCCACCTCTGATCCTCTTCCTTTCCCAAATATACCTGAAGAAAGTTCTGTCACCGCACTTAACATCTTTAGCTATCTTTTCTTCTGCCTTTGATTTTGCTATCCTTATTTCTCTTTTTGTCTCCTTGAGTTTGATCCTGTATTCATTTCTGTGTTGCTCTGTTTGCAAGCTTTTGAATTTTGCAAAAGCTGTGTTTTTTGCTCTTATTTGAGCAGCCACTTCTTTGGAAAACCAAATAGGTTTCCTTCTCCTCTTGTTTTTATTTTACTTTTCTTACATATTTATCTGTTGTCCCTTTTATTGCCCCTTTTAGTTTAGCCCATTGCAATTCCACTTCCCTTATCTCCTTCCACCCTGTCGCCTCCTCCTTTAGGTACTTGGCCATTTCATTGAAGTCAGTGTTTTTGAAGTTTAGGACTTTGAGCTTGCTATGATTGGACTGCACCTTGGCTTTTATCTCAAACCACACCGTGTGATGATCACTGTTGCTCACAGGGGCACTCACCCAGACATTCGACACACTATCACCGTTGGTGAACACCAAATCCAGCGTTGAGCTTTCCATGGTTGGTTCCATCACCAGTTGTCTAAGTAACGGATAGCGTCCACAATTTTTTGGTTCTTTCCAGATTTTCAGAAGGAGTAATCCAATCCACATCGGGTAAATTAAAGTCACCCAATATGATCGCTTCCCCCTTTGTTGCTATCTTGGCAATATCTATAATCAATTTGTTATCTATCTCTTCAATTTGAGTCGGAGATCTGTAGATTACAGCAGTATGGATGACAGTGCCATCTCCTCTTTCCAACACGATCCAGAGCACTTCTTCTTTTCCCCATGCACCCTGCATTTCAGTAGCTTTAATATTGCTTTTGACATACAAGGCTACTCCTCCCCCTTTTCCATTTTCTCTGTCTCTTCTGAATAGATTATAGCCAGGTATGGCTATATCCCAATAATGCAATTCATTAAGCCATGTTTCTGTAATGGCCACAATGTCCAAGTCCTTTTCCACCATTAGGGCTTCGAGGTCCGGAGGTTTGTTGGCTAAGCTTCGAGCATTTGTGCTCATTGCTTTCCAGCATTTAACTGGGTTGTATGTATTTTGCATTGACTTTATTCTATCCACTTCTTCCCAGTTGCTTTTGATGTGTGGTTAAAAGTGTGGTTGTTTCTGTTATTCTGCTTTTGCAGGGGGTGACTTCCAGAATTGACCTTCCCCATCCGTCACCCCCTTCTTCTAGTTTAAATGCAAATCGACATACTGCCTGAATTTTTCACATAGGATTCTTTTCCCTGTGACAGAGAGGTGTAGTCCGTTAGCACAGTATAGTTTTTTGTTGGTCCATGTCTTTTCCCAGTCGCCAATAAATCTGAATCCTTCTCATTTGCACCAGGTCTGGAGCCAAGTATTAAAGCAGTTTTTTATTTATTTATTTTTATTTTTTTATTAACAATTCTTATATACCGCACTATTAGCCATCAGCGCGGTTTACATTGAACAGAAACATCTGACAATTTACATATGTCTGGTCATTACATTTAACAGGAAGTAGAACTTGGATAAGCGGGTTAACTATATACATTGGTGGTTCACCTGATAATGGACACGGTCAACTATATACATAAGTGGTACAACAATACAGGAAACTGCTTGTTATTTACATTGTGGGGTAAGCCTGTTGCGTGGGTCTGCCTGTTTGACTACTTCTGCTACTCGCTTGGGAGTTATGTTCGGAGTTATCATTGAGATATTTAAGGAAGAGGAAATGTTTTAACGCTTTTCTGAACTGGCTCAAGTTGGGGATTGCTCTGATTTGTGCTGGTAAAGCGTTCCATAGAGTTGGGGCGCAGAGTTGGAAGGCTCTGTTGGATGTTGATCTGGTGCATCTTGTGGTTTCATTTGGGATGACTAGCATGTTCAACTCTGCGGTTCTTCGTAGCCTATTTGGTGCAAGTGGTTGGATGAGGTTAGAGAGAGAGGATGAGGTAAGCCCCTTAGCAGCTTTGAACGTTAGCAGTAAAGTCTTGAAACTGATCCTTGCTTGAATGGGGAGCCAGTGTAACTGTCTTAGGAGGGGAGTCACGTGGTCTCTCCTGGATGTTAATGTGATTTAGCCTTTTTGCCCCCTTACCTAGAACAGGTAGAATTTCTGAGAATGCAACAGTGTTAATAATGAGCTTGAGTTTTTCTCCCAGAGATTGGAAGTCCTTTTGGACTGTAGAGGCACTATTTCTAGCCAGGTCATTTGTACCCAAGTGGATGACAACATCAAGTTTGGAGTGTTTGCTTTTCGCGCTAAGTACATCAACAATTTGATTTGTATTCCTGCCGGCTGAGGAGCCTGGGAGGCATTTGACTATCTTCTCTCCTTTGAACTGTGTTCCCAAGTTGGTGTCTATGATGATGGAATCTCCAAGTAGTAGCAGTTTTCTGTTTTGTGAGTTTTTCTTCATATTTGTTGCTTTAGCAGGAGATTGAATCTATACCCTAACCAAATTTTTGTCGGATCACTCAATGTGAAAAGGAACCTTCCTTCTCTCGAAGTGAGCCCTCCTTTTTAATCATTTTCAATTGACCGCACCCGGTCTCTGCCAGGCGCGGTCAATTGAAAATGATTAAAAAGGAGGGCTCACTTCGAGAGAAGGAAGATTCCTTTTCACAGTGAGTGATCCGACAAAAATTTGGTTAGGGTATAGATTTAGTTCCTGTAGGAGGAATTGGTGAGGGAAATCAAGTATTTTTGGATTTATTAAGGTTGATTTCTAAGGGTGTATTTTTGGTATATTAGCAGGAGATTGGGCATTGACTGACTTCTCTAAGGGCCGTTCAGTTTCTTTGGATTGGGCATCCACATTAACTAAGGTAGAGAATGCATTATGCAGGGATATCTCTTGACGTATAGGATGTCTCTGTGTCACAGGTCGCAATCTACCCGAACCCACTGTGATCCATTTGTTCCTGGTGGTTTGACTCTATGGGAGCAGTGGTGGACTTTGTTCAGTCTGTATCCTAGAAGAGGTGTGCTTCATTGCAGTCAGTTCTTCCCTCAGTAGAGACAGTTCTTTATGCATGGCAGTTAGGGCTTCCCTTAGTAGAGTCAATTCGTTATGCATGGCAGATGACCTTCGGCACATAGGACATGCTCTTAGGCTCCAAATGATTCATCTTGGAATGAAAGTACCACAGGTATTGCACTGAATACAAGACATGCTGGTTAAGAGAATGTGGGCGTTTCCCAAGCTATTGGCCACTATATGGGCAATGCATCCCCAGGGTTGGGTGGGGTGAGGGGTAGGGTGGGCGGGAACCCAAGTGCCCCTGCCCCAGTAGGCTTATACCTGTACTGTGGGCACACTCAGATATCTATTAAGGCTACATAAGGAAATCAAGCAGTTTTACTATCCCCAAATGTAATGTAGGACCAGCAATTAGCAATATTCCCAATACCTATAGTTTAACCAACAGTTAATAGTCTATATTTGCAATAAAAACCCAGCAGAGATAGAAAGAAAAAAGCTTAGTCTTAGCTGTGCTGTGTGCAGGGCAGCTCCAGCCTTTCAGACTGGCTGTGACCAGTATGTGAGGCCAGGTGTATGATGATCTAAAGTAGCCCCTCCCTGCGTGTTCCCTTTTCTTTCTACTTTTGAAAGAGTAAAAAAAAGCAAATTACATTTACGAATTCCACTCCATTCATTATTTTATAGACCTCTATTTATAGCCGTCTCTTTTCCAAGTTGAACAGCTCTAATCTTTTAAGCCTTTTCTCAGAGGAATATCCTTATTCGTTGCATCCCTTTTATCAGTTTGGTTACTCTTCTCTGTACCTTTTCTAATTCTGCTATATCCTTTTTGGCGACCAGAATTGCACACAATATTCAAGGTGTGATCGTACAGATACAGGTGTGATACAGAGGAATTATACTATCCTTGATTTTATTCTCCATTCCTTTCCTTTTGATTCATAACATTCTATTTGCTTTATTTGCTGTGTCTGCATATGGGCAGAAGGTTTCAACATGTTATCCATGATGATGCCCAGATCCTTTTCCTGCATGGTGGAATCTTGCATCGTGTACCAATAGTTTGGATTGTTCTTCTCTAAGTGCATAACTTTGCACTTGTCCACATTAAATTTAATCTGCCATTTGGACACCCACTTTCCCAGTTTTTCTAGGAGGATTGCAAAAAATTGCAGTTCTACAAATACAAGGTAAACCAAAGAAAAATAATGCAATAATCGTATTCCTAAACAGAATATATGGTAAAGCCACATATAGGGAGAAATACCCGATACCTTAGTACATACAAACATAGAAAAGAAAAAAAGGCATACTATTATGCCATATTAGGAGAATATCAGCTTATACTCCCCCCCCCCCCCCGTAAACCTATGTCTCTCTATTCATCAAGAATGTCCGTAAATGAAATGTGCTGTAAATACAAAAGTTTGTCCCTGCTAAGCAATAATGCATTTGCAGGGAAACTTAAGAAAGAACGTGGCACCTAATCCCATGACTCGCGGCTTCAGCTCCAAGAACTGTCGCCTACAGGCCTGGGTGGCATCAGTAACATCGGGGAAGATATTGCGTTTTTGTCCACAAAACAGCGCATCTTTGTGTTGACAAAACAATCGCAAGATCCTCATTTTTGCAGATTCAGTACCAAAGGTAACCAACAAAGTGTTACGCTTGGCAATAATATCTGCAGAATCTTCTAAAAACACTGTGAAGTCCTGACTGACTGTTTGGCAGAGAGAATCAAAATTCCCTTCTGCAGCATCAGTCACTCTGGCCTTCTGAGAAATATAACTGAATAACATCAACCACATCCGTAAGCTTCAAAACTTCCACAAAATACTTTTTAAGAAGAATCTTAAGGGAAAGTAAATGGGTGAATGGGAAATTTAAGAAGCGAAGATTCCTAGCGCATGTAAGGGCCTTCAGCTTAGCATGAACAATCAAGGAATCATTGACATTTAAGCTATGCATGGCTTGATCTGAGAATCTACACAGGTTACAGACTTATCCAGAGATGCCACCCTCTTATCCAAATCACATAATTTGTCCACAACCCCATAAGTAAGTGAACACAAAGAAGAAACTGTAGCGGACAATCAAACATCAATATTATTTATAACTTCTCATAGATCTTTAAGGGCAATTTCTCCATCAGGAGAAGAAGAGGTATTCAGGCCTATGTCCACCGGAGCTACCGGTTTGGGTATTGGAGTGAGAGTCACTACCCAGAAGACCATCTTCCACTATAGTTGAGGATAGAGCAGGCACAGGAGGGGAGGCAGGATCCTGGAACCAGATCTCAAAGAAGCTCCTTCCAGAGACAATAAACTGGATATCAGAGGTGCCAAATGTCTGTCCATTGTCCCCATCACCTTACCTGGCTGCGTCATATTGGAGTCCACCTTGGCATCGCCCTTGTTCTTCCATTTCCCCATCCAGGATACTAGCCTGTTAAAACAGTAGACACCTCTGTTGAGCTCTAGTGTGCTGAAGGAGTGCCAAAGGGATGTGTCCAGCCCCTTAAGTCGAATCCCTTTGGTTCGTGACCCAGAAACGGGGTCTACAGAGATAGACCGATTCTGATTCCGTGGGGGATAGATATGCCCGCGGGATCAGAATCAGGTCTACAAGTTGGATGTGCAGGCTGGGCCCTGATTGTGATTGGCCTGCATGCCCAGCCACATACCCAGGTACTTCAGGCAGGCTCCTGAATGGAGCCGCAGTGCCATTGCATCCCATCGCCATGGCACTGTGGCTCCATTC
Organism: Ichthyophis bannanicus; assembly: GCA_033557465.1. Taxonomy (NCBI): domain Eukaryota; kingdom Metazoa; phylum Chordata; class Amphibia; order Gymnophiona; family Ichthyophiidae; genus Ichthyophis; species Ichthyophis bannanicus. Next base: position 802,667,997 of record CM066035.1, on the reverse strand, counting down.
AGGAATCGCGAACTCCAGCCACTGACCAATCTCTTTTTTCCCTGTAGCCTGACCACCGATCTGGTCTTCCAAGGCCTGGGTCGGGCTGTGGAAATCCTCTGAGCCCCCTCACCTGCGTCTCTGGGTCCCGCGCCTCGATCCCCCTCCATCCAAGGGGGGCCTATTCCACCTTCAAGGTGGAATAAGTCCACCTTCTAGATTCAAGGTCTCAGACATACAGGGCCAACCTCTGAATCGGCCCTGTACATCCACGGTCAAGGCCTGCCCATGCCTCCCTCCCTCAGCCTCCAGAATAGCCCCTTCCACCACCGTCTGGGCCTCCCTGTACAAATTTACTGTTGATACAAGGAGGATATTGCCAGGGCCAGCAAGGGAATGAATAGCAGGACAGAATGACCCCCAATGTGTATACTTTCTTAGTTCTTAGTTGTTCATGCCACTATATTGTGCTTATCCCTCTAGCGCCCCCCCAGGGCAGTACAGTACCTTCATGCTGCCACCTTGTCTTTCAACAACCCCCTAGATTAGCCCAACGTCCTACGAGGGGCGGTGCCATCCTCTTTGGGAATCACTGTCCTAGACTATAACATTGATGAAAACAAATGTATTTTCAATTCGTTGAGGATCTATGGCCATTTAGTTCATTTGAGAATGAACTGAAAATACATTCATTTGTTGTATTTTACCATTTGGCTGTAAACAAATGCAATCCCAGAAAATATGTATATGTATATATGTGTGTATGTGTGTGTGTGTGTGTGTGTGTATGCGTAAGTGCCTATTTCTGAACATAGAACAGTTTTATGCACAAAGGGCTTATACAATTACCCCCATTATGTATTTATCTATGTACTGTTTTATATGCTGAAATAGGCCCAGGGGTATACACACATAAAAAAACGTATGTGCTACTGATGCATTGCTCATCCTGTTATGTAGCATTTGTGTAAGCATCCCAGAGGCAGAGCTGAGACAGAGCTTTGAGAACTTATGTTATAAAATTTATGCTTATTCTTGCAAATTTAGGTGGATAAGTTAACACCTGCCTTGGAGCACTTGTGGAGGCTGTTTTATAAAGGCACAAAGAAGGGCATTTCGGAAAGGCTGTGTTACATCTATTTGTGTAAATATCAACATTTACACAAGTAAATGGCATTCAAGTATAAATGCTAATTTTACAAAGTAGATATCCCAGAACGCATAGATTTAAAGGGGGCATGTTCTGGGAGTGATTTGGGCAGGCATAGTTATTGTAAAAACATAAGAACATAAGACATGAAATACTGGGTCAGACCGAGGTCCATCAAGCCCAGTATCCTGTTTCCAACAGTAGCCAATCTAGGTCATACGTACCTAGCAGTTTCCCCAAAAGACACAGGTTCCACAATGCTTGTACTGGGTCAAGCATTGATATCCTGGGTCCCTTTTTAATAGTGGTATATGGACCTTTCCTCCAGGAACTTGTCCAAACCTTTTTTAAACCCAGCTATACTAACAGCCCTTACTACATCCTCCGGTAACAGATTCCAGAGTTTGATTACACGTTGAGTGAAAAAATATTTTCTCTTATTTGTCTTAAATAGTTTACCCTGTAGCTTCATTACATGTCCCCTAGTCTTTCTATATTCTGATAGCGTAAACAATTGATCCACGTTTATCCGTTCCACTCCATTCATTAATTTATAGACCTCTATCATATCTCCCCTCAGCCGTCTCTTTTCCAGGTTAAAGAGCCCTAACCTTTTTAGCCTCTCTTCATAGGAGTAGCCTTCCATCCCCTTCACCAATTTGGTGGCTCTTCTCTGTACTTTTTCTAATAACGCTATGTCCTTTTTAAGATACGGCGACCAGAATTGCACACAATATTCAAGGTGCGGTCGTACCATGGAGCGATACAGAGGCATTATAATATCCTTTGTTTTATTCTCCATCCCTTTCTTTATGATACCTAGCATTCTATTTGCTTTCTTGGCCGCCGCTGCACACTGGGCGGAGGGTTTTAACATGTTATCCACGATGACTCCTAAGTCCTTTTCCTGGGTGGTGGTTTCTAATGTGGAGCCTTGCATCGTGTAACTATAGTGTGGGTTGTTCTTTCCTAGGTGCATAACTTTGCATTTGTCCACATTAAATTTCATCTGCCATTTGGATGCCCAGTCTTCCAATTTATCCAGATCCTCCTGCAGTTTTCCACAATCCTCTTGGGTTTTAACAACTTTAAACAGTTTTGTGTCATCTGCAAATTTGATAACCTGACTAGTTATTCCCTTTTCCAGGTCATTTATGAATATGTCAAAAAGTAGCGGACCCAGTACAGATCCCTGGGGTACTCCACTATTCACTTTTTTCCATTGGGAATATTGGCCATTTAGCCCTACCCTCTGCTTTCTATCTTTTAACCAGTTCCCGATCCACAATAGTACACTGCCTCCTATCCCATGACTTTTTAGCTTTGCCAAAAGTCTCTGATGGGGGACCTTGTCAAAAGCTTTCTGGAAGTCCAGATACACTATATCAACCGACTCACCTTTGTCTACCTGTTTATGCACACCTTCAAAGAAACATATCAGATTAGTAAGACAAGATCTTCCTTGTCTAAAGCCATGTTGGCTGTCTCCCATTAGGCCATGACTATCTACATGTTGTGTAATTTTGTTCTTTATGATGGTTTCTACCATTTTTCCTGGTACTGACGTCAGGCTCACCGGTCTGTAATTTCCCGGGTCACCCCTGGAACCTTTTTTAAAAATTGGTGTTACGTTGGCGACCCTCCAATCTTCAGGTATTACAGATGATCTTAATGAAAGTTCACAGATTACCAATAGCAGGTCTGCAATCTCATATTTCAGTTCTTTCAACACTCTGGGATGTATACCATCCGGTCCAGGTGATTTGCTACTATTCAGTTTATCAAATAGTTGTAATATATCTTCCCGGTGTAGTGATATTTCTCTCAATTCCTCTGCAGTATCACCTTTAAATACCACTTCAGTCATGGGTAACATCCCTACATCTTCCTCAGTAAAGACCGAAGCAAAGAATTCATTCAGTCTCTCTGCTATAGCCTTGTCTCCTCTTACTGCCCCTTTTACCCCTCTATCATCTAACGGTCCAATTGACTCTCTCACAGGCGTTTTGCTACGAATGTACTTGAAAAAGTCTTTATTTTGTGTTTTTGCTTCCGTAGCAAGTTTCTTCTCAAATTCCCGCTTTGCCTGCCTTATCAATGCTTTGCATTTAACTTGCCAGTGCTTGTGTTGTTTCCAGTTTTCATCATTTGGCTCTTTTTTCCATTTCCTGAAGGTTGCTTTTTTGGCAGCAACAGCCTCTCTGACCTCACCTTTAAACCATGCTGGCAGTTTTTTTGGACTTTCTTCCACTCTTCTTAATGCGTGGAATACAGCTGGTCTGGGCTTCGAGGATAGTATTTTTAAATAACACCCAAGCTTGCTGTAAGTCTTTAACCTTTGGAACCGCTCCTTTTAGTTTTTTCCTAACTATATTCCTCATTCTATCATAGTCTCCCTTTTGAAAGTTAAAAGGTAATACTGTGGATTCCTTTACTATCTGTCCTCCACTAATTAAATCAAACATGATCATACTATGATCACTATTGCCAAGTGGTCCCAACACCCTTATTTCTTGCACCAGATCTGGCGTTCCACTAAGGATTAGGTCCAGTATGGCTTCCCCTCTGGTCGGTTCATGAACCAGCTGCTCCAAGAAGCAGTCATTTATTCCATCTAGAAACTTTATCTCTTTAGCTTGTCCTGCCGTGACACTGACCCAGTCGATACCGGGGTAATTGAAATCACCCATTATTACTACTCTGTTGTGACTTTTGTTAGCTTCCTTGATTTCTTTGAGCATTTCATCATCCATTTGTTCATTCTGGCCAGGCGGTCGATAGTATACTCCCACTGCCATCGCCTTCCCCTTCATAAATGGGATTTCAATCCATAGAGATTCTACAGCAAATTTTGTTCCCTGCAAAACTTTAATCCTTTCTGACTCAATGCCCTCTCTAACTTAGAGCGCAACCCCTCCACCAATTTGATCAGCTCTATCATAAAAAATGCCTCGGTCCCCCTTGAAGGGGATCGAACCGGGGACCTCCTCCCTCTGCTTTCCTCTACAGTCTGTGCATTAACCACTGCACTACATCCCTATACCTTTCCTGCCAACATTCATATCTGCTCCAAGGCAAGCAATATAGAAAATATAGGGCCAGATATTTGAAGGACAATTACATGGTTTGCAGTCCTGTAAACCATGTAACTGCTGCTGAGAGAGATATTCAATTATACTAACACAGTTAGTGCTGCTGAATATCCCCGATTATGGTCCTTACACACCTGATGCTAACTGCTTAGCATCAGGGCATATTGAGGGGCGTTCCAGGGAGGAGCAGAGGCAGAGATGATCGATAACTGGGCAGCAACGACCTGCGGCTTCTGGCATGTGCTGCAATTCCCAGATATTTAATGCTGGGGCTGCATATGACCCCGGCATTGAATATCTGGGGTTAAGGGTCAGCATGCACAGCTATGCAACGTAATGGCACATAGCCTACCCAAATGCATATTGGGGCCATAGCATCTTGTGTTTATTTTTGTCTGTTACATTTATTTGTCTCCGTCAGGCAAGAGTGAATACCTCTGGTACCTGCTAACCAGATAAATGGTGCCAACTGGGATCTGCCACATATTTTGAGATAGTGCTGCTGAAAATCATCACAGACCATATTGCACTATCCGGATAGTGCCAAGGTGGTTTGGGTGTAGTCAGGATGGAGTGGAAAATTATCTAGATAGCAGCGATTTTCAGCACCACTATTTGGAAAACTATCCACATAATTTAGGACAGCAAAATAGCTGCCTTAATTTACACGGCTGGCTATCAAGATGACGGAACTGAAAATTGCCATTAGCCAGATCGTGGAGGCGGTCGCCGGCTAACCTGGATATTTCATGCTGCAGCCAGAGTTTAAAGGGAATGCTGACCACTGTGTTTAAATATTGGCATAAAGGTTATTTGAAGAAGTTCAGATATGGATCACTGGTATACTCTGAGAGCTGCAAGTGTGCTGAAATTGAAATGGAGGAGATCGCATGAGCAACTGTTTGACTAATTTCATTTTGGCTTAGGACTATAATGGCGGAACTATGTCAGGTGATGTCACAGGGGTGTGGCAAGCAGTACCATTGGGCATGGATCCTCATGTCCTACACATGCCCAGGTGTAAAAAACAGCAAGATGAGCTCACCGTGGAAGGACAACTTTGTTATCGAGGGATAAGGTCAGCCCGACAGGGGCCTTCTTCAGGGGACATATACATAATTAAAACATAAAAACCAAACTTAAAACCAATAAAACGAAATTATATTAAAAATTTAAAATATAAACCATACAAATACCAGTGATCTGTATAGCTTATTTTTAACATTCAATAAGTAATTACACATGCAGGATATATCAAAATTGCACCCAATGCCACTCTGAGGACCTCATAGAAGACTAGTCATATGAATAGTAAAGAAGTAACTAACAAAAAGTTAGTGTAGAGGCATATAATACGTGCCTATCTATGAGCCCTTACTTGTGAGATAGATACTATCCACCCGCTTTGCTTATAGATTCTCATTCCCACAATCATGAATTCAGGTAATCTGCAACTTCTCATTTCCCCGATCCATAAAATCGCATAATCTACAGATATATAGACACAAAACAATTAGAAATGCTCACCATCAATCTTCCAACGAGCGTTAAATAGAGCTATGCTCTCCATACAACTTGCAGCCAATGTAACAAAAACGCCTGCATGAGGTCCTCAGAGTGGCATGAGTGCAATTTTGAGATATCCTGCATGATATATGACATTATTACACACTTCTTAGGATATATATATATTTTTTTATGATCATCCCTGATTATTGTACCTTTTTTAGGTGTCTTACTATCAGGAAGAGCTTCCAACAGATCTCTTGGTAAGTCGCTTCATGGGTAATTGGTTACCATTGTATTATCTGTGTTATTATCATGATTAAATCCTTTAGCACTGCAACTTTATTATTACCTGTGTTACAAAAAAGCTATATGGACCACTGGTGTTCGTATGGTTTATATTTTAATTGTTTAACATAATTTAGTTTTATTGGTTTTACTTTCAGTTTTTATATGTTTTAATTATGTATTTCTTTTAATTTATGTATTCTTTTAATTTTTAGGGGTATTAGTATTATTTATTTTATTGTTTATTTTTAGAAGTCTTTGGGGTATGTTTACTAAACTGTGGTAATGTCATTCGCATTAGGTTCCGCGGTAAAGGTACAGATGCCCATATAAAGGTATGGGTGCTGCATCGTTACAGCAAGCTGTAGCAGCTAACGCACGTTACAAGGCGCCTTAGACTAACAAGCGTTACAAGGCGCCTTGTAAGACGCCTTATAAGGTGCCTTGTAAGGTGCCATGTAAGGTGCCCTGTAAGGTGCCTCATAAGGCGCGCTATAGGGCCTCCTAGGCAAAGTGCCATATTAGGCATCCTTGGACAAGGCACCGCAGAAGGCACCCTGGGCTATGGAACCATAGGTTAAGGTGGCCTAACAAGGTTATGGTGTCCTAGGTTAGTGTGCCTTAGGGACTGCAAGGTGCCTCAGGATGACATGCATGACCTGTGTGGAACAGAGACAGATGTAGCCCTAAAACTAGATAGAGCACTAAGGAAAGGCAATGAACAGGTGAGTGAAGGAGGGAGAGGTGGGAGCCACTGGACCTGCCATATCTGCGGGCATCCCATGTGCCTACCAGAACTGATGACAAACATGGTGGGGCAGCTATACCACAGCACAGGGTGTTGGCAATGTAAAGTACCGTAAAAACAGTTGGTGGCAGACGATGGGAATACGTGTCCCCCAGTGGAGGCGGAGGTGGCAGGATAGCTATAATGATGGGTGGACAGAGGCGTGGTGGTGCCATGCAAATCAGGCACAGGCGAGGCAAGCATGAAGAGGCGCAATGCAGGAAAGCGTAGCAGTGCATGACATGTGGTGGCAGCCTGCACTGGCAGACAGGACTCTACACAGCTGACAGACGCAGATAGACGGACCGAGGGAATGTTGGCAATTGTGGCGAGGGTATTATGGGCTGGAAGCACAGATCTGCAAAAATATGACCTCTACAGGCATGCACACTATTTGAGTAGGACAGGAATGAGAGGAGGGAACAATGAGGAACTAAACCCAAGAACACTGCCAAGAATTGCATTGTATTAGCAAGTAGGCTATACCTCCAAGGTGTATGTCACAGCAATGTCTGGGTACAGAAGGACTGCAGGTCACCGCACAAACTGTCTGCTCTGAGTGCCAGGATAGGGTAACCCCCCCAGTACCCATGATGCAATGCACAAACTGAATAGCAGTCTACAGCTGATCACCAAATAGGGTCTGCACCTCTCCGGTACCTCAGTTTGGAAAGACGAACTGACAGTGCGTGATACTGGCACAGAGTAGCTACAGACCATGCCATTGTGCAGGTTCTGTGTTCACCCTGAGGGATAGGATGGGTGCCCAGCACTAGGTCCACAGTACATGTGGTGCTAGAAATAGGTCCTGCTGTACGTCCCCATCACTACCAGTGTGTGACAGGTGTTCCTTGCATTGCAGCCAAAGGTAATTTGGTGTCCATCTATATCCTGCAGTCACATGCGGCCCTGTGGGACCAGACACCAGCCAGAGTGGTGTGTACCCTGTGTCATGGTCTGGCTGACATGGAAAGCTGCTAGCAAGGCAGAGGGGTGTGTAGTAATGCCTTTATAGGTCGCAGTGGTATACACTACATACCCCAAAGGGCCAACTTCACCCTTTTTGTAGGTAAAGAACAGGTGCCGCCACCCCAGGGAAGCAACCGCCATCCTATTTGTATGAGATAGCCCTCCAGCGTTGGTGGGCCAGAGCCATACCTATAACTGAGACAGTAGCAGACCAACAGCAATGCTGGGGTTAGGTCTGGAAAACCCCAACTGCCTCCCACCACTGTCTGCTAGTCACCAGCAGACAGCACAGTCAGACTGTATCTTATAGGTGTTCTGACCATGCACAGTCTAACCACAGACAGTCCACCAGTCAGTCCATAGTGCATGCTCACAGAAGAACTATGTGCAGTAAACAGGCAGCTCAGTGATTGGGACCCCAGCACTGGGGAACACAAATATATCAGTGGAGGCACTATGTGGGAACCTAGACCTGCCATGGTCACTGCTCGGTCAGAGTGAGTGCCCTTCCAGCATGCCATGCTGTGTCCACCCTGTCCATGCAGGTGGTGGTCAGGCACTACAGTGTTCCAGCCATTGCCCCACACCCTGTGAAGATGCATCCTGGCCAATCTGCCCTGCCCGGGCCATACCCAAAATACCTTGCTCCTCATTATGCACCTATACAGGCTAACGCTAGTAACAGTGGGACATTTTGGGCCCAGTGAAGGGTGGGCAGCCACAGAACAATGAATAGACATACACACATGCTCACTCCTATTGCAGCATTGTACAAAGATAGGGGTGGTTGGCAACCCCGCCCACCACACTGGTCCTGATCACAGTGCCAACATTGCTAAACTGTGCAGGGGTAGTAGTAGTGCTCTGGTGATAACTTCAGCTCAATGCTGGGGCCAACAGCCTGACTCTCCATGCATCTTTGAATTGCAGAGCCTGCGTAGGTGGGTGTTTGTACCCCTGTTCGCCGCTGCTTTGGGCTTTGCACATGTTGCTGTTTTATCTGCATCGTAGGGTAAAACATAGGGATATACTCTGCAGAAACCACAGCTGGGGCTTGAACCTGTGACCCTTTGCTTCTGGACACACTGGCTGGGTGTACTGCACCACACTGTTGCCACAGATACACAATAGTTCCTGGGGCTACCTGTACTTTTCCTCAGTCAGACTTTGTATGTTGCACTGCACACCACGTATTGATGCAGGGCATGGCCTAGGTCCACTGCAGGGAGGTGGCACTGCCCCCTTCAGCGTGGACACCCACCCCCCCCTGCCAAGCTGACATGGCCATTTGCTGTCGGTGCTGGTAGTGCGCAGTCCCAGGCCATCCACTGTGTAGGTAGGCGCCCGCCTAGGGAGCGGATCCCGGGGTGGGGGGGCATACATGGACATCCTCACATCCCCCCCCATCACTGCCTACCAATATTATATCCCTTCCACATGGCAGCGGGATGGCTGGGGGGATGTCAAGTCAGTGCTCTAGCACTTGGCTAGGGTGAACCAGGAGATATAGGTGGATTGTGTTTGGTCTTGGCCAGCTGCTGTCTTGCTGATTTCTGGTTTCTATGTTCCTATGTGCCACCTAGGCCTAGTCCACCCTGTGCCCCAGCTGCCCATGCTACATGTCCTGCCTGAGGCCCCCTATGCCCCATTTGCACCATCGCCATAGTGGCCATTCATACTTTGGCACTATGGTATTGCTGAAAATGGAGCACTACTATCACATTTCGTGGGCTCCCTGCCTAGGCTGTACATCGCCGACACGTAAATGGTTTCCCTCTCCTGCAAATGTGCATCTAACGGCAGGTTTTCATTTGCGGTAGGATTCAGCCCTTCATTTTAGCGCGTTAATGTGAAAGGGGCCTCTCCCCGCCCACTCTCCGCCCATTGACCCCTTCTCTCCGCCCTCTCTCCACCTTCTGCGGTGTTTACCACGACCGGGGACGTAAACGATCGTTAAGTAACGTTAACGCACGTTAACGTTACATACCGCGCGTTAACGTTACCTAACGATTGTTAACATTACATAACGCGTGGTATGTAACGTTACCGCAGTTTAGTAAACATACCCCTTTGTCCCTTGAAGAAGACCCCCAGTCGAAACATGTGTTGGACTGACCCCAGCCCTCAATAATAAAGTTGTCCTTCTACGGTGAACTCATTGTCCTGCTGTTTTTTTGCGCTCGTTGACCCTGCAGGAGGAGTGATCCCCCTGTTTCTTGACATATGCCCAAGGCCATGCAGTAAGAAACTGTTCAATGCATCTCTCCGATGTGTCATGCTCATTTGAAGACTTTCTCACTCTCATACTCCTTTAGTCCCTTTTCTCAAGCATTAGAGCCTCAGTGCCAGTACACTGATCTTCATCACTGCTTTCATGAGAGGCAAGCCTAAGGGAAGAAAAGCCAAGGAGCCCAATCAGTAGAAAGAAATCTGAACAGTTTCCCGCCTTCCCAATCCTTTGCCCTGCACCTATCAGTACAGATGCAGTGAAACCTGTGTGCATACTTTTAGCCATTGCATGGAGAGCAATTTTCATTCCAGAGAATTTACCAATATTGCTTCCACTATGCCTGCATCCTTTCAGAGACTCCAAAGAAAAACAGATATCATTTTGTGCTGCTTTTTAATCCTTTCAACCCAATGGAAGTTGGTAAAAGATTATACAAAAGAGGATGATAAATATCTATCTTTCTGGGGGCAAAATAACTCCCTGAAAATTAAATGGAATGGGATGGGGAAAAAACTGGTGAAAAAAAATGAGTTCAAAAGTGGGCCAGATCAGAATGGGAGTTCTATAGAAATAAGCTCTTCTAAAAAATGGCCCAATGCATTTCTACGGTAAAAGGAGGGCCAACTTCTACAGCATAGCAATTTCATTTACAGGGAAAAACAGTAGCTAAAAAACTGCTTCTTTCAAACTGCCTCCCTCCTGTTCTTAACTATCCTCAAATCTAGAATTCTTCCCCAATGCACAAAATACCCTCACCCCCCCCAAAAAAAATACCCCCTGCAAATCTACCACAACCCCATAAGTTGTCCTTACCCCAAAAACCTACTCTCTGAAACTGCCCCAAACCCAAAAACTATCCCACTGCAACTGCAGCATTATATTGCAAACTGCCCCACCCTCCAAACCTACCTCTAGCAACTGCCGCATCACCTCACTAACTACCTCATACCTGAAAACTGGCCCATATCGCATACTGCCTCACCACAAAAACCACCAATGTATATAGTTAACCCATTTATCCAAGTTCTACTTCCTGTTAAATGTAATGACCAGACATATGTAAATTGTCGGATGTTTCTGTTCAATGTAAACCGCGCTGATGGCTAATAGTGCGGTATATAAGAATTGTTAATAAATAAATAAATAAATAAATAAAATACCACCCTACAACTGCCTCACCACATCACAAACTGCCCCACTCCAAATAATTACAGTCCTGCAACTTCTTCGCCATACTTCAAACTGCTTCCATCCCCAAAGATTATCCCTGCAATTCCTCTAATACCTCACAAATTGTCCCACGCCCCAAAACTATCCCACCTTCCCCACCCCAAAAATGACTTCCCCATAAATGATCTACCACCCCGCTAACTACCCCAGTCCCAAATACTACACCCTACAACTGCTTCACCACCTAGAAACTGCCCCAACCCATAAACTACACCATTACAACTGACCATACACCCTTTACACTGTCCACATCTCAAAAACTATCTCCCCACTATTGACCCAACACCCTCCAAACTGCATAGACCCCAAAAACTACCCCCAAACTATCCCACTACCCCACAAACTGCCCCATTCCAAAAACTATCCCCTGCAACTTCCCTATTCCAAAACCCACTCCTCATAAATGACCCATCACCCCGCTATCTTCTCCAGCCACAATTACTACCCTCTGTAACTGTCCCAACACTCCAGAAACTGCCCAGACCAAAGTACTATTCACTACAACTGCTCCACCACCCAGAAAACTGCCACAACCCAAAAACTACCCCCACAACTGATCAACCACTCTTCAAACTGCCCAGCTGCCACAAGCTATCCCTGCAACTAATCTACCACCCTGTTCACTGACCCAGCCCCAAAAGCTAGCCCTTGCAACTGCCCTACCAATCTGAAAACTACCCAGCCACAAATCCTACCCTCACAACTGCCTCATCACCCAAAAAATGCCTCAGGCCCAAAAAACTACCCCTACACAAGGACCCCCTGCAGATGGCCGCACCCCAAGAAACTACCCTCCTCATCTGACCTACTACCCCCAACTGCCCCACCTTCAAATACTACTCCCACAACTGCCTCGTCACCTTGCAAACTGCCCCACATCAAAATCACCTCCTTCCACCTGCCCTACTACCCTGCTAACTGCCCTCAAGCAAGAAATGTATCCCCCTGCAACTGCCCCACCATCTCACAAACTGCTCCACCCTCACAAATTAACCCGCACAATTTCCCCACCCCAAAAACTACTACTCCATAACTGACCTATCGTGTCATTGACTGCCCCATCCTCAAAAGCTACCCCTTGCAACTATTCCACCACTGAAAAATGCAGCAGAACCAGACATTATCCCCTGACAATTTATCATCCATGCTGCAAATGTACCCATTCAAAAAGACTACTCCACACCCCGCAACTGATCCAGCACCCCACCTCTGAAACTCCCCCCACCACAAAAACTATCCCAGGCACTAACCCACCATCCACAATCTGCCCATTCTTAAAAAGCTTTCCTCTGTATCTGCCCTAGCAGCATGCAATTTACCTTCTTAAAGGAAAGCAGTAAATTTCTGTTAGATTTATGTGGGCTGTAAGCAGGGAAGTAGTGGCTTGTTTTAGAGGCTTTAAATTAACCTTTGTAATCTTAAAAGAAAACAGAAGGTAGGTAGTCTTATTCCCATTCACCCTGCCCAACTCCGATCCACGCAAGGCACATCCCTCAATTTATAGTTAGTACTCCAAATTAAGAGAGAGAGTTAAATTAGACACCACAGTCTATTTTCTTCAAGAAGTGATTATCCATTAACATATAATTAGCTGTTCATTAAGAAGAAAAAGAAAAATAGTATAAAATATAGAGTAACAAATAATCCTAAAGACCTTTATATTAGACTGGATAGGCCATTTGGCCTTTACCTGACATCATTTTCTCTGTTTCTAGGTTTCTCTACTTCCCTACAACTCTAGACAACTAAACTCACTAATGCAAATATGGAGATAACAGTCCAGCAAGTGAGATGGAGACCCTATCCAGTCTTTTGCATTGAACGTCATATATACTGTATGTATCTCTCAGTTAGTGAGAGGTCATATACGAGTGTGCACTCAGTGCAAAGAGTCCCTGGCCCTCAAAGAACAAGTTTGATCACTAGAGACAAGAGTAGCACGCTTGCAGATGAGGAAGACCGAGAGGTATATAGAGGAGACCTAGAGGGATATAGTAGAAAAATCCCATTTTGGAGTAGTTTCTCCAAAAATCCCACTTTTAGTATGGCAGTCTCAGTGCTTCTTTAGAGGAGAGAGGTTACCTGGAAGGAGAACATCTTGGTGTGGCAAGAAAAGAACTTGTAGCCAGGACCTGAACCCAGGGGATGCTATATCCCTTTGTACTGTGGATGTGTCTCCAGGGGCTTCTGCCCAAAATGGAAGGATTAGGATGGGCATTTTAGTTGTTGAGTCAATCATTAGGCATGTAGATAGCTGAGTGGCTGGTGGACATGAAGATCACTTGGTCACTTGCCCACCTGGTATGAAAGTAGCAGAACTCATGCTTCATCTAGATAGGATTTTAGACAATGCTGGGGAAAAGCTGGCCTTCATAGAACATGTGAGCACCAATGACATAGGAAAGTGGGAGGGAGATTTTAGAAGCCAAATCTAGGCTTAAAGTAGAAAGCTGAAATCCAGGACCACCAGAGTAGCATTCTCAGAAATGTTCCTTGTTTTACATGCAGGAACCAAGAGGAAGGCAGAGCTCTGGAGTCTCAATGCATTGATGAAATGATGGCACAAGAAAGAGGGATTTAGATTTGTCAGTAACTGGACAGCATTTTGGAAAAGAGGGCCTTTTCCAGAATAATGGGTTTTACCTTAACCAGGGTGCATCCAAACTGCTGGCACTAACCTTTAAAAAGTAGATAGAACAACTTTTAAACTAGATATTGAAGGAAAGCTGACAGTCACCCAAGAATGCACAGTTCATAATAACGCATCTTTGAAGGACACAACTAAAACAGAGAGGTTAGGGTATCCCGATAGAGAGGTTGCAATTAAGGTAGAAGTAGTCAGGGGGTCTTTAAGTAAACAGCAGTGAATGATTCAAAATTACCTCTGTCAACTGATAACAGAAAAAAAGGGGTTGCTTTACTAATTCATAAAAGAGTACCCCTTGAATTACATAAGCAGGTAAAGGGTTCAGATGGAAGACTTGCATTTCTGTTGGGGGGGGGGGGGAAATTGCTATTGGGTAAAGTATTTGCGACAAATGTATATAGTGTGATAAGGAAGCTTATCATAGCTCAGGAAGGAGCTATAGAAAAGGTGAAGTGACTCTGAACAAGCAACCTGTCAGTTCTGGTAGAAATAAGAAAACAGAATTTTGCCATAAAAGACTACCAGTCCCAGAATGCACCAGGTTTCCAACAGCCATTAGAGGAGCTGAAGTGGGGAAACGTGTGTTCAATCAGGAGGGCTATGAGGTAATCCCTAAGCACTCATCTCAAAGGGCAGGGCCTGATTCAGCACAGCTGCGCTGTGTTAGGGAGGAGCACTCATCTAAGCAGAATAAGAGTAGAGTTTATTCTACAGATGACCATCTTCATGATCACCTTGGATATCCAGAGAATTGTCCTCAGTATCCTGAGAATCAGCTTGAGTTTGATCATCAGTTTCATCTGAAGGATCATCAGAAGCAGAAGCCAAACCGGACGGACAGAGAGGGAAAGAGACCCTTTGGAAGAAGGAAGAGAAAAGCCTTTGAGAGGTCTAGAAGAGTCCAAAGCAGTACGTATACTGGGAGGTATTCCAAGGGCCAGCATACACCATTGGACTGGGGAAAGCCAGAGGAATGGTGCTGCAGAGCTAGGAATCACCAGAGGCTACCTGTGAGGGAGACGGCTGCACGTGGAAGGGACCCTAAGACCTGTGCCAGAAGGTATGTGAAGAGAGATCCAGTGTCCAGGGATAGGGATTGGAAGGCTGGACATAAGAACTGGACTACATACTGGCCAGGCTATATAGAGAGGAACTCTAGCAGCAATGGAAGCTCAGGTATGAACACTGATCTATGCCCTAGCTATAACCTTGAAAGACAGCAGGGAAACAAGTATTCTCCTGAAAATGCTCCATTGAGAGATTCATCTGTGCCAATCCATGATATTGAACCCATGCTTGTTGAACAAGGGGGAATAATAGCAGATGAGGATCCTGTTTATATGGACTGCTCTCTATCTAAACTCCATTGGTAACTTTCTGTTATAAAGTACAGCAACCATCACAAAGAAATACAAACTTGTTCTTTAATCTACTCAGAAAAGCTCCTGAAGCAGGATTTGACCCACACAGTGGAAGGCAAGCCAGCTAAGGGGTTTCAGCTGGTAACTGCTAGCAATTAAGCCTTACCTAATTGCTTGTGAGCTAGGAGAGAATCACTTCTGTATCTATGTGGGAAGTAATCAGAAATTAACCTGAAAAGAACAGTTTGTTTCTTGCTTTGTGGCTTTTCATTTGTTGTTTTCCTGATTTTGACTTTGTTTTTCCAAATTAACACTGAAAGCAAGTAACCTAATTTATGTGCTACCAAGCATATCTGTGTTGGGAGAAATAACCCCATAAATAAATATCTTATTGGCTTTACCCAAGAGCCCAACTAAATTATTGTCAGCAGCTGTGTCTGGTGTGAATGAACTACATTGCCCACAATACCTTGCAAATCATATAGAAATATGCACTTGCCAAGAGTGTGAAGATTCTCACCCAGGCAGTCGTCTGCCAAATGGCGTAGTTTTTCGGATTGCTTTTGCACAAAGGGGATTTACTTGCTGAGGATTACAACTACAGTTCAAGTTTAAAGCTGGAAAAAAAGATTTTCCCTCAACTGCACTTTGGAGGAGACGTGGATGTCCCAGGAGGAAAAGACCTTGTGCAGAACTGGATTCATCACTGAGACAAGGTAATAAGTACCTGGGCATGTCTAGTGGTGGATGGGAGTAAGGCACAGGGGTAATTGAAAAAAAAAAAAAAAGTAGAAAAAAACACACCTGTTTGGAAGGTGGTGCACTTTGGGTTTTTTTTTTCTTTGTTTCTTGCAGGGTTCAGGATGGATCCAAGGGAATTAGCTGAGTGGATGGCAGCCCAGTTCAACAGGCAGCAGGAGCTAGCACAGCAGGCTCAGGACACTGCTATGAGAGCCTTAATGGACCAGCAGAAGCCAGTGCTTGATCTGGTGCAAGCCCTAGTTCAGCTGCAGAACCAAAGTGGAACAGATGCAAGACCAGCACTAAATACTGGTACACCACATGTGGACAGTGTGGGACTCAATCAAGGGATTGGAGCATTTAGTTTTGGGAAATTAACTTCAGATGATAATGTTGATGATTTTCTAGAGTCTTTTGAAAGAGTGGCACAGGCATTAGCATGGCCAGAGACCCAGTGGGCAGTAAGGCTGGCAGCCTCATTAACTGGAGAGGCGCTTGTAGCTTACAGAGCAATGCCAGCAGCCCAGGCTTTGAATTATAAGGATGTAAAGGCTGCTATTAGAGATCGCCTAGGGTTGTCTATTTCAGAGTATAGGCGAATGTTTAGAGCTACTACATTGAGAGTGGGTGAGACACCCAGGGCTCTGAGTCAGAGAATCAGAGGTTTAGCTGTAAAATGGTTGGAGCCTGAGCAAAAGACGGTAGAAATGTTATTAGATATTATAATGCTTGAACAATTCATGTCTGCGGTCCCTAAAGATTTGCACACTTTCCTTATACAGCAAAATTGCCAAAATCTTGGAGAGGCAACCATGCTAGCAGAGAGATTCTTGGAAGCCACGCTGGCTTGCCATAGAATGGGTGGCCCTCTGAAGATTGGTGCTGAGGCAAGATGTGCTGTATCAGAAAAGAGAATAATTAAAAATGTTTCTGAAAATGAATGTACTGTATCAAACCAGATGACACAGTGGAATAGAAAGAAATGTTTCAAGTGTGGAAAATGGGGACATTTAGAAAAGAGATGCCAGACACACACTAGCTTAGTGGGTGTGGATTTAAAACAGCCCAAAGATGGATTTCTTTTGATGGTTGATGTGCAAGGAATTACCAGAAATGCTTTGTTAGACTCTGGGGCAGACCAGAGTATGATGTCAAAAAGGCTTTGGAAGAGGATAGAGGCCCAAGAAGGATTTGTGCCTAGAACCCCTGAAAGCCAAGTTCACATCAGATGCATTCATGGTGCTGCAACATCATATCCCACCTATAGGCTAAAGGTTAAGTGCCTGGGGGGACAAGAGGAAGTCCTGTCAGCAGTGGTGCCTAGGCTACCCTTTGATTTGGTTCTAGGAAGAGACTGGCCAAGATTTAAGCAGGGTCTAGTGGAAGGACTAGGAAAGAAGGAGGGAGAAGGTTTAATGGTAATAGCTCCCGGGCCTTTATTTGGAAGTCCTCAGACCCCAGCTAAAAAGATGGTTAAGCGTCCAGAAGACCAAGCTACCCCAAAGCAGACATTCGTCCTAAAGTACCATAGGGTCACAGAGAAGACCCAAGCTCCTAAGCGGGCAACCCCTCAAGCTGCTGGGTTTGACCTGTGCAGCATAGAAAATGTGACTGTACCTAGCCAAGGGAGATCCCTGGTTGACACCGGTCTCCAAGTGGAAATACCTATTGGATGCTATGGGAGAGTAGCCCCAAGGTCCGGATTAGCCCTTAAATATTTCATCGATGTGGGTGCGGGAGTAATTGATCCCGATTACAGGGGCAATATTAAAGTTCTGTTGTTTAATTTTGGACAGAATGATTATCACGTGAAGACAGGAGACAGAATTGCCCAATTGATCTGTGAGAGGCTGGGTTTTCCACCTGTGGAGGAGGTCACATCCCTGGAGAATTCTGAACGTGGAACCAAAGGCTTTGGTTCTACTGATGTCAAAGGGGTTAAAAGCCTAGCTGCCACCTGTGCCCGAGAGAGGGAGGTGAATGAAGAGGAAGATTTGGGACCCCAGGTATCTGATTGTAAAGAAAAATCAGAGCCCCAAATAGGTGAGGACCTGACAGTGGTACAACAGGAAGAAATTAGGAAATTGCTCAAAGAGTTTCCAGATGTTTTGACACCCATACCTGGGGAGACACATTTGGTTGCCCATGAAATAATAACTCCACCTGGGAAATTAGTTCGTCAAAGGCCATACCGCTTGCCTGAAGCCAAAAGAGAGGAAGTAGTGGCACAAGTCCAGGAGATGTTGGACATGGGAGTAATAGAGGCGTCAAAGAGTCCCTGGAATAGCCCCATAGTCCTGGTGCCGAAGCCTGATGGATCTTTAATATTTTGTATTGACTTCCGGCAGGTAAACGCCATATCATTTTTTGATGCATATCCAATGCCAAGAATTGAAGAGCTGTTGGACCAGCTGGGAGAGGCTCAATACTTAACCACCCTTGATATGACAAAAGGATATTGCCAAATCCCTCTCACCAGGGAGTCGAAGCCGAAGACTGCGTTCAGCACCCCCGTTGGCCTTTTCCAGTTCAAGAGGATGCCTTTCGGACTGCATGGAGCAGCGGCTACCTGCCAAAGGTTAGTGGATCAGGTACTTCGACCCCACCAAAATTATGCTTTTGCATATATGGATGATGTCATAATCCATAGTAACACTTGGGCGGAGCATCTAAAGAGGATCAGGGCAGTCATGTGCTCCATGAAGCAAGCGGGAATCACTTTAAACCCGAAGAAGTGTGCCTTTGCAAATAGGGAGGTAAAATACCTGGGCCACCTAGTGGGAAGAGGAAAAATTAAACCTCTAATGAGTAAAGTAGATAGCATCAGGAATTTTCCTCCTCCAACAACAAAGAAACAACTAAGAAGTTTCTTAGGACTTATTGGATACTACCGCAGGTTTATACCGCAATTCGCAGAGAAAAGTGCAATTTTCACGGATATTCTGCGGAAGAATTGTCCAAACCAGCTAAAGTGGACACCTGAAGCTGAAAAAGCGTTTTCAGTCTTAAAAGGAAAATTGTGTACAGGACCGGTACTGAAAGGGGTGGACTTCAAGAAACCCTTTCTGGTTCAAACCGATGCATCGGACGTAGGGCTAGGAGCGGTTCTATCCCAGTGTCACGAAGGGGAGGAGCATCCTGTGATGTACCTGAGCAGGAAGTTGTCACCGGCTGAACAAAAGTATTCCACAATAGAAAAATAATGTTTAGCTATCAAGTGGTCAGTGGAGGCGTTAAGGTTTTACCTTACAGGGAGAAAGTTCCAGTTGGTCACGGACCATGCCCCACTTAAGTGGTTGCAGCAAATGAAGAACCACAATGCCAGGTTGACACGCTGGTACATGGCCTTACAGGCATTTGATTTTCAAGTTGAACATCGTGCTGGGAAGTTACACAAGAACGCGGATGCCCTTTCCCGGATTACGGACTGTAGAGAAGAAGTTTCACCAGTTACACCAGTCCGTAATAACTTAAGCATGGGGGTATGTGATAAGGAAGCTTATCATAGCTCAGGAAGGAGCTATAGAAAAGGTGAAGTGACTCTGAACAAGCAACCTGTCAGTTCTGGTAGAAATAAGAAAACAGAATTTTGCCATAAAAGACTACCAGTCCCAGAATGCACCAGGTTTCCAACAGCCATTAGAGGAGCTGAAGTGGGGAAACATGTGTTCAATCAGGAGGGCTATGAGGTAATCCCTAAGCACTCATCTCAAAGGGCAGGGCCTGATTCAGCACAGCTGCGCTGTGTTAGGGAGGAGCACTCATCTAAGCAGAATAAGAGTAGAGTTTATTCTACAGATGACCATCTTCATGATCACCTTGGATATCCAGAGAATTGTCCTCAGTATCCTGAGAATCAGCTTGAGTTTGATCATCAGTTTCATCTGAAGGATCATCAGAAGCAGAAGCCAAACCGGACGGACAGAGAGGGAAAGAGACCCTTTGGAAGAAGGAAGAGAAAAGCCTTTGAGAGGTCTAGAAGAGTCCAAAGCAGTACGTATACTGGGAGGTATTCCAAGGGCCAGCATACACCATTGGACTGGGGAAAGCCAGAGGAATGGTGCTGCAGAGCTAGGAATCACCAGAGGCTACCTGTGAGGGAGACGGCTGCACGTGGAAGGGACCCTAAGACCTGTGCCAGAAGGTATGTGAAGAGAGATCCAGTGTCCAGGGATAGGGATTGGAAGGCTGGACATAAGAACTGGACTACATACTGGCCAGGCTATATAGAGAGGAACTCTAGCAGCAATGGAAGCTCAGGTATGAACACTGATCTATGCCCTAGCTATAACCTTGAAAGACAGCAGGGAAACAAGTATTCTCCTGAAAATGCTCCATTGAGAGATTCATCTGTGCCAATCCATGATATTGAACCCATGCTTGTTGAACAAGGGGGAAAAATAGCAGATGAGGATCCTGTTTATATGGACTGCTCTCTATCTAAACTCCGTTGGTAACTTTCTGTTATAAAGTACAGCAACCATCACAAAGAAATACAAATTTGTTCTTTAATCTACTCAGAAAAGCTCCTGAAGCAGGATTTGACCCACACAGTGGAAGGCAAGCCAGCTAAGGGGTTTCAGCTGGTAACTGCTAGCAATTAAGCCTTACCTAATTGCTTGTGAGCTAGGAGAGAATCACTTCTGTATCTATGTGGGAAGTAATCAGAAATTAACCTGAAAAGAACAGTTTGTTTCTTGCTTTGTGGCTTTTCACTTGTTGTTTTCCTGATTTTGACTTTGTTTTTCTAAGTTAACACTGAAAGCAAGTAACCTAATTTATGTGCTACCAAGCATATCTGTGTTGGGAGAAATAACCCCATAAATAAATATCTTATTGGCTTTACCCAAGAGCCCAACTAAATTATTGTCAGCAGCTGTGTCTGGTGTGAATGAACTACATTGCCCACAATACCTTGCAAATCATATAGAAATATGCACTTGCCAAGAGTGTGAAGATTCTCACCCAGGCAGCCGTCTGACAATAGTCAAAAAGTTATTATGACTCTCAAGGCACCTCTCATGGCGGCATGCTGACAGGTATTCCACAGAATGTAGTGTCTCCCGTGATTCACAGCAGAGTTGCCTTCCCAAGCCTTGTCCCCTGTTTTGTCTTTCTAGCTCAAGAGGAGTCAACAAACTTCTAGGAGGGGAAGCAATCACCAGCAAGTGGCACATCCCTCAGCACCCACTAGTAGGGAATTAGCTGACATGAGGACAACGAAACAAGGTGAGAATTTTTCAGCACCTCGGGACTCAGTTCCTTTGGACACACCAGTAGTGGTATATCCACTGTTCCATGCAGCTGGATCCTGCAGATATTCTAAGACAACACAATGCATATAAATAAAAAGAAATCCAGAATATCTAGATATTCCTCAGCACCAAGGGGTATGTTTACTAAACCGCGGTAATGCTACCCGCGTTAGGTTCTGTGGTAATGGTACAGATGCCCATATAAAGGCATGGGCAGTGCATCGTTATGGCAAGCCGTATCAGCTAACGCGCGTTACAAGGCGCCTTAGACTAACGCGCTTTACAAGGCACATTACAAAGCGCCTTATAAGGTGCCTTGTTAGGCGCCTTGTAAGGTGCCTTATAAGGTACCTTGTTAGGTGCCTTATAAGGTGCCCTCTAAGGTGCTTTGTTAGGTGCCTTCTAAGGTGCCTTGTTAGATGCCTCATAAGGTGCCTTGTTAGGTGCCTTGTAAGTAAGGTGCCTTATAAGGTGCCTTGTAAGGTGCCCCATAAGGCGCTTTGCAAGGCGCCCTATAGGGCTCCTTAGGCTAAGCGCCGTATTAGGCACCCCTGGACAAGGCACCCTGGGTTACGGAACCATAAGCTAAGGTGGCCTAACAAGGTTATGGTGCCCTAGGTCAGTGTGACATAGGTGTGAAGTATGGTTTATTCTACCCAGCTGTGATGCAGGTTACTTATCTGAATAAGACTTCATGGCATACTGACGCCGCTAAGCTACAGGACTTTTTAGATAATTATAAGATGTCTTGAAACACAATTAGATATGCTTATTTACAGTTTGTTTGGATCAGATTGGATTTTTCGTGGCCCTTTCGTTCTGATCTGCAACTCCCCTTTGGGGTTCCTATGTGGGTTAGCTTTCGCCCAATATTTTCTACACCAGCTGCAATGTGAGTGTCTGGAACATATTCGGGTATTTGAATGGCGGGATTCTGTGTTTAGAGTCTGGGCGGAAATGGGAGGTTGGTTTTGGGGTTCTCTGAGTTTTATGTGGTTGATGTGCATGGTTAAATGTGTGTATGGTAGCGGCCTAGAGCACGATGCAGCTCCCAGCGGTATAGCTTCACCACTCGTTGGAAGTCTGGTGGTAATTTTTGGGCTCCGCTCATTGTAGAGATCTTTCTGTTGTTTCCTTTTTTTCTTTGATAGGGGAATTTCAGGCTGTGTACAGTATGCTTGGTGGTCTGGGTTATGGATGTTGTCATCTTTGCACCCTGAAAAGCCACTGACCCTGGTGTGATATGTGTATCCTTCATGTATGGTAATGCAATGGCTTAAATGCATTTCCTTTAATGTCAAGGGACTTAATCAACTGGTAAAACACAAAAAAAGTTTCAATTAGATGAAAAGGGAGCACGGTAATGTTTTATTTTTTACAGGAAATGCATTTGCCTTCTCCTATGTGTGTTAAACCTAATGTTGATTGAATTGATCATCATGTATATGCTCCCGCTTCTGGAAAAAAGAGGGGTTTCCATTCTGTACCGTAAATCCTTACATTTATAGATTCAGCATCGGAGGGCAGATCCAGAGGGAAAGTAGCTCTTGATTGATGTAATTCTGGAGAGGTGTTTTCTTATTCTTGTTAATGTGTATGCTCCAAATTTGGACTCCTCCACCTTCTTTTTTCACTCTCTGAATTGTTGGCAGAGTACAATGGGCAAGAAATTGTGATGGCGGTGATTTCAATCAACTCCTGGATCTGTTCAATGTAGGACACATCTAACCAAATCTATGGTGGCTATAAATACTATGATGGAAGTGTCGGCGCTGGTGGATCCATGGAGACTGTGGCATCCTAAGGGTCAGGAATTTACTCCCATCCCCATGCTTCATATTCAAGGATAGATTACTTCTTGCTTAGCAAGACTCTGGTGGGTTGCCTTGATGGGGTGTCTATTGCTCCCATTCACTTATCTGATCATGCAGCAGTCTCTGCGATCCTCCAGTGTGGTCCAGTGAAACCTCCAGCCACCCTTTGGCAGTTCAACAATGGTTGGCTCTCAGATCCCATGTTCCTCAAAACATATGGAGAATTTCACTCATGAGTTTTTTCCTAGGAATGACACTGGCGATGTCTGTTTACCTCGGTTTAGAAGCATATAAGGCAGCTTTGAGAGGGGAAAGTTTTAGCTATTCAGCTTGGAAGAAGGAAACCTCCTCTCAGCTGAGGAGCTGGGAAAAGGAAATTGTGGATCTAGAAAATAAACATATTTGCAATGAGGACCCAGAGATATATACCCAACTATGCAAATTGAAATATGATTACAAAAGTCAGTGTAGTGAATCGACCAGGCAGGATCTGTTCCTGCAGCATGCCCTTTATTACACCTCGTCCAATAAGGCCAGTCATTTATTAGCTCAATATCTGAAAGGCTGGGGCATCGCCAGTATATTACTGCCATACAGACACCACACAATGGTCTTTGTACCAAGAATCAAGGAATTGTAGATGCTTTTGTGCATTTTTACTCTGTTGTATCAATCGGACACTCAAGCCCCGGAGGGGCATGTGAGGCTTTTTTGCAATCTCTCCTTGGCTCAAAGGTGTTGGCTTTGGATTGTATCAGTTTGGGAGGCCCTATTACTGAATCTGAGCTCCAAGCAGTGTTACCCACCTTATCAACTAATAAGGCTCCAGGTCCCAACAGCTTCACTTCCGAATTCTATCGACAGTTTCAATCCATTCTTGGTCCATGACTTTGTCAATTGTATCAATATCTCTATGATGGTCATCCCCTTCCCTTCTTTAAAGGAAGCTTGGATTTTGTTTTACCCAAACCTGGGAAAGATTCTTCTTGAGTACAGAATTACTGCCCAATTTCATTGTTGAATGTAAACAAAAAAATTCTGGCTGCAGTGCTTGCCCATCATCTGCAAATGGTGTTATGCGCCGTAATTCATCCAGACCAAACTGGATTTATTTCTGGCTGCTTTATTGGGGATAATGGTAGGTTGTTCTCCTCCATCCTTTCGGCATCCAGGAGGATCTTATGGTTGCCCTCTCCCTGGATACCGAGGAGGTGTTTGATAGGATTGAGTGGCCATAACTCATTCAGGTCCTCGAGGGGATTGGATGCAGTTATAATTGTATCAAATGGGTGTAAATCTTATATACTACACCTACATCCAAGATAGCTGCGAATGGACTAACCTCTGAACCATTCCCTATCTCTTGGGGCACCTGACAGGGATCTCCCTTGCCCCCCCCCCCTCTTTTCAATCTAGTGTAAGAGCCTCTGTTGATAGCCATTCACCAGTCATCCTCTATAGATGGCTTCATTCATGGAAATTATACATAAAAATAGGCGGCCAATATGTATGACATATTTTTGTTTTTGCAACAACTGGTTACTTCTATTCCCGCTTTGCTTGTCCTCATTGACTCTCTTTCCCAATTTTTCTTGATATAAAATCAATTGGGATAAATCTGAAGTTATGCCCCTTAATCTAAGTGCCACTCAAAATGACCTTGGAGACTATAATTTCCACTGGGCACCGCATGGCATCTCGTATTTGGGTGCTCAGTATACATGTAATCTCAAGCAGGCCCAACTGTTGAACGTAGATAAAATACTCTCACTTATCAAAGATGCCATTAGTTACTGGTCCCCTCTGGCTGTCTCATGGTGGGGCAGAGTGGAGGCCATAAGGATGATTTTGACCCCTCAAATCACTTATATTCTTAATATGATGCCTGGCGGGTGGAGTCGTCATTATTTAAATACTTATGGCAGTATTGTCGACCCCGGATTGCCAGATGTTGAAGTGATGCCAGATGTTGAAGTGAGCAAAATTGGCCGGATGCATTGGTTTCCTTGATTTTTATATTTATCATTTGGCCTTTTTGGTTATGGTTTGTTCTGGCTAGACTCCAAGGAGCTTAGCCCTGATAGACATTCCTGGTTCCCCCTTGGAAGAAATGGCAGGCCGGCCTGACGAATAGCAACTGTTGTTGGCATTGGAGTCCACTTAGAGGACTTTTCAACATATGTTGTTTGATTGTCCTTTAATACAGCCTTTTTGGTGGGCTATCGGGGAGAGATTGTAAAAAAAGAATTTTCACATCCTCACTGCTCTATCTACAGATACACTTTTTTTGTTCCCTTCTGCTGTCTGATTACTTACCTGTATCCCACTGTAAACTCTTTGATTTGCTAATTGCGATTACCATACAGGTAATTTATTGCATTGGAAGAATGTTTCCCTTATTTCTTTTCATTTCTGGTGTACTCAGTGTGCTTGGTACATAAATATGAGAAATGTCTCACTATTCACTCTTGTGATATATCGTATATGCAAAAAATGTGGATACTCCTTGAATCCTACCTCCAGGGTTCCTTGACTTCCTTGTGTTATGCTGTATTCTGTATCTGAATCCATTTCCACTGGATTACATGACTCCGTACTCTAGTGTCATTTTGCATTGCACACCTTGAAACTCCCCTATAGAATGTTGCCTTATTTCACTTGTTGTTCTCCTTTTTTCCTTGTTTGTAATTGATTGATGTTTCTAAAACTAATAAAAATGTGTTTTAAAAAAACGAGAATTTTGAGATTAAATTTCAAACATCAAAGGATTTTTTGGGTTTTATTTGATGTTTATATGCACTGAGGGCATTTTGCATTGTTTTGTATATCCCAAAGAAGAAGAGAGGTAAGTACAGACTAATCTGTCCTTCCTGGAAGGGACCTCAGTTAATACTTTCATGCCTCTAGAGGCTTGCAAGGTTCAGTACTCCTCATTCCACCAGGCTCTGGCAATGTTAAAATCTGTAGGTACAATACTGGTGCAGCAGTGTACCAGCCTGAATACAATCATTCATTATTTGAATGACTTTCTTTTTATGGGTCATGAACATTCTGACTCATGTTCCCTCTTGCTGAGGGCCTTCCAGGATGTTGCAGCTCACCCAAATCCCCTCTCAAAGGAAAAGGCAATCGGATTAGTTCATGTTATATCCTTTTTGGGGATCAAGATTTATAGCCACACTGACATCACAAAACTCCCCCTCAGAAAAGGTATCTAAATTTAAGAACAAGACTGAAGTGACCATGAGATCAAAAGAAATTATGCTGCAGATACCATAGTCCTTAATCAAATCCCTGAACTTCACAATAAGGTTATTCCCCTGGGCCCTGACCTTGAAAGACTTGCAGTGGTAACCATCAGTATCATGCAGTCATCACTATAAATGCATTTCAAAAAATTCTGAAGTAGGATTTGGGTATGTGGCTCCAATTCTTATCAAGCTTCAAATAGAGTATAATTCAGCAAAGGGGCTCTTTAACCAGCAGGGATCTTAACCTGTCTGCAAAATGTACAGTGGTGACTGAGCTACTAAGAATTTTTGTCTTGCAATGCTTGATTCTCAGTATCACAGCGCAAGTAAAATATGCACCTTATTTGAATACGAACATTACTAATTTCCTATCATGTCTTCAGTGGCATCTTTTCCATTTATTAGCTCCCGTGGTGGACATACAATCCACCAAGATTCTATAAGCTACTAGACACATTTGTGAATCTCACTGTGGGCCAATTCATCCAGCAGTTGTTGTTCACCCTGCACCTGAGTAGTGTACCAACAAAGTTACATGAATATTGCAACATTTTTGGTGTTTTGAGTCCATTACGGAGAGTCTGAATGAATTCTTTGCTTTGGTCTTAACTGAAGAATGTATAAGGAAGTTACCCATGCCAGAAATTATATTTAAAGATGATGTATTGTAGGAAATGAAACAAATCTCAATAAACCGTAAAAATGAAATACAGCAATTTGATAAACTAAAGAATAGAAAATCACTTGGACCAGATGGTATGCATCCCAGGGTGCTGAAAGAACTCAAAAATGCAATTGCAGACCTACTATTAGTAATCTGTGAACTAGCATTAAAATCATCTGTAATATCTGAAGATTGGAGAATGGCCAACATAATACCAATTTTTAAGAAGATTTTCAGGGGTGATCCAGGAAACTACAGACTGGTCAGTACCAGTCAAAATGGGACAAAGCCAGCATGGATTTAGCCAAGGAAAGTCTCACTAATCTTCTATATTTTTTTGAATATGTGAATAAACACGCAGACAAATGTAAGCCAATTGATATATTATATCTGAATTTTCTAAAAGCCTATCATTCCATTGTAATATCCTTTGTTTTATTTTCCATTCCATTCCTATCATAAGGAAAGGAATGGAAAATAAAACAAAGGATATTATAATGCCTCTGTATTGTTCCATGGTGCGACCGCACCTTGAATATTGTATGTAATTCTGGTCGCCGTATCTTAAAAAGGATATAACCTTATTAGAAAAGGTACAGAGAAGAGCCACCAAAATGGTAAAGGGGATGGAAGGATACCCCTATGAAGGGAGGCTAAAAAGGTTAGGGTTCTTCAACCTGGAAAAGAGGGGAAATATGATAAAGGTATATAAATTAATGAATGGAGTAGAAAGGGTAAATGTAGATCGATTGTTTACATCATCAGAATATAGAAAGACTAGGGGGCATACAATGAAGCTACAGGGTACCCTATTTAAGACTAATAAGAGAAAATATTTTTTCACTCAACGTGTAATCAAACTCTAAAATTTGTTACCGGAGGATGTAGTAAGAGCTGTTAGTGTAGCTGGGTTTAAAAAAGGTTTGGACAAGTTCCTGGAGGACAGGTCCATAAACCATTATTAAAAGGGACCCAGGATATCACTGCTTGACCCACTACAGGCATTATGGAACCTGTGTCTTTTGGGGAAACTGCTAGGTACTTATGACCTAGATTGGCCACTGCTGGAAAGAGGATACTGGGCTTGATGGACCTTGGTCTGACCCAGTATGGCATATCTTATGTTCTTATGTTCTTAAATTAAAAGGTCATGAGATAGGAGGCAGTGTACTATTGTGGACTGGGACCTGGTTAAAATATAGAAAACAGAGAGTAGGGCTAAACAGCCAATTTTCTCAATGTATAAAGGCAAGTAGTGGAGCATCCCCAGGGATCTGTGCTATTGCTTGTTGACATATTCAATAATGACCTGGAAATGGGAACAATGGGTAAGGTGATCAGATTTTCAGATGACAGAAAATTATTCAAAGTTGTTAGAACATAAGAGGATTTTGAAAAATTGCAAGGAGACTTTGAGAAATTGGGAGACTGGACATCCAAATGGCAGATGAAATTTAATGTGTACAAGTGCAAAGTTATGCACTTTTACGGGAGTCATTTTCTGAAACGCGAATAGACCACTTAAATGTCTTTCCCTTACCCCTTTCCTCCCTTTCTCCCACCTTCTCCCACCCCCTGATTTTATTGGTTTTATCGGTTTTATTATTTATTATCATTGATCCATTATTTTTATCTTTTATACCACTTTTATTGGGTTTATATATGTATTTTATTTTGGATCATTTATTATTCAATTTTGATCTTGTTATCTTGCATCTTTGATTACTCTGTGGCCATCTTCTGTCTAATCAATTTTGAGGTTCCTCCCAGGCAGGGCCAGCACGTCCATTGAGCGAGAATATTTTTCGCACAGGGCCCCATGCTTCAGGGGGCCCTGCGCAAACTCCATTCCGGCTCAATGGACGGCTGCAGAGGGAGCCAGGGAAGCCTGCATGAGGCCCCGGCTCCCTATGCACAGCCGCCAGCGTGAGGAGTCTTTTCCCTCACGCTGGCGGCTGTATCTGTGAAGCCGGGAATGCCGGGAAAGATTAAAGGCAATACCCTTTAACCTTTCCCGGCATTCGCAGCTTCACAGATACAGCCACCAGCGTGAGGGAAAAGAGTCCTCACGCTGCAGGCTGTGCAGAGGGAGCCGAGGCCTCGCGTGGGCTTCCATGGCTCCCTCTGCAGTCCCTTAGATAGCCGCAGGGCTCTTCGGAGGGGGGGGGGCTAGGACTGGAAGGGATGTGATCAGGGGGAAACATCTTGGACTGGAAATGGGCTGTGATGGTGGGGGAAACAGACTGGAAATGGGCTGTGATGGGGGGGGGGATAGGACTGCTAATGGGCTGTGATGGGGGGGGGGAACGGACTGGAAATGGGTTGTGATGGTGGAGGGGGGACGGACTGGAAATGGGCGGTGATGGGGGAAGGATTGGAAATGGGCTGTGATGGGGGGAAATGGACTAGAAATGGGCTGTGATGGTGGGGGGAATGGACAAAATGGGCTGTGATGGTGGTGGCCGGGGGAGGGGGGAATGGATGTAATGGGCTGTGATGGTGGGGTGTGGGAAAATGGACTGGAAATGGGCTGTGATGGGGGAGGTGGGGAAACGGACTGGAAATGGGCTGTGATGGGGGAGCTAGGACTGCAAATGGGATATGATGGTGGGGGGTTAACTTGGACTGGAAATGGGCTGTGATGGTGGGGGGGGGGCTAGGATTGGAAATGGGCTGTGATGGGAGGGCTAAAATTTGAAATGGACTGATGAAGAGCTGGATTAGGACTGGAAATGGGCTGATGGGGGCTAGGACTGGAAATGGCTGATGGGGGAGCTTGGAGTGGAAATGGGCTGTTGGGGAGCTGGAATTGAACTGGAAAAGAGCATATGGGGGGCTAGGACTGGAAATGGTCTGATGAGGAGCTGGAATAGGACTAGAAATAGGCTGATGGGGGCTGGAATAGGACTGGAAGTGGGCTGATGGGAGTTGGAATAGGGCTGGAAATGGGCTGATGGGGGAGCTTGGAGTGGAAATGGGCTGATGGGGAGCTGGAATGGAACTGGAAAATAGCATATGGGTGGCTAGGACTGGAAATGGGCTGATGTGGAGGCTTGGGAGAATGGGACTAGAAGTGGGCAGATGCTGGGTGGGTCTAGAACTATAAGGGAGCTGATTTTGGGGGAGGACTAGAAAGGGATGGGGAATGAGAATGGAGAGGGGAAAAGATATTTTGTGTGGGAGGGAAGAAAAGTTTACAATGGGCCGGGTATTGGGAGAGTAAGTGGGGATTGAGAATGGAAGGGTGAAATTTGAGTGGATGATAAAGGAATAAGGAAAGAAATAGGGGAAAGAGCAAAAGGGGAAAGATCAGTATGTTAAAGCAGACATAGAGAAAGAAAATGGAAAAAAAAAATAAAAGAGAAGAAAGAACAAATGGATAGCTCGCAGAAGACATGAAGAAACCAGAAGAAAGTGACTGGAGAAATTGCAACTGAAAAAGAAAATGCACAAACAACAAAAGGTAGAAAAATACTTTTTTATTTTAAATTTATTAACTGGAATATATCAGCTCTGGGAAATGTGCATCATTAACGTTTTTTGTGTTTTGTTTAGTACAAGAGGAAATTATTTTATAGTTTTATTTCTCCAGTGTTGTTGTACATCCCAAGTTTGGCTTTTGGGGTTCCCTGTTTAATTATTGTCTTCCTATTTCTAAATTGTGATCCTTTGTTCTTTGTGTGGTGATAGTCTATGTTCTGCATGTGTAACCGAGATGAGGTATTCTGTTCATGTAGTTTCTATTTGACCATGCCACTTGTTCTCTTTCCCCAGTAGGAGATGTATTGGTATTCTCTGAGATGTATTGGTTTCATATTTGCAGTGTTGCCTTTTGATAGGTAGAGTTTGGTGCTTTGTGAGTCCTGGCAGTGCTGTTACGATATGGTGGATTTGCTATGAGTTCTAAATGGTCAGTGTTTATAGTACTTCCTAATGGGCCTGGCGGTTGGCACTGGAATATAGTAACTTAGAAATCTGTTAGTCTTTCTTTATCCAGACACTCATTAAGAGGCATGTTTACTAAAAAAAATGTATGTTAACATTATGCAAATATTTATGCAAATGAGGCTCCCTATGCAAATGATGTCCTGCAATTAATCTCCGCACATGGCCCCGCACCCCCCAGGACCCCCTTGGTTGAATCCATAACATGTAGGATTACTCCTCCACAGAACAATTCCCATGGCAACCTCCTTATGTTTCCATTTGTTTTACATTGTAGGATTATGTTTCTGTGATAAATATATCTTTGGTCTAATTGAGTCAGAGCTCAATCAAGGTCATCTACACTCATCCTTTATCTCAATATTCATGGTTTTTATTAGAGCTCTTTAACCCCAGTTTTTAACACCCCTTTAACCCTTGGAGTACCGATGGGGTCAAAAGTGACCCCATTGCAAGTTTCACAACGTGTATCTCGGAAACTAGTTGTTCAAGAATGCAATCTTTTTATGTCTTTTCACATGTCAATATTCTCTTTATATTGCGCCATGAGAGGAATAATTTTCATCCGCTAGATGACGCTAGTGATGAATTGCAGCACAGAGTACCAGTGGGGTCATTGCTTACGTTCGGTTTGGATCGTGATACAATTTACAGTTTTGTGAATTTTTTGATTTGACAAAGGTATTTATCATTAATTATGTATCATTTATTTTTTTGTACTCTTATTTTATGAAAATTAAACATTTTCTGTGATTGATATCATACGTTCTCTCATTATTTCCAATGAAATCTAAAGGCTTTCAGCTCGTTCATCACGATTATTGTACATCTATAGTAAAACTGCTTTGCGTTTTATTCAACTTTATTTTTGTTTATTTATTTTAGGTTATTGTTTATGATGTCAAAACGAAAGTATTCAGCTGCCCAAGTAAGAGAAATATTGCAACGAGATGCTGACAGTGACGGCTCTGAGTCGTCTGATGATGCAGCATATTCAGCAAGTGAAGAAGCATATCAGCCAAGTTCGGGCAATAAATCTGATGATGACAGTCATGATTCAGATGGCGACAGCAGTTGGTCGCCAAGTGAATGTGAGACTGATGTTGAGCTGGTAAGAGTCAAGTTACAGGTCAAGGCAAAGGTTGAGGCTGTGCTGGATGGGGAAGAAGGCAGGAGTCCTCGGTGTCAATATCATCTGTGAGGAATCTTAGTTGTGGTCATAGAGGAGCTAAGAGGTCATCAACTATAAGCACAAATGTTGCCATTGAAGCCTATGTATCTAAGGATGCCACATCATGGAACAGGAAACCTATAAAGCAAGCTGCTGGAAGATACGCCAGAGCTAATGTCATGCCCGTACAACAAGGTCCTACAAGGTATGCTGTACAAAATGTTGATGGCCCTCTCGCAGCATTTCACTTGTTCATGAGGAAGAACTTATTGAATGAAATCATGATGTGGACGAGCAAACAAAGAAGACACATTTATGACGACACCTGGAAAGATGTGACAGATGGAGAATTTCAACATTTTCTTGGACTTCTGATCCTCTCAGGTGTGTACAAGTCACGAAATGAATCCATAGTTCAGTTGTGGAACCTTGAAGATGGTCGTTCTGTTTTCAGCAAAAATATGGCCCATAACCGTTTTCAGCTAATTTTTTGTGCTCTCAAATTTGATGATGCAACGAACAGATGTAAACAACGAGGCATGGATAAGCTTGCTCCAATCAGACACGTTTTTGATACCTGGGAAGCAACTCTAAGTGACACCTTTGTTCCTGGTGAAAATGTTACCGTGGATGAGCAACTGCTTACATTTCGTGGCCGTGTTCCATTCAGACAATATATTCCCAGCAAACCTGGGAAATATGGCATAAAGCTATGGATGTTGTGTGACAGTGCAACGTCATATGTTCTGCATCTTCAAGTATATACAGGAAGGGAACTCAGACAAAACAGGGAAAAGAATCAGGGTGAAAGGGTTGTGCTGCAACTCACTGAAGGATTGACGCGATCTGGCAGAAATGTTACTGTTGACAATTTCTTCTGCAGTTTATCCCTGTCACGGAAATTGCTAGAAAAACAAATAACACTTTTGGGGACAATTCGAAAGAACAGAAAATAATTACCTCCAGAATTTGTAACAGCAAAGGGCCGAGAGGTATTCACTTCACTGTTTGCCTTTCGCGATGCCGCCACTCTGGTTTCCTATTGCCCGAAGCAAGGAAAAGTGGTTGTTCTTCTGAGCAGTTTGCATGATCAAGAAGAAGTAGATAACACATGTCCAGACAAAAAAACACGCATGATCTTGGACTATAATTCTAGTAAAGGTGGAGTAGATACAGCAGATCAAATGTTGCGCACGTATAACACAAAATGAATGACAAGACGCTGGCCAGTGACAAACTTCTACAATGTGTTGGACATCAGTGCTTTGAACGCCTTCATTGTTTGGATGTCACTAAATCCAGAATGGCAGCCCAAGTCAAAGCACAGACGTTGTCTATTCCTCTTGGAATTAGGAAAGCAGCTGCTTCAGAGTAATTGCAGCGAGACGTCTTCCAGCATTGAAGAAGCCACTGATGCTGTTTGCAATGTCGGGATCCCAAAGAAAAGGGCAAGGTGTCACTGCTGTTCCAGAGAAAAAGACAAGAAAAGCAACATAGTTTGCACCTCCTGCAAGCGCAATGTTTGCAAAGAACATTCCGAAATTGTCTGTGTCTCATGCAAATGACTGTAGTACTTTATTGTGTTCATCAAGTGCATGCAAAAACTGCTTTCATGGCAACTGTTCTTCATGTAATCTTATGATAAAGCATTAAATTTAAAAACATTTAACCTTCATATAATAAATAATTAATTCGGAATAAATTTTGTCTGTTTAGTTAAACTTTTTCATGATTAACAATTAAAATTCGTTGTGGGGTATTTTATGACCCCAGCGGTATTCAGTGTGTGCAAAAAATCTCAGTAATTCCAGGGTTAAGCTTCATTATTTGATCAAGTCCATGGGTAGATTCTGTTTTGCTTTAATTTTTTTAATGTCAGTCTTCGTAAATCTTTTTATCACCTATTTATTATTTTAGCACTTTTAGGATCACTTGAGCTCCCTCATGCTCATTTAAATTTCTCCTTTAATATAGTAACCATTTTTATTAGGATGTTTTAACACTTCTGGTTTAACCAGTTTAATTTTGGTTTTAAACGCCAATTGCCTTATTGCTTTATTCTCTGTTTTGCCCTGTCCGTACGACACAATTTATTTATGATCTTTATGCTTTTTATGGTTTTCCGTTTTAAATCATTCTTGTCTTTCTCTGTATCCCTATATATGTCTTTGTTTTTATTTTACACAGGGGCTGGATGCACTTTTTGCCTTTTAATAAAACTGTGATGGTTTGTCTGCTAGAGGTACCCACACCGAAGGACTTCTTAAAAACTTTCTAACCACAAAACCTTGGCTGGATTTTCAACACATTTCCTATATCATCCCGCTACTTCTTAATGATATTGCTGATTATCTTTGAGCCAATTTCCCATCTTAGTACAATACCCATTGTTATATACTTCACACATTAAGTATAACCTTTGTACTCCTAAACTTTGTCACAGCACTGACTGCAACTCTTTATAGAACTTTGCAAATATTCTGAAGCAAGTACACTCCATACAAACCATTCATCGGTAACACATCCACTTCAGCTGCTTAGAAATGTTTAATTTTACCTCACTGGGATCACATTGGTATTGTTACAGAGCATTCCTAATTGTTTGGTTGCCTTCCACTTTTGACAATTAGATTATTTCTCTCTGAGCTTCCCTATGCACTTTGACCTTTCGCTTGGCGCATATTTTGCCGGTTTAAAACAGCAGTGCCTTAACATTTCTGGTTTTCTTCAGATCAGTGTCTGAAAGTGTCCCGGTTCGACAAGAAGGCAAGTCTTTTGGTCGTGTAATGTTTGGGACCAACTCCATCAGGCAAGCAGCATCTGTACCTGTATTCAGGCTTATTACTTACTTAATTGTGTTTTTGCTTTAACTTACAGGACTTTTATATGCAGTCAAGTTACTCTCTTTCTATTAGCAGCGTTATAATGAATTTTAGTAGACATCTTTCCTCCTCATCCCTTCACAATGCCTTGTTAATTTTCCTGAGTCCATTTATTACACTCTATGGGGTATGTTTACTAAACCGTCTTAAGGTGCACCCGGCGATAATGTGCAGGCTGCCATAAAAGGAGTGTGCGTGTCGGTCTTAAAGTAGCAAAACGAGATTATCGCGAGATAACGCGCGCTGCTGCGCACATTATCGGGCAAAGCGCCGCTAAGCGCGTTAACGCGCAGTAATCTTAAGTAGGTGCCCAGACATACAAATGTAGAAACAGAGGTGTAGCACAATGGTTAATACACTGACTGATGGTACAGGGGTCATGAGTTCAATACCCCAGTGTGCATAAGGCTGGCTGAGGCATCACCCTTTACTTTTAGGTAGTGATTTTTGAGGCATTTTACTTTTATTTTAATTAGTGCTGCCAGCAAACACACCCTCACGGTGGCGTAACCTAAGATGCCGCATAAGGCACCCCATAACGCACTCCATAGGGCACATTATAAAGTGCACTGTCCGCCAAGGCACCCTATAATGGGGAGGGGGGAGGAAAGGGGAAGGGAAGGGGGGGAGGGGGGTGTTTGGACCCATAGGCAGATTATATACCACCACAAAACCCAACCTCTGGGGCTCAGGGTGGGAAACAGGATCACCCACCAATAGATCCACATTCTACCTCCCTGCAATTGTAGCAGTAGAGGGGACCATCAACCCCAGTCCTGCTGGGGAACAGACAACCTACAGGGCAGGCAATGCAGAGCTGTACACATCCATAAAGTAATAGCAGACAGACAGTAGGCCTGGAAATGCTCAGCTGCCCCCACCACTATCTGACATTCTCCAGCAGCAAGCCTCCAGCCGCTGCACCCTGCAAGGTGTTCCAGCAAGACACATACTAGCTGCAGACAGTCTGCTAGCTAGTCCATAGGGCATGGTCCTGGAGGAGATGCGTGTACCCAGATCTGGGATGTCAGCATACACACCAAGCAGATAAGTCAGTGATTGGGCCCCAAAAGGGACCCATAAATATCATATGAAAGAAATACTATATAACACTATGGGGGAACCTAGCCATGCCATGGTCACTGCTCAGTCAGGGTGAGAGTGACCTCCCAGCAGGACATGCTGTGGCCACGCTGTCCATGCAGGTGGTGGCCAGGCACTACAATGTCCGAGCCATTGCCCTATGCCCTGTGCAGATGCGGCCAGGCAGGCCACACTATCCAGGCTATTCCCACAGTACCTTGCTCCCATTATGCACATTGACAGGCCAATACTGGCAACAGTGCTAGCAGTGTGGGCTGTGGAGGGTGTTGGCAGCCACCACACACTGGATAGACAGACACACACTCCACACACCTATGCCAGCATTGTGCAACTATAGAGGTGTTTGGCAGCCCTGGCCACCACACCAGTCCTGGGCACAGTGCAGGCATGGCTATGGTACGCAATACTGTTGGGGTCACTCTGTCAGACACCAGACCTGAGGCACACCCAACAGACATCAGAAAGGTTGCTATGATGCAGCTCAATCAGCCAATTGTGCTTAACGTAAGAATTGCTATCTGCCAGTTATCAATGCAACCTTTTGATAGCTGTGTACAGTTTTCCCATGTTTAGGGTGGCATTGCTAAGGTATGCAAGTACTAGTATGGGGAGATACACGCAGGGCCCAACATCCTGCCTCTCCGGGAGGCTTGGGATAATGGAGCCTGTGAGTGCGTGTGTGTCTGCCCCTGTTGGCCGCTGCTCTAGGGCAGAGGTTCCCGACTCCAGTCCTGGAGGGCCAAACACTGTTCGGGTTTGCATGCTGTCCCTAATGAATACGCATGAGATACATCTGCATACCATGGGGGCGGTGCATAGCAATGCAGCACAGCCACATTTATTAGAGGCAGCATGGAACCTGAATGGTGTTTGGCCCTCCAGGAACGCATTTGGGAGACTCTGCTCTAGGTAATGCGCATGTTTATGGTGTCTGTGCTCTGTAGGGTAAAATGTAGGTGTTTTGGGCATGTCTATGTCATCTGCACTACAGATTCTGTCTTTATTAGCACGTTGTAGTAGTGGGTAAAATATGGGGGCTGGGTTGGCAGGAACCACAGCTGGGACTTCAACCTGTGACCTTCTGCCTCTGAACACACTGGTTGTGTGCACTGTACCACTGTGTTGCCACAGAGACAGTGCGTTCCCTGGTGATACCATGACTGTTCGTCCAGCAACGCCTGTCTGTTGCAGTGCATGGCACCCACCTACACAGGGCTAGGCCATGGTCTGCTCTGGGCAGCTGCCACTGCCCCCCTCCACCACCAGTACCCCTCTGCCACCATGCTGACATGACCTTCTGCTGGTGGTGCTGGTGGTGCTGGTGGTGCGCAGTCTCAGGCCATCCAGTGTGCAGGTAGGCGGCTGCCTATGGTGCGTGTTCTGGGGTAGGGGTGCCTGCATAGATGTCCACGCTTCCCCCCCAACACCGCCTGCCAATGTTCTGTGCCCTTGGAGGTACCTGCTGGGTAATATCCCCTGTGACACTGTGATAAACACACTCGTGCCCATGTTGGGCCCTCATCAGTTGCTGTCTGGCTGCTGTACAGTTTCAGCATTCCTAAGTGCCACCTAGGCATCTGCCTAGTCCGCACTGTGCCCCAGCTGCACCACAGCATGTGCCGCCTGCAGCCCTCTGTATCCCATTTTCAAGCATCTGTCCAGTTGGCCGTTCTGACATGCCCGCCCTGCTGTTGCCGCACATGTGCACGCCATAGGAAACCTGTCCGATGGAGAGGAAAACCCTGCACAGCGCTATTTCACTGTGTGCTCATTCACCTTGTATGGGGACGGAGCATGGACCCTTCCAGAATTCATATCCTTTTTTGGTGCTTTCTTGGGAGTGTTTTTTGATGTTTCCTATTGAGATCACTATTGCCCAGCTTGGTTATTTTATTTTTCCATTTTCTTCTGTTCATTTTCACTGTTTATTTGCCCTTTTGTTCCGCGCACATGTATCACACTTATCACTTTTTTGTTGGTTTCCCTGGTTTTGCTGTACATTGCTGACAGAAATGGTTTCTCTTCCCTTTAAATCATCTCTAACGCCAGGGTTTCACTGGCGTTAGTTTTGAGCCTCGGATTTCACATCAATAGTGTGCAGGGCGCCTCTCCCCTCCCACTCTCCACCCATTGACCCCTTCTCTCCGCTCTTGGGGAGCCTTCCTCCGCCCTCCAGGAGCCTTTCTCCACCTTCAACGCTCGTTTGCTCCGCTGCACGCATTATCGCGCACTAAGGTACTTCTGCGCCCGATAAAGCGCCATCATCACAAAGCGCACATTAAGACGGTTTAGTAAACATACCCCTATATATCTGCATTAGACTACAAATACTGTTTTGGTCAGAAATGAGTGATTTTCCTCCTCATCCCTTCTCATTATACTGTTGCTGTTTTGCTCATAGCCTCATTATGCGTATTCACCATAGCTTACATATTTATGGTATTAGGTTAGAAGTATCCTTTTTGTAACTAAAGAACACATTGTCAGTCTTTCTTTTTTCATTGTTTTGATTGTTTATATATTTTTATTCTTTTTTTCTTCCTAAGATAAACATGTATTTATTTTATTGTGTTTTTTTTTTTTTTTTTATAACTTGACTTTTTATTGAAAGGCATAAAAAAAAAACATCAGCCAACATAATGCAGCACAACCAACAAGAAACAACAATAACACTACGTAAATCACATCCCGTCAAACCCTTCCCGAGGCCAATTTCACAGGGCCCCCACTTCTCTAAAGCCCCCCTCTCCCCCCCACCCCCCCTAACCCCCCACCCATCATCCCTCCCGCCATACCTCATACCGCCCCCAAACAGCCTTAAAGGCCTTCACTGTGTGTCACTGGTGAGCAGTTATTGCACTCATAGTCCACAAGTGGTCAATGCGCTGCAGGACCATACCTAATGAAGGGGCCACCTCACACCGCCACCTGGCCATGATCGCCCCCGCCCCGCCCCTATACAACACCCCACTAGCGTTAGTATCTCCCGGTCCCCCATCTCAGGCATTTCATTCAATAGGACCATAGGCGCCGTAAAGGTCACTTCCACCCCTACCAGGGCCTGAAGCCAGCCCCGCAAGGCTCTCCACATCGATTGAACCTCTGCACAATCCCAAACTATGTGAAACAAGTCACCCCGCCGCCCACAACCCCGCCAGCAGTCCCCAGTTTCCTGCGGGTGAAACACCTTCAACTTCCAGGGGGTCCAATACATTTGATGCCACATTTTTAGACTATTTTCAAGATATGAGGGGCCCG
The DNA here is from genome assembly GCA_033557465.1 of Ichthyophis bannanicus. Lineage (NCBI taxonomy): Eukaryota > Metazoa > Chordata > Amphibia > Gymnophiona > Ichthyophiidae > Ichthyophis > Ichthyophis bannanicus. Next base: position 802,628,673 of record CM066035.1, on the reverse strand, counting down.
GGGCCAGGCGCCGGGACCAACTATAAATTTGTTCCCACCGCTCCGCCCCCCACTCCCCCCCCAATTGTTGCTCCCAGGCCAACTCCCCTTTACTCTTCCCCTGCCTGCGGTCCCCACCCTGCTCCCGTAACTCAGCATACAGGAGCGTAATTAGCCCTCTCCTCCCTCCTCCCGTCCTCATTGCTACTTCAAATGGAGTAGCCACCTTTCGTAAATCGTTCATTACCCCCATCCTCCTTATATAGGACACTAATTGCACATAAGCGAAATAGTGTCTATCCTCTACCCCATATAATTCCTGCAATTCAACAAACGACCTAACCCCCCCTCCGCCATTCATCAGCTGCCCCAAGGTCTGTAAGCCAATATCCCCCCACTCCTTAAACACCCCCACTCCCTCCCGGGGCTAAAATCCTCCATCCCCCTTATATAAGTATCCCTTGTGTACCGCTTTCCCCGCAGTAGAGTCCCCTTCACACTCTCCCACAGCATCTGCGTATATTCCCTAAATGGGTTCCCCCCGCTACCTCCCCCTCGTCTCCCCCCTGGATCCCACAGCCACATCTGCAAGCTCAATCCCTCCCCTCTCATCTGTTCCAACTCCACCCAAATAGGTGTCTCCCCACCCCCCCTGCCAACTCGCCACGGCCTTCAGTTGCACCGCGGTGTAATACTTTTCCAGCCACGGGACACCCATTCCTCCCGCCCGCTGCTCCCGATACAGAGTATATTGCGACACCCAAGATCTTCCCCCTGCCCAAATAAAATCCAAAACCAGACGTTGGGCTTTGCGTAAATAACTCCGAGGAATCTTACTAGGAATAGAGCTAAACAGAAAAAGAAACCGAGGCAGTACATTCATTTTTATAACCGCAATGCGCCCGATCCATGTCAAATACAAATTCTGCCACCGGGTCAGGTCCCTCTTCACCTCTTGCATGAGCGGGCCAAAGTTCTGCTCCCATATCCGCCTCCAGTCTTTGCCCATCTGTATCCCCAAATACCTATATTCGCCCCGCACCCACCGAAACGGAAAACTACTTCGAAGGCTCGACTCCAACCTCTCCCCTAAATTGAACCCTAGGATCTCGGTCTTGCTACCATTGATTTTGTATCCCGAAACTCTACTATACTGTTCAATTTCCTGCATTAAAACCGGCAAAGAAATTAAGGGCTCTCTAAGGGTATAGATAATATCATCCGCAAATAGAGCTATTTTCGATTCCCAGGCATTCAAAATCACCCCTTTAACATCAACCGCCCGCCGTACCCAGTCGGCCAAAGGCTCAATAGCTAGAGCAAAAAGCAAGGGCGACAACGGACAGCCCTGTCGAGTTCCCCTCTCCAAACCAAACACTTCCGAATAACTCCCATTCACGCGTACTCGGGCCTTAGGCCCTGTGTAAAATGCGCGAATCCATTTGATAAAATTCTCCCCCAACCCAACCTTCTCCAGTACCATCAACAAAAAATCCCACTCCACCCTATCAAACGCCTTCTCGGCGTCGATAGAAATAAACACCGCCTTCTGCCCCGTTCTTTGTACCTCCCAGGTTAGATTACAGAGTCGTCTGATGTTATCCCCCCCCTGTCTCCCTGCTACAAAACCTGTCTGGTCCACATGCACCAGTGAAGGCAGCACCCGCTGCAAACGCATGGCCAGTATTTTCGCCAATAGCTTGGCATCCACATTCAATAGAGAAATCGGCCGATAGGAGCCGCAAACCATGGGGTCCTTACCCGGCTTAAGAAGAATAGTAATCCCCGCCTCCGTCATCGAGTCGGGGACTGCCCCCGTCAGAAGTACCCCATTGAACACGTCCACCAACAGCGGTTTTACCACCGCCTGGAAAACTTTATAAAATTTACCCGTCAGGCCATCTAAGCCTGGCGCCTTCCCCAGTTTCAAGGTTTTTATAGCCTCTGCCACCTCATCAACAGTAATCAGCCGATCTAGCCCCCCCCCCCCCTCCACCGGGTCCAACTTGGGCAAATCGCACCCATCCAAATACTGCCTACTTTTTTCTATTCCACCCGTAACTTCACTGCTGTACAACTGTTTATAATACTCTCGGAATGTCTTACGAATCTCATTATTCCCCGACACTAACTGTCCTCTCCCATTCCGTATACTGCCGATAGTCGACTGGGCCACCCTGGCCCTCAACCTCCTGGCCAAGAGATTCCCAGCCTTATTTCCCCCCTCAAACATGGCTTGCTTAAGTATATTCAGTTCATAAGCCAGCTTACTAGCTCGCAACTGGCCTAGCCGTCCGCGCAGTTTCTGCAACTCGCTGAGGACACCCTCATTCTGGTCACATTGATGACTCCCCTCCAGCGCCCTTATAGCCCCCAACAGGCGCCCCTCCTCCTCCCCTTGCATCCTACACCGCCTCGACGCTTCACCCAGCAAATGTCCCCGCACTACTGCCTTCAAGCCATCCCATACCATTCCAAGCCCAACCTCCCCATTCAAATTGAAATCTTGATATTCTGTAATAACTCCTGCGGTTCGTTCAACAACAGCGGGATCTTCCAGCAACGAATCATTCAACCTCCAAAACTTCACGCCCGTGTCCTTGTACCCTAAATTAAACCCAATGCTCACTGGTGCATGATCCGACCAAGTAATAGATCCCTGCTCAACCTCTGCCACCTTACTCATCCAGCCACTATCCACCCATATCATATCTATATGACTGTAGCTCCCATGCGGCGCTGAATAGTAGGTATATTGTTTCCTCCCCGGATTCCGGAACCGCCAGGCATCCACCAACCCTAACCCTGCTTTCATCCCCAACATTTTCAACCGCTCTCGACGTTTCCCCGCTCCCGTCCCCTGTCCATTATCTAGTCGGGGGTTGAGAGTCAGGTTAAAATCCCCCCCAATAATAATTGGCAAATCCCCCAACTTCTCCAAATCCGCCCGCATATATGCGTAGAACTCTCCCTGCCCCTCGTTCGGCCCATATACACTAAAATTCCATACCAATTCCTCTCCCAACTTCACCTTTACTCCCACATACCGCCCCTTCTTATCACGGTACTCCCCCACCACCTTTTCCCGCATCTCAGCCCCCACAATTATAGCCACCCCCCCCTTCCGCGATTCAGCCCTCTGCCCCGCCAGCACCACCTTGGGGTATTTTCGTGTCTCTAGCAACCTCTCCTGGCCCACCTTCAAATGCGTTTCCTGAACACAGACAAAATCAGCCCTAGTCCTTACACCCTCCTTCTCTACCAGTCGACGCTTCCGCCAAGTACGCAGGCCCTTAGCATTAATTGTAACCACCCTCATTTTTTGCTCCCCCACTACAACCCTGCCCCTTTCCCCCCCTCATCCGCCCATCCCCACCCCCCCATCCACCCCCCTCCACCCTCCCCCCTCCCACCTCCCCTTCCCGCGCCCCCACCTCTCCCCCCTCCCCCGCCCCTCCCAACCCCCTCCTCCCTCCTCTGGAGGCCTCCCTCAGAGTAGTGCCCATCAGTGCAGAGCAACCCAGTCTCCCTCCGGCCACCCCACATACCCCCCTCCCACTCCTCCTGCTACCCCCAACAGAATCAAGGCTAACCCCACCCGTCCCCACCCTCCCCTCCACCGTTCCCCAGAACCTCCTAGCCACCCACCCCTCCGCACCCCAATACTTCACACAACTTTGTACAGACAGCAAAGGAAAAGCACCCATCTATTCCCTACCATCCCCACAGCTAACCCACCAGCCTATGATCCCCCTCCCCCGCCCCCGCATAATCCATCCCCGTTTATCACAACATTCCCCATTCTCCCAGCCACCCCCAACAAACCACCCACCTTCCCTTCATCCCCCAATCCCCTGCCCCCTCCCCCCAAACACCCAATTCATCCGAACTTCCACTCAACATTTCCCACCAACCCTTCCTCCCAGCCCCCCCACCGCCCCCCCCCCCGCGCATCCCGACCCAGGCCCGCAACCCCCCAATACTGGGCAAATCAAGTCCAACAAGTCCCAATGAAGTCCAGCAATCTCCTCACAGCCAATCACGTCAGCCCCGACTGGGCTTCCTCCTCCCGCTGACTCTGCTTTGGGCTGGTCAGTCTCTCCATCGCCGCCACCTGCGGTTCCCGCTCCAGCCGCTGATCCAGGGTCTCCCCCAGCCGCTGCTGCGGTCCCCGCAATCCCGCCTCTCGCAGGGCCTTCTGCGCCTCCATACAGTTCTGCACCCGCCAGTTCCGGGTACCCACCGTGAAACACAGTCCAAATGGTTAGAGCCAGCGATAGCGCACATTCTCCTGCCGCAACAGCGTGGTAATAGGCTGCATCTCACGCCTTCTCCTCAGGGTCCCCGCTGCAAGATCCGCATAGATCGCCACCTTATACCCCTGCCAAACAAACTCTCTCGCTCTCCGCATCTTCGTGGCTATCTTTTCCTTGACAGCATAGTCATGTATGCACACTACAATGTCTCGCGGCCTATTGGGCCTGCTGGGCCCCAGTGCCCGATGCGCCCTGTCCAGGACCACCTTCTCATCCTCCATGTCATCATCTCCCTCCATCAAGATAGCCTTGCAAATGGCTTCAGCGACTCTCTGGCTGTCCGTAAACTCGGGTTCCTCTGGCACTCCTCTAATGCGCAAATTATTCCTTCTCGTGCGATTTTCAAGGTCCTCCAGCTTGTACTGGATTTGCGCTTTCCACTGCTCCCAGTCTTTCACAGAGTGCACCAACTCCCCCTGTTGTTTTTTCACAGTTTCTAATTGCTGTTCATGAGCCTCCGTTCGCCTGCTCAGCTCATTCACTTCCTCCCTCAATTCATTGCAAACTTCACCCACCTCCGCTTTCACTGCCGCCAGCTCCGACTTCAACTCCCCGAACCAAGCTTTCAGCTCGGCCCGGGAGACACCATTCACCACCGTCGTGCCCTTTTCCATCTCCAGCGCACGCGGCACCAGGCACTCTACAGTTTCCCGGGGCTGTCTCTCTCCCGCCGCCATCTTAGCCTCCCGTCCTCCGACATGCGCGCCACTGTAGGCGAATTCTTTCAGGTCTGCCGCCATCTTGCAAGTCATCATCTCGCCCTGCACTACCACCACTCGTTCCGCCACCACTATCTGCGGTCCGGTGTGCAGCAGCGATCCTTGGGGTCTTATTTTTCACAACTTGCGGGGTGCCACGCCGGAGCTCCTAACTTAGGCTGCCATCCACACTGACGACGTCACTTCCTCCCTCTGTGTTTTTGTTTTTAATGCTATTTATGTTTTTTATTAACGCCAGTACCCCCTGAGGAAGGTGTTCAGCTGAAACGCGTTGGGGTGTTTTCCAGTAAAGCTGCTTAAACTTTACACTGTTTGGTGCACATGCTTTTGTTGTCCTTTCCATTCCTGTCCAATTAGCATCAGCATATAACTATGTGCACCGCAGCCTTGACGATTCGCTTTGTATTCGGGGGTATGGCTTCTGCAGCTTTCTCTCGAAGATGGGCAGGATCTGTCACGTCCATCTTTTCAGTATACGGTATCAGCAGAGATGTCCATAATGGCCAGTAGCATTTACCCGGGTCTTTGCATATGAGTGAGGCATGTTTCTGCTATGGCCTGTGCTTGGGGCTCGTGCTGGGTACATGCGCAGGCTTATGTCAAGACAAGCTGGATATCCCTGCAGAATCAGAATCAGGAATAAAATGTTCCCGTTTCTGATTTCAGCATTTTCGCTGTCTGGACATGGATATTATCGAATTAGGCACTTAGGGAAGAACAACCCAAACTATGGGTACATGATGCAAGGTTCCACATTAGGAATCACCATCCAGGAAAAAGATCTGGCTGTCATCGTGGATAATACTTTGAAACCCTTTGCCCAGTGTGCAGCAGTGTTCTAGGAAGTAAATAAAATGCTAGGAATCATAAGATAATGAATGGAGAATAAAACTAAGGATATTATAATGGTTCCATATCACTCTATGGTGCAACTGTACCTTGAATATTCTGTGCAATTCTGGTCGCCATATCTTAAATAGGATATAGCCGAATTAGAAAAAGTACAAAGAGCCACCAAAATGATAAAGAGGATAGAAGGATACCCCTATGAGTAAAAGCTTAAAAGGTTAGGGTTCCTTAGTTTGGAAAAGAGACAGCTGAGGGGAGATATGACAGAGATCTATAAAATAATGAATGGAGTGGAATGGGTAAACATAGATAAGTTGTTTACTCCTTCAAGAAGTGGAAAGACTAGAGGACATACAATGAAGCTACAATATAACATACTGTGATAAGGAAGCTTATCATAGCTCAGGAAGAAGCTATAGTAAAGGTGAAGTGACTCTGAACAAGCAACCTGTCAGTTCTGGTAGAAATAAGAAAACAGAATTTTCCCATAAAAGACTACCAGTCCCAGAATGCACCAGGTTTACAACAGCCATTAGAGGAGCTGAAGTGGGGAAACGTGTGTTCAATCAGGAGGGCTATGAGGTAATCCCTAAGCACTCATCTCAAAGGGCAGGGCCTGATTCAGCACAGCTGTGCTGTGCTAAGGTGGAGCACTCATCAAAGCAGAATAAAGGTAGAGTTTATTCTACAGAGAATTATCCTCATCCTCAGTTTCATCTGGGAGATCCTCAGAATCAGCTTGGATATCCTCATCTTGGACATCTTCATCATCTGGAGGATCATCAGAAGCAGAAGCCAGAGCGGACGGACAGAAAGGGCAAGAAACCCTTTGGAAGAAAGAAGAGAAAAGCATTTGAGAGGTCTAAAGGAGTCCAGAGCAGTACGTATACTGGAAGGTATCCCAAGGGCCAGCATACACCCTTGGACTGGGGAAAGCCAGAGGAATGGTGCTGCAGAGCTAGGAATCTCCAGAGGGTACCTGTGAGGGAGACGGCTGCACTTGGAAGGGACCCTAGGACCCGTGCCAGAAGGTATGTGAAGAGAGATCCAGTGTCCAGGGATCTGGATTGGAAGGCTGGACATAAGAACTGGACTACATACTGGCCAGGCTATTTAGAGAGGAACTCTAACAGCAATGGAAGCTCAGGTATGAACACTGATCTATGCCCTAGCTATAACCTTGAAAGACAGCAGGGAAACAAGTATTCTCCTGAGAGTGCTACATTGAGAAATTCCTCTGTGCCAATCCATGATATTGAACCCATGATTGTTGAAGAAGGGGGAGCGGTCTTAGATACAGGCTGTGAATATATGGATTGCTCTCTGTCTAAACTCCTTTGGTAATTTTCTGTTACAAAGTACAGCAACCATCACAAAGAAATACAAACTTGTTCTTTAATCTACTCAGAAAAGCTCCTGAAGTAGGATTTGAGCCACTCAGTAGAAAGCAAGCCAGCTAAGGGGTTTCAGCTGGGTAACTGCTAGCAATTGAGCCTTACCTAATTGCTTGTGAGCTCTGAGGGAATCACTTCTGAATCTATGTGTGAAGATATAAGAAGTTAACCTGAAAAGAACAGTTTTTCCCTTCTTTGTGGGTTTTGCTTGTTGCTTGAAACACTGCTAAGAAAATATTAGCTAAAGCCTACAGAAAAGACCAGTTTGTTACCAACCAGGTCTTTATTCTTTTGATTTGATTGCCTGACAAGTTCAACTGTTGTTTTCCTGATTTTGTTTTTCTAAGTTTAACACTGAAAGCAAGTATCCTGTTTTATGTGCTACCAAGCATATCTGTGTTGGGAGAAATAACCCCATAAATAAATATCTTATTGGCTTTACACTCAAGCACAACTAATTATTGTGAGCAGCTGTGTCTGGTGTGAATGGACTGCATTTCCCACAATCCCTTGCAAATCATATTGATATATGCACTTGCCAAGACTGTGAACATTCTCACCCAGGCAGCCATCTGACAAATGGCGTAGTTTTTCGGATTGCTTTTGCGCAAAAGGGATTTACTTGCTAAGGATTACAACTCAAGTCTGAAGGAAAAGACAGTTCAAGCTTGAAAGCTGAAAGAAAAGATTTTCCCTCAACTGCACTTTGGAGGAGAGGTGGCTGTTCCAGGTAGCTGTTCCTGGAAGAAAAGACCCTGTGCAGAGCTGGATTCATCACTAGCATAAGGTAACAAGTACCTGGGCATGTCTAGTGGTGGATGGGAGTAAGGCACAGGGGTAATTGGAAAAAAAAAAGTGTAGAAAAAACACCTGTTTGGAAGGTGGTGCACTGTGTTTTTTTTTTTTGTGTGTGTTTTCTTGCAGGGATCAAGATGGATCCGAGGGAACTAGCTGATTGGATGGCAGCCCAGTTTAGCAGGCAACAGGAGCTAGCACAGCAGGCTCAGGACACTGCTATGAAAGCCTTAATGGACCAGCAGAAGCCAGTGCTTGATCTGGTGCAAGCCCTAGTTAAACTGCAGAACCAAAGTGGACCAGATGCAAGACCAGCAGTAAATACTGGTACACCACATGTGGACAGTGTGGGACTCAATCAGGGAATTGGGGCATTTAGTTTTGGGAAGCTAACTCCAGATGATAATGTTGATGATTTTCTAGAGTCTTTTGAAAGAGTGGCACAAGCATTAGCATGGCCAGAGACCCAGTGGGCAGTAAGGCTGGCAGCCTCATTAACTGGAGAGGCGCTTGCAGCTTATAGAGCAATGCCAGCAGCCCAGGCTTTGAATTATAAGGATGTAAAGGCTGCTATTAGAGATCGCCTAGGTTTGTCTATTTCAGAGTATAGGCGAATGTTTAGAGCTACTACATTGAGAGTGGGTGAAACACCCAGGGCTCTGAGTCAGAGAATCAGAGGATTCTCTGTAAAATGGTTGGAGCCTGAGCAAAAGATGGTAGAAATGTTATTAGGCATTATTATTTATTTATTTATTTAGACAGTTTTGTATACCGCCTTATCCTTCAATCAAAGCAGTCACAACACAATTGGGGGATACATTTAACACGCGGGGATATGAGACACATACACTAATACTTACAGGGAACATGGGCAATGGAGGGTTAAGTGGCTTGCCCAAGACCACAAGGAGCATCTGTGGGACTAGAAACCCCAGTCCTTCCGGCCCAAGGTTGCTGTCCTCTAGTGGGATATTATTATGCTTGAACAATTTATGTCTGCGGTGCCTAAAGATTTGCACACTTTCCTTATACAGCAAAATTGCCAAAATCTTGGAGAGGCAACCATGCTAGCAGAGAGATTCTTGGAAGCCACGCAGGCTTGCCATAGAATGGGTGGCCCTCTGAAGATGGCTGCTGAGGCAAGCTGTGCTGTATCAGAAAAGAAAATAATTAAAAATGTTTCTGAAAATAAATGTACTGTGCCAAAACAGATGACACAGTGGAATGGAAAGAAATGTTTCAAATGTGGAAAATAGGGACATTTAGAAAAGGGATGCCAGACACACACTAGCTTAATGGGTGTGGATTTAAAACAGCCCAAAGAAGGATTTCTTTTGATGGTTGACGTGCAAGGAATTACCACAAATGCTTTGTTAGACTCTGGGGCAGACCAGAGTATGATGTCAAAAAGGCTTTGGAAGAGAATAGAGGCCCAAGAAGGATTTGTGCCTAGAACCCCTGAAAGCCAAGTTCACATCAGATGCATTCATGGTGCTGCAACATCATATCCCACCTATAGGCAAGGTTAAGTGCCTGGGGAAACAAGAGGAAGTCCTGTTAGCAGTGGTGCCTAGGCTACCCTTTGATTTGGTTCTAGGAAAGGACTGGCCAAGATTTAAGCAGGGTCTAGTGGAAGGGCTAGGAAAGAAGGAGGGAGAAGGAATAATGGAAATAGCTCCCGGGCCTTTCTTTGGAAGTCCTCAGTCCCTAGCTAAAAAGATGGTTAAGCTTCCAGAAGGCCAAACTATAGGTAATAAGAGGGGCCTTGTATCCACCCGCTCGCAGGCTAAGGTAGAGAGCCAGCAGAAGGAGGAGTGGGAGCAGGCAGAGTTATTAGGAGACTTACCCTCTCATGATGATTTAATAACTCCATCATCTGGTAAAGTAAGAAAGCTGAAAGCACAAAAGCGGCGTGAGAGACTTTGCAGAGCACAGGGAAGGGCTGAGATGTTAGCTGGTCAAAGTTTACCCTGGGTGCCAGCTGAGTTAGTGGCAAAGTTTCCTAACTTTCCACAACAGCAGCGAGTAGATCAAGCTCTCACCCGAGCTTTTAAGTATGCTCAGGAGGTCAGGGAGGAGTTGCCCAGATTCAGACTAGATAATGAAATATTATATAGAGAGAGTCAGGACCCCAGAAATGGGACCATACGTAAACAATTGGTGGTACCCACAACTTTCAAAGGGCTAGTACTTAGATTAGCACATGATCATCCAGTTGGAGGTCATAAAGGGATGCAAGGAACGCTGGATTAAATACTTATGCGTTTTTACTGGCCAGGTATTTTCAAAGAAACTGCCCAGTTTTGTGCTGCATGTCCAGCGTGTCAGCGAGTTACAGCGGCTCACCCACCGGTGGTGCCATTGATTCCCATGCCAATTATCACAGACCCAATTGGTCGCATTTCCATGGATATTGTAGGCCCATTAGTCAAAACGCCCTGAGGTTTCCAATACATCCTAGTTATGGTAGATCAGGCAACAAGGTTTCCCTGGGCCATACCATTGAGGAATGTTTCTGCAAAAACAATAGCTTTAGAGCTAGTAAAATTGTTTTGTGAAGTGGGATTCCCAAGAGAGGTGTTGACTGACCGAGGGTCCAATTTTGTATCCAAATATTTGGCCCAGGTCTGGGATGCCTTTGGCATTCATCACATGAAAACCTCAGCCTACCATCCACAATCAAACGGTTTGGTGGAGAGATTCAACCAAACTCTCAAACAAATGTTGAGAAGGGGGTTAGAAGGAGAGGTAAAAGAATGGAATATGTTATTGCCCTTTGCCTTATATGCCTGCAGGGAAAGAATTCAGGTGTCCCTAGGTGTAACTCCATATGAATTGATGTATGGTAGGGCTCCACGGGGTTTGTTAGATATTTTGAGGGAACAATGGATTGATCCTGAACCAGGACGTCAGGAGGTGCCACAGTTTCTATGTGACCTGAGAGCACGTTTGAAAAGGACCTCGCAGGTTGCTGAGAGGAACCTGCAGGACAGCCAGGTACGCCAGAAAGGGTGGTATGATAGGAAGGCCAAAAGCCGCCAATTAAGCATTGGTGAAAAGGTTTTGGTTCAAGTAGCAGGTACAGCCCCAAAATTTGAAGTACAGTGGAAAGGGCCATGGAAGGTTGTTAAACAAGTGAGCCCAGTGTCTTATATGGTAGAAAATTCAAGAGGGCGTAGGCAGACCTACCATATTAATGTACTTAAGTCTTGGAAGGAGAGGCCTGTAAATAATAATGACTCTGAAGCCAGTCAGGAAGTAAGTGAGCTTCAAAAAGAGAACACTCTCGTAGGTATTACGGACTGTAGGAAAGATGTTTCACCAGTTAAACCAGTCCGTAATAAATTAAGCAGGGGGATATGTGATAAGGAAGCTTATCATAGCTCAGGAAGGAGCTATAGTAAAGGTGAAGTGACTCTGAACAAGCAACCTGTCAGTTCTGGTAGAAATAAGAAAACAGAATTTTCCCATAAAAGACTACCAGTCCCAGAATGCACCAGATTTGCAAGAGCCATTAGAGGAGCTGAAGTGGGGAAACGTGTGTTCAATCAGGAGGGCTATGAGGTAATCCCTAAGCACTCATCTCAAAGGGCAGGGCATGATTCAGCACAGCTGTGCTGTGCTAAGGTGGAGCACTTATCAAAGCAGAATAAAGGTAGAGTTTATTCTACAGAGAATTATCCTCATCCTCAGTTTCATCTGGGAGATCCTCAGAATCAGCTTGGATATCCTCATCTTGGACATCTTCATCATCTGGAGGATCATCAGAAGCAGAAGCCAGAGCGGACGGACAGAAAGGGCAAGAAACCCTTTGGAAGAAAGAAGAGAAAAGCATTTGAGAGGTCTAAAGGAGTCCAGAGCAGTACGTATACTGGAAGGTATCCCAAGGGCCAGCATACACCCTTGGACTGGGGAAAGCCAGAGGAATGGTGCTGTAGAGCTAGGAATCTCCAGAGGGTACCTGTGAGGGAGACGGCTGCACTTGGAAGGGACCCTAGAACCCGTGCCAGAAGGTATGTGAAGAGAGATCCAGTGTCCAGGGATCTGGATTGGAAAGCTGGATATAAGAACTGGACTACATACTGGCCAGGCTATTTAGAGAGGAACTCTAACAGCAATGGAAGCTCAGGTATGAACACTGATCTATGCCCTAGCTATAACCTTGAAAGACAGCAGGGAAACAAGTATTCTCCTGAGAGTGCTACATTGAGAAATTCCTCTGTGCCAATCCATGATATTGAACCCATGATTGTTGAAGAAGGGGGAGCGGTCTTAGATACAGGCTGTGAATATATGGATTGCTCTCTGTCTAAACTCCTTTGGTAATTTTCTGTTACAAAGTACAGCAACCATCACAAAGAAATACAAACTTGTTCTTTAATCTACTCAGAAAAGCTCCTGAAGTAGGATTTGAGCCACGCAGTAGAAAGCAAGCCAGCTAAGGGATTTCAGCTGGGTAACTGCTAGCAATTGAGCCTTACCTAATTGCTTGTGAGCTCTGAGGGAATCACTTCTGAATCTATGTGTGAAGATATAAGGAGTTAACCTGAAAAGAACAGTTTTTCCCTTCTTTGTGGGTTTTGCTTGTTGTTTGAAACACTGCTAAGAAAATATTAGCTAAAGCCTACAGAAAAGACCAGTTTGTTACCAACCAGGTCTTTATTCTTTTGATTTGATTGCCTGACAAGTTCAACTGTTGTTTTCCTGATTTTGTTTTTCTAAGTTTAACACTGAAAGCAAGTATCCTGTTTTATGTGCTACCAAGCATATCTGTGTTGGGAGAAATAACTCCATAAATAAATATCTTATTGGCTTTACACTCAAGCACAACTAATTATTGTGAGCAGCTGTGTCTGGTGTGAATGGACTGCATTTCCCACAATCCCTTGCAAATCATATTGATATATGCACTTGCCAAGACTGTGAACATTCTCACCCAGGCAGCCGTCTGACAATACTGAAAACTAATTAGAAAAAATATTTTTTCACTCAATATGTAATCAAATTCTGGAATTCATTGCCAGAGGGTATAGTAAAAGCTACTAGTGTAGCTGGGTTTAAAAAAAGTTTGGACCAGTCCCTGGAGGAAAAGTCCTTAAACCATTATTAATGTGGACTGGGGAAATCGTCTGCTTATCCCTTCAATAAGCAGCATGGAATCTGTCTACTTTATGGGAACCTGACAGATACTTCTGACATTTATTGGCCACTGTTGGAAAGAGGATACTGTGCTTGATGGTCTTTAGTCTGACCCAGTATGGTACATCTTATGTTCTTATGAAAACAAGGTCTAGTCAAGGAGCCTTTATTGGTCAATTACATACTAGACGTTAGCATGTACAGAACTCTGCTACAAATCAGGTGGCAGACTTCTCATTCTTTTCAACATTCAGAGGATGGGGTATTTCAGAGAGAGTAAGAACACCTATGAAGAGTTGAGCAAGAGGAGTTCCCTGGCAGCAGGACAAGTAGAAACCTGTCTCCCATGACTTATTGCACAATTATGAGTTGACACACGCAAAAAATGTTTAAGTGTGAAGTATGTCTGTTTAGAGCAACATTTACATTGGCCTTTTTGACCACTGAGAGTTGGCAAATTGGTAGACTCTTCCAAGTACAATAAACTGGGCTCAGGTCTGCAGTCTACCAATGTGGTCATTGGTAATGGATATCTATGACTGACCACAGCAAAGGCTAGGAACAACCAAAGGGACAAGGGACAAACTTTTATCTTGAAAGAAATGCCCCATTTTCACATGTACTTAGTCTCCAGTGCCTGTCAATGCATGATTATGTGGCCCAATATTGTGAAACAGTTTCTGTTGCACATCAATGCCACACCTCTCAGCTGCTTACCATTGGATGGAGTATTTAAGAGAGCATTGTCAGCAGCTGGAAGTAAGCAAATCCAATATGACAACACTGATTCTGCATCAGAGTAGCTACTGCATGAAAATCTTCAAAGGACTCCCAAACTTATGAATCATACATTTGCCCACAAATAGGGGCAAACTCCGACATGATTTGACACATTTATTGGTTCTGTGTTAATGATGCATATATATGCTTGCCAAGAGGACAACAGAACACCAACTGATATCAATTATGCATTCTTAAGCTATGTCAAAAAAAAGGATATATGGATTGTTGGATACTTTTATAAGATGGGCAGCAGAGACAGTAGTTGTGCAGCTGCTGGACTTACACCTAAGTTTGGCAAAACAGGAGTGCATTTGATGTGTTTCAGATCAGGAATGAAGTGGACCCCAACTATGTCCTTTCTTGGAAAAATAGCTCAACGGAAAACAGAAATCTTATTCACGACTAGAAACCAGAGCTTCGTGCCCCCTGCTACCTTTAAACTCCATATTATCGAGCTGCCTGTGAAACAAGAGATAAAATACCTAGGTGTCATTATTGACAAGGCACTCACTATGACTGCCCAAGTCAAACAAACTACCAGGGCAATTTTCTTCAAAACCATACAGCACCCCCAACCGATCCTGGAAACACATGACTTCAGAACGGTAGTCCAAGCCTTGATCACCCCTCACTTGACTACTGCAACAGCCTCTTGCAGGGTCTACCTAAAAAGACACTCCACTCACTTCAACTTGCACAAAATGTAACTACTAGGATTATTTCCAAAACAAGCCTTACGGACCACATCACCCCGATTCTCTATAACCTCCAATGGCTCCCCATTGTTTCCAGAGTCAAATACAAAATGTTAGTCACAAGTTTTAAACTACACAACAATATCTCCCCTTCCTACCTATCTACTCTGATCCACCCAGAAGCTGATCTCAGATCAAGAACAAAATGTACAATGGACCTCCTATCCATACCTCCCTCAGCAAGGAAAACCAAGAAGGCTACCAGCAACAGAGCCTTCAGGTACTCTGCCCCATCCCTCAGGAACTCCCTCCCTGACTCTATCAGATCAACTAAGCACCTACAGACATTTCATAAACTACTAAAAACCCTACTTTTCACAGAATATTACAACTCAGCTATTCTCTCTATCCCCTCCCCCCTCCTGCATCCATGACACCCTCCCAAACCCCCCACCCCCCTGGGACAAATACACCTATGTAAGCTGCTCTGCTGCCAATATATCATGTAAATAGTTTGATCTCAGCTTACACTATGCTTCTGCATAAGTGCCTAGCTGACATGTATATAGTTTATTGTATCATAGGGGTATGTTTACTAAACTGCATTAGTGTGATTCGCGTTAGGAGCCGCGTTAGTAGAAGAAATGCCAAAAAAGGACATGGGCAGTACATCATTACCAATAACGCGCGTTAAGGTGCGTTATAAGGCGCCGCGCAGCAACAATCGTTACAGGGCACGTTACTGTGCGTTAAGCTTAAGAACGCGCGCAGACACCCAAATACAGAAACAGAGGGGTAGCACAATGGTTACTACACAGACTGATGGTACAAGGGTCATGGGTTTGATTCCCCAGTGTGCCCAATGAATAAGGCTGGCTGAGGCGTCATGTGTAACCCTTTGAAGGCCTACTATAATATTTTAATCCACATTCTGCAGCCGGGTTAAAGTTTGCATATGTTAGGAAAATTGTACCCGTCTTATTCAATATGTTCCAATAGTGCCGTTCCTTCTGCCATGGTCATGTATTATATACCATTTGATAGTAATATTTAGGCAGAAGTTTGGATCCCGAAAGTTTTGGGCTTGGCCTGGAAAGGGTTAAGTATTGGGCTGTGAGGAAGTTTAGTTGTACTGTAATAGTGCTGCCAGCAAACACACCCTCACAGTGGCGTAATCTAAGGTGCCACATAAGGCACCCTAGAAGGCACTCCATAGGGCACATTCTAAAGTGCGCTGTCTGCCAAGGCACCCTATAATGTCCCCTATAGGACACCATATAAGGCACCTTATAAGGTGCTTTATAGGGCACCGTATAAGGTGCCCTATAGGGCGTCTTATGAGCCACCCTAAGGTGACAGTACCCTGAGGGTGGTTCTGCTGGCAGCACTAATATACAATAAAAATAGACAATGCCTAAGACAGCCCTATCGATGAACCCCACTGTGGGTTTTGAACCCATGACCTCTGGCTCCATGGGCAGTGAAGTAACCAGTGGGCTAGAGCTGCTAATAAACACCTGACTGGCTACAGGAGGACTGCACGGCACCACACCCACATTCTGCTGTTGTTACCAGGAGAGGGTCAACCCATCCATACCCAGGATGCACAGCACATGTAAATCAGCAGTCTACAGATGATCACAAGATGGGGTATGCACCCCACAGCACCTCAGCCTGGTAGGGGGTGCTGACGGTGTGTGTTAGTGGCACAGAGTAGCTACAGACCGTCACAGTGTGCGGGTCCTGTGCTCATCCTGAGGGAGAGGTATGGTGCCCAGCACCATTCTCACAGCACCTAGCTGTGCTGAGATAGACTATGCTGCAGGTCCCCATCAGGGCCAATGTGTGATAGGTAGTCCCTGCAAACACCCCTAGGATATGCCTGTGTTCATCTGTATGTCACATCTAGCCCTTGTGGACTATGTTGCACCCAGAAAAGTGCATACCCTGTGTGGGTGCCATGGTCACATGATGTAAGTGAAGGGGGGTGTTGGGACCCACAGGGAGATTACATACCAACACCCAACGCACCCTCTGGGGCTCAGGGTGAGGAACAGGATCTCCCACCAACAGATCCACTTTCTACCCCCCTGCAATGGTGGCAGTAGAGGGGACCATCACCCCACTCCTGCTAGGGATCAAACACCCTACAGCGCAGGCAATGCAGAGGAGTACACATCCATAACACAATAGCAGACAGACAGCAGGTCTGGAAAAGCTCAGCTGCCCCCCACCATTATCTGACATTCTCCAGCAGCAAGCCTCCAGCCGCTGCACCCTGCAAGGTGTTCCAGCAAGACACATACTAGCTGCAGACAGTCCGCCAGCTAGTCCATAGTGCATGGTCCTGGAGAAGATGCATGTACCCAGAACGGGGATATCAGCACACACACCAAGCAGATGTCAGTGACTGGGCCCCAAAAGAAAACCCATAAACATCACATGAGAAAAATGCTATATAGCACTATGGGGGAACCTAGCCATGCCATGGTCACTGCTCAGTCAGGGTGAGAGTAACCTCCCAGCAGGACATGCTATGGCCACCCTGTCCGTGCAGGTGGTACCGGGCACTACAATGTCTGAGCCATTGCCCTATGCCCTGTGCAGATGCGGCCAGGCCAGGCCACCCTATCCAGGCTATTCCCACGGTACCTTGCTCCTCATTATGCACATTGGCAGGCCAATACTGGCAACAGTGCTATCAGTGTGGGCTGTGGAGGGTGTTGGCAGCCACCACACACTGGATAGACAGACATACACTCCCCACACCTATGCCAGCATTGTGCAACTATAGAGGTGTTGGGCAGCCCAGGCCACCACACCAGTCCTGGGCACAGTGCAGGCATGGCTATGGTACGCAATACTGTAGGAGTCACTCCCCAGATTGGTAAACACTGTCAGACACAAGACCTGTAGCACACTCCACAGACATCAGAAAGGTGGCTATGATGCAGCTCACTCCGAAAATTGTACCTAACCTAGGAATTGCTATCTGCCAGTAATCATAGCAACCTTTTGATAGCTGTGTACCATATTCCCAGGTTTAGGGTGGCATTACTAAGGTATGCAAGTGCTAGTATTGGGAGATGCACGCAGAGCCCAAAGTCCTGCCTCTCCAGGAGGCTTTGGATAATGGGGCCTGTGGGTGCGGGTGTGTCTGCCCCTATTGGCTGCTGCTTTACGGCAGAGGTTCCCAACTCCAGTCCTGTGGTGCAAAACACTGTTCGGGTTTTCATGCTGTCCCTCATGAATATGCATGAGATACATCTGCATACCATGGGGGTGGCGCATAGAAATGCAGCCCAGGCATCTTTATCAGAGGCAGCATGGAACCTGAATGGTGTTTGGCCCTCCTGGATTGCATTTGGGAGGCTCTGCTCTAGGTAATGTGCATGTTTATGGTGTCTGTGCTCTGTAGGGTAAAATGTAGGTGTTTTGGGCATGTTTACATCATCTGCAAGAAAGGTTCTGTCTGTATTAGCACGTTATAGTAGTGGGTAAAATATGAGGACTGGGTTGGCGGAAACCACAGCTGGGACTTGAACCTGTGCCCTTCTGCTTCTGAGTACACTGGTTTTGTGCACTGCACCACCATGTTATCACAGAGATGGTGCATTCCCTGGTGATACCATGACTGTTGGTCAGACAGGGCCTGTCTGTTGCAGTGCATGGTACCCACCTACACAGGGCTAGGCCACGGTCTGCTCTGGGTAGCTACCACTGCCCCCTCCACCACCAGTATCCCTCAGCCACCATGCTGACATGCCCTTCTGCTGGTGGAGCTGGTGGTTCACAGTCTCAGGCCATCCAGTGTGCAGGTAGGCGGCTGCCTATGGTGCGGGTTCTGGGGTAGGGGTGCCTGCATAGACGTCCACGCTCCCCCCCAGCCCCGCCTGCCAATGTTCCGTGCCCTTGGGGGTTGCTGTTGGGTACTATCCCCTGTGACACTTTGGGAAACACACTAGTGCCCATGTTGGGCCTTCAGCAGTTGCTGTCTGGCTGCTCCGCTGTTTCAGCATTCGAATGGGCCACCTAGGCATCACCCTAGTCCGCACTGTGGCCCAGCTCCACCACAGCATGTGCCGCCTGCGGCCCTCTGTATCCCTTTCTCCGGCATCTGTCCAGTTGCCGTTCCGACATGCCCGCCCTGATGTTGCGGGACATGTGCACCTGTCCGATGGTGGGGAAAACCCTGAGCAGCGCTATTTCACTGTGGGCTCTTTCACCTTGTATGGGGACAGCGTATAGACCCTTCCACGATTTATATCTGTCCTATGGAGCTTACTCGGGGGGGGGGATGGGTTGATGTTTCTCATTGATACCACTATTGGCCAGCTTGGTTATTGTTTTTTTCCAGTTTGTTGGGGTCATTTTCAGTGTTTCTGTGCCCTTTTGTTCTGTGCACATGTATCACACTTATCACTGTGTTTTGGT
Source organism: Ichthyophis bannanicus (assembly GCA_033557465.1). NCBI lineage: Eukaryota > Metazoa > Chordata > Amphibia > Gymnophiona > Ichthyophiidae > Ichthyophis > Ichthyophis bannanicus. Next base: position 802,609,570 of record CM066035.1, on the reverse strand, counting down.
TTCCCTGCCTGGGCTGTACATTGCCGACACTGAAATGGTTTCTCTCCCCTGTAATGTGCATTTAACGGCAGGTTTTCATTCACGTTTGAATTCAGCTCTGAAAATCAGCGCGTTAGTGTGAGGGAAGTCTCTCCCCGCCCACTCTCCGCCCACTGACCCCTTCTCTCCGCCCTCTCTCCACCTTCTGCGGTGTTTTACCGCGCCGCGGAGCATTACGATCGTTAGCGCATCATAATGCGCGTTATGATGCGCTAACAATCGTTAACGTTACATAATGCGCATTATTCACGATTACTGCAGTTTAGTAAACATACCCCATAGTTTAAAATGTTTCCTGTAACCAAGTTTTTGGAATTCAGTTCTATGTAAACCACCCCTGATTGATGGAATGGGCGGTATATAAAAAATGTTCAAATAAATAAACAAATAAAACACCTATGCACAGCCAAATGTGATGACAGTATATCTGGGAGGCAGGACCAGCCCAACCACGAGGCAAACGTCTAGGTGCTACTAGAGTGGCGACTTCCGGGGGCAGCAAAGAGCAGAGCATTCAAAGCTAAATAATAGATTTTGACAGCCGGGGAGGAGGGGTATAAAGCTTAAAGTTTGTCTATGGAACCAATACTTTGATCCAGCTCTGGGACCGGCCCTGCTGGGGTCAGTTTCTTGCAAGCAATCGATCTAAATAGTGAGGACTAACCTGGTTCAAATCGCCAGCTGGTTGCCTAATACACTCCTTGACTGTCCCAAAATAATGCCTCATATGAAATGGGAGTGTATGAAATTGTTGAACAATGGCCTTAATAAAGTCAGTAGATCAATCTATGGATAATTGAGGCAGACAGTTAACAAATCCGCCATTGGTGGGCGCATCCTGCCATATCATTAAGCTTAAAGAATGATTCAATTCATCTTTTGGAACAATTGCGCAGGGCCTGTTTCTAAATGAAATACAAGGGACATGAGTCAATTCTTGAGATCAGCAACTAGTGCGATAGTGCACACCTACATTAAAGTTGCAATTAAGGGTAGAGTCTGTGAGTGGGAGATCCATAGGTATTTGTAGTGCTTACCCAAGCCAAACACTGTGTCTGAATCATAATGATAATCGAGGGGCAGGGAACTCCAGCTGTTTACACAACCACCACGACCCAGGCAAGGAGAAGGCACTAAACTCAACCAGTCAAGTATAACTGTTTGGCAGGAACATTCCGTGGATTACTGACTTGGGGAAAAGGTGGATGCCCCAGGGGCATAGTCACAGATGAGCTTGGGTGTGTCATGGCCCTCCCTTTTGAAGCCATCCATGTAGAAGGAAGCACAAAGCTACTCACTGGTCTAGAAGCAAACATGTCCAGAGCAAGTATAGAAAACAGACTTTTTTAAGAAGCGCCTTCACGGCTATGTTTTGGCATAGCCTTCATCAGGGGTTTAGAGTGACAGTGCAGTCAAAAGCCCAGTGCAACTCAGGCAAGAGCATATAACTTCAGACAACTTGGATTGGAGGAATTTGTAGTTCTTCCTTTAGCTTTTCTTAAAGTTATACAAAGTTGTCTGAAGTTATATGCTCTTGCCTGAGTTGCACTGGGTTTTTGATTGCACCATCACTATAAACCCCTGATGAAGGCCACACCAAAACACGGCCGTGTTGGCGTGAGTATTCTAGTGTACTTCTTAATAAAGTTTGTTTGCTACACTCATTTTGGACCTATTTGTTTCCCTCCCTTTTGAAGTCAGGCCACCCAGTCATTGGCTAATGAGAAGCAAGCATCTGCATTGCCTCGTACTAAGGTTACCAGACACCCCTGATTTTTGGGGATTGTTCCCAATTTTAGAGCTGTGTCGCTGACGCCCACCTGTTTGACAGGTTCCTGTTCCCAATTCAAGCAATGGGGACAGAGGGGGTAGAAAAAAATAGTTTTATATAATGATTTGTCGATTAGTCTTGAAGGACTAGAAAGGGGGACTGTTACTTCTGGAGAGAAATCTGCAACTGTGAGTATATACTTCTGGTAATTTTCTAAAAAGAATTCTTTGTATTAAAGCTACTTAATCTGTGAACCCACTGTTTTTTGTTGGATCAGTTAGGGCCTAGTAGCAGCAATTAAAGTTTGAATTTAAAACACAGAGGAGAGCTTTCTGGTTAAATTTCATACCCAGCAGAGAGCTTGTAGTTTAAATTTCATAAGAAGTTAGAGCCTAGCAGCAGCTAAGAGCTATAATTTAAATCAAATCAGAATTTAGCTTACCTCAGCAGCACAAGACAGGGTACTGTGTAGCAGCCCTCTTTTAATAAGTGTTATTTCCCTCCCTCCCTCCCCACACCCATCCTCCCCTGGGATAATCATAGCTTTATAGGTACTTACACATCTTAAAAGACAGGAGGTGCTTTCAGGTGAAGCTCATTACCCAAATCAGTCATACACTAAGGACCTGAGATTAATTAAGCTTCAGGTGAACAAGGTATATTAAACGTATTAGGTACAGTTTTATTGGTATAAATACCCATAGCAACCCCTAGTAAATAAGAACATAAAGATCTCGACACAAACTTAAAACTAAGATGCAGACAGCAGTCCAGCAGTGGGATGGGGGCTTTCCAGTCTTTTGCATTGAGTGTCACATGTATGATTTTCTCCCAGTTGGTGAGAGGTCTTATGTGTGCACTAGGTGCAAGGAGCTCTTTGCTCTCAGGGAACAAGTCCATTCTCTAGAGGCTAAAGTAGCAGACTTGGAAAACATAAGACAGACAGAGAGGTACATAGACGAGACCTACAGGGATATAGTCCTGAAGTCCCACCTCCAGTCTGGCAGCACCCCTGTTGCCATGGAGGAGAGAGGTCACGTGACAGGAGAGCATCACCCTGGTGTGGCAGGAAGTGATCCTGTAACTAGGACCTGTCCTCCAGGTGATGTAAAACCCTCTCGCACCGAGGAAGTTTCTCCAGGGCCATGTGCCCATGAGGGAAGGGTTAGGACAGCCGTTATAGTAGGTGATTCGATCATTAGGCATGTAGATAGCTGGGTGGCTGGTGGACGTGAGGATCGCTTGGTAACATGCCTGCCTGGTGCGAAGGTAGCGGACCTCACGCGCCACCTAGATAAGGTCTTAGATAGTGCTGGGGAGGAGTCTGCTGTCTTGGTACATGTCGGTACCAATGACATAGGAAAATGTGGTAGGGAGGTTCTGGAGGCAAAATTTAGGCTTTTAGGTAGAAAGTTGAAATCCAGAACTTCCAGGGTAGCATTCTCCGAAATGCTTCCTGTTCCACGCGCAGGACCCAAAAGGCAGGCAGAGCTCCGGAGTCTCAATGCGTGGATGAGCCAATGGTGCAGAGATGAGGGTTTTGGATTTGTTAGGAACTGGGGAACATTCTGGGGAAAGGAGGGGCTCTTCCGAAGGGATGGGCTTCACCTTAACTGGGATGGAACCAGGCTGCTGGCATTAACCTTTAACAAGGAGATAGAGCAGCTTTTAAACTAGATATTAGGGGAAAGCCGACAGTCGCCCAAGAGCGGATGTTTCGGAAGAATGTATCCTTGAAGGATACTACCAAAAGCAGAGAGGTTCCACAAAAGAGTAAAGTAGCCCGAATGCCCTCAAGTATGGAGCAGACAGAGCTTAAAGATCCCAATTTACCCATGTCTAACAAAAGCCAAATTAACATGAATAAAATACATTCTCTAAAATGCTTGTATGCAAATGCTAGAAGTCTAAAGAATAAGATGGGAGAGTTCGAATATATAGCACTAAATGAAAGGTTAGATATGATTGAAATATCAGAGACATGGTGGAAGGACGACAACCAGTGGGACACTGTGATACCTGGGTACAAACTATATTGTAATGATAGAGCTGATCAAATTGGTGGAGGGGTTGCGCTCTATGTTAGAGAGGGCATTGACTCAGAAAGGATTAAAGTTTTGCAGGAAACAAAATCTGCTGTAGAATCTATATGGATTGAAATTCCATATAAAAGGGGGAAGGCGATGGCAGTGGAAGTGTACTATCGAGCCCCTGGCCAGAATGACCAAATGGATGATGAAATGCTCAAAGAAATCAATGAAGCTAACAAAAGTTACAGCGCAGTAATAATAATGGGTGATTTCAATTACCCCAGTATCGACTGGGTCAGTGTCACATCAGGACATGCTAGGGAGATAATGTTCCTAGATGAAATAAATGACTGCTTCTTGGAGCAGCTGGTTCATGAACCGACCAGAGGGGAAGCCATATTAGACCTAGTCCTTAGTGGAACACCAGATCTAGTGCAAGAGATAAGGTTGTTGGGGCCACTTGGCAATAGTGATCATAGCATGATCGCCTTTGATTTAATTAGTGGAGGAGGGATAGTAAGGAAATCCACAGTACTACCTTTTAACTTTCGAAAGGGAGACTATGATAAAATGAGGAAAACAGTTAAGAAAAAACTAAAAGGAGCAGTTGCGAAGGTTAAAGGCATACATCAAGCTTGGGTGTTGTTGAAAAATACTATCTTGGAAGCCCAGACCAGCTGTATTCCACGCTTTAAGAAAAGTGGAAGGAAGTCCAAAAAACTGCCAGCATGGTTTAAAGGTGAGGTCAGAGAGGCTGTTGTTGCCAAAAAAGCATCTTTCAGGAAATGGAAAAAAGAGCCAAACGACGAAACCTGGAAACAGCACAAGCACTGGCAAGTCAAATGCAAGGCATTGATAAGGCAGGCAAAGAGAGAATTTGAGAAGAAGCTTGCTGCGAAAGCAAAAACGCAAAATAAAGACCTTTTCAAGTACATTCGTAGCAAAAAACCTGCGAGAGAGTCAGTTGGTCCATTAGATGATAAAGGGGTTAAAGGAGAACTAAGAGGCAACAAGGCGATAGCGGAGAGACTGAATGAATTCTTTGCTTCGGTCTTTACTGAGGAAGATGTAGGGATGTTACCCATGACTGAAGTGGTATTTAAAGGTGCGGAAGAATTGAAGGAAATATCGATACATCGGGAAGATGTCTTACAACTATTAGATAAACTGAAGAGTAGCAAATCACCTGGGCCGGATGGTATACATCCAAGGGTGTTGAAAGAACTGAAATATGAGATTGCAGAACTGCTATCAGTAATCTGTGAACTATCATTAAAATCATCTCTAATACCTGAAGATTGGAGGATCGCCAATGTAACACCAATTTTTAAAAAGGGTTCCAGGGGTGATTCGGGAAACTACAGACCGGTGAGCCTGACGTCAGTACCGGGAAAAATGGTAGAAACCATCATAAAGAATAAAATTACTCAGCATGTAGATAGTCACAACCTAATGGGAGACAGCCAACATGGCTTTAGACAAGGAAGATCTTGTCTTACTAATCTGTTATGTTTTTTTGAAGGAATGAATAAACAGGTGGACAAAGGTGAGTCGGTTGATATTGTGTATCTGGACCTTCAGAAAGCCTTAGACAAGGTACCTCATCAGAGTCATGGGATCAGAGTCATGGGATAGGAGGCAGTGTACTATTGTGGATCAGGAACTGGTTAAAAGATAGAAAGCAGAGGGTAGGGCTAAATGGCCAATTTTCCCAATGGAGAAAGGTGAATAGTGGTGTACCCCAGGGATCTGTGCTGGGTCCGCTGCTTTTTGACATATTCATAAATGACCTGGAAAGTGGAATAACGAGTGAGGTTATCAAATTTGCAGATGACACAAAACTATTTAAAGTTGTTAAAACCCAAGAGGATTGTGAAAAATTGCAAGAGGATCTTGATAAATTGGAAGACTGGGCATCAAAATGGCAGATGAAATTTAATGTGGACAAGTGCAAGGTTATGCACCTAGGATAGAACAACCCAAACTATGGTTACATGATGCAAGGTTCCACATTAGGAACCACCAACCAGGAAAAAGATTTAGGCGTCATTGTGGATAGCATGTTAAAACCCTCGGCCCAGTGTTCAGCGGCAGCCAAGAGAGCAAATAGAATGCTAGGTATGATAAGGAAAGGAATGGAAAATAAAACAAAAGATATTATAATGCCTCTATATCGTTCCATGGTGAGACCCCACCTTGAATATTGTGTGCAATTCTGGTCGCCGTATCTTAAAAAGGATATAGCGATTTTAGAAAAGGTACAGAGAAGAGCCACCAAAATGGTAAAGGGGATGGAAGGATACTCCTATGAAGAAAGGCTAAAAAGGTTAGGGCTCTTTAACCTGGAAAAGAGACGGCTGAGGGGAGATATGATAGAAGTCTATAAATTAATGAACGGAGTGGAACGGGTAAACGTAAATCGATTGTTTACCTTATCAGAATATAGAAAGACTAGGGGACATGCAATGAAGCTACAGGGTAAACTATTTAAGACTAATAAAAGAAAATATTTTTTCACTCAACGTGTAATCAAACTCTGGAATTTGTTACCGGAGGATGTAGTAAAGGTTGTTAGTGTAGCTGGGTTTAAAAAAGGTTTGGACAAGTTCCTGGAGGAAAGGTCCATAAACCATTATTAAGAAGTGACCGAAGATATCTATGCTTGACATAGTACAAGCATTGTGGAACTTGTGTCTCTTGGGGAAACTGCTAGGTACATATGACCTAGATTGGCCACTGTTGGAAACAGAATACTGGGCTTGATGGACCTTGGTCTGACCCAGTATGGCATATCTTATGTTCTTATGTTATGTTCTTATTACTTGAATTGTCTGCTTGGAAATGATATTTTTGCTGTCATAGGATGGATGGGGAGAGGCAGGGTAATGACTCATGTTCCCTCCTCCACATCTTGTTGCTCAAAACTGGAATTAAGGTGTCCCTTCTCCCCCATCTCCTTCCCTTAAGATAACAAGTGTCCCAGATTTGCCTGCAAAAAATCTGCTAATCTTACCTTGTACCCACCCATATTAACCTTGAATCCCACCAAAATGCAGTCCTGGCTACACCCCCGTATTTTAAGAATGTGTTCCATAAAGCTGCAGTCATGTATATACCCCAATATTCAACTTATGCATGTTTATCACCAACGTGACCATTATTTGTGTTGGGAGGTTAGACCAATTGGTTGTCCTGTCTGCCTGTGTTATAAGTAATTTAGATATATTTAGTTTTCTTTCTTGTTAATTCTACTGTGAATATTAATAATTGAATCAGGCGCACATAGAGGCACACACATGCAAGCATTCATGCACATATGAAAGCATGTCCTGACATACAGAAACATCTGTGCTTTCATATAAATACACATAGACATGTCAGCTCACAAAGATACACAAAAGAAAGACAGATCATATCAAACATATACATAGACCCAGATTAAACATAGACACAAGACGCACATGCATACAGGCAATACAGATACATATGGGTGTGGGTGCGTACACACACACACACACACACCCACCCAGGGGGTGTGAAGGATTCCACGAGCCACGTTCTGCATGCTTTTTCACTTGTTTTTCATTTGTAAAATAATACTTGACATAAATCTTTCTAGCTGTATACTCTGAATGTACTGTCTGAAAAAAAACACATTCTCTGGGTGATATATCTCACTGTAAGGGATAGCTCACCCTTGGCATATCTGGGAGCTGCTAGGGCTTCAGTGCCTCCTATTAAAGGTGCTTACTCTATCTACACCTGGAAACAAAAGGCCGATATTCAGAACCCTTAGCAAACAGGCAGCTGTCCGGATAAGGGTGCTCACCATCAGGGCTGGCCCGTCCATTGTACAAGAAAGCATATTTACTCACCTGTAACAGGTGATCTCCGGGAACAGCAGGAATTTAGTCCTCACATATGGGTATCGTCGGTACCAACAGAGCCTGCGCGGGAACGCTCCCCAGCGTCCAATCAGAAAGCTTTTGGGAGCATCCCACAGCGCCTGCGTGCTGCCTTCCCGTCTTTCCCAACTCCCTCTCTCCAGTTGAGTTTTAAAGCTGAGACAAAGAGAGAGAGAGGGAAAGGAAAGAGAGAGATAGAGAGATACAACTCCTAGGGGAGGTGGGTGGTTTGTGAGGACTAAATTCCTGCTGTTCCCGGAGATCACCTGTTACAGGTGAGTAACTATGCTATCTCCAGGAACAAGCAGGAATCTAGTCATCACATATGGGGACTCCCTAGCTTTGGGTGCCAGGGAGAAACCCCAGAAGTTGTGTGTCCCTGAGAAGGGCTCCACTTCCCCCCATGGATCTCTGGCATCCTATCAGGGATGGTGGGTAGGAGTTCATTAAGTATGGAACAGGTGTTTGAGAACAGCCTGACCAAACAAGGCATCCCAGCGGGAGTCCTTGTCCAAGCAGTAATGGGCTGTGAAGGTATGAACCGAGGCCCAAGTGGCTGCTCGACAGATGTCATCAATAGACACAAAGTTCAGATGAGCCATTGAGGCTGCCATGGCTCTCACATTGTGAGCTGTGACATGGCCCTCCAGAGAAAGGTTCTTACTCTGATAGGCGAAAGAAACACACTGAGCAATCCAGTTGGATAGTGTTCTCTTGGAGACTGGCAGTCCCAAATGAGAAGGGTCAAAAGCAACAAAGAGCTGAGAAGACTTTCTGTGTTGCTGTGTCCTCTGTAAATAAAAAGCCAGAGATCTTTTACAGTCCAGGGTATGAAGATTCCTCTCTGCACTTGATGCATGAGGTCCTGAAAAAAAGACAGGTAGGTAGACCTCCTGGTTGAGGTGAAAAGGTGAGACCACCTTAGGCATAAAGTGTGGATGAGTCCTAAGGACTATCTTGTCATGATGAAACCCTGTATAAGGTGGATTAGCTACTAATGCTTGCAATTCACTAATGCGGCATGCTGATGTGATTGCAATGAGAAAGATAACCTTCCAAGAAAGAAATTTCAAGGAGGTGGTAGCTAAGGGTTCGAAAGGCGGCTTCATGAGCTGCCCAAGAACCAGATTCAAGTCCCATGCCACCGGAGGTGGTCTAATGGGAGGCTTAGTTAGAAGGAGGCCTCTCATGAATCTTGCTATAAGAGGATGAGAGGAAATAGGTTGTCCATTTAGAGGTTTAAGAGAAGCTGCAATAGCACTCAAATGGACTCTTACTGAATGTGTCTTAAGGCCTGCATTAGACAAATGGAGGAGATACTCCAGTAAAGATTCTAGAGGTATAGCAAGGGGGTAAAGACCTTTTTCTGAACACCAAACAGTGAACCTTTTCCACTTGAAAGCATAAGAACGTCTAGTGGAAGGTTTTCTAGAAACATAAAGAACATCTTTCACTTGCTGAGAAAGATGAAGGTCTTGGAGATCTAGGCCTTCAGCAACCAAGCCCTGAGATGCAGGGACTGGGGATTGGGATGCCATAACATTCCGTTCTCCTGAGATAGGAGATCTGGAGCAGACCCTAACTCCAGGGAGGGAGCTTGAGAGAGATGTAGAAGCAGAGGGTACCATACTTGGCGTGGCCAATGTGGTGCTATGAGAATCATGTGGCCTCTGTCTCTCTGAAGCTTGAAGAGGGTTTTGGGAATTAGGGGAATGGGTGGAAAGGAATACAGGAAATCTTGACCCCAGTGAAGGAGGAAAGCATCCTTTGCCTGAGCTCCCTGAGCCGGAGTTCTGGAACAGAACCGGGGAAGTTTGGCATTCCACGGACTTGCAAAGAGGTCTATGTCCGGGGTTCCCCAAAGTTGAAAAATCTTGGCCACCTGGTCTTCATGGAGAGACCACTCATGTGGAAGGAGAACTCGACTGAGTCTGTCTGCCCAAGAGTTTTGAACGCCTGGAAGATACACTGCCAGAAGATGGATGTAATGCTCTCTGGCGAGGGCCCACAGTCGCAGAGCTTCATTGCAAAGCAACAGAGAGCCTGTTCCCCCCTGCTTGTTCACATAGAACATGGCTACTTGATTGTCCATATGGATAAGGACTGTCTTGTAGCTGAGCAGGGTGTGGAACACTCTCAGAGCAAGGAAGATTGCTCTGAGCTCCAAGAGATTGATATGTAGACAACTCTCTTGTGGAGTCCAAGTGCCCTGGGTGGAGAGGTCTTGCAGATGAGCTCCCCAACCCATTGGAGAAGCATCTGTTGTAAGAGTTGCTTGTGGCAGAGGTTGCTGAAAGGGGGACCCCAGCAACAGGTTTTGAGTGGACTTCCACCATTGGAGAGACAAAATGAGACGACTTGTGTTTGCTATTCTGTCTGACAGGCAACCTGATGCCTGGGTCCATTGGGTGGATAAAGTCCACTGAGCTGCCCTCATGTGAAGGTGAGCATATGGTACCACATGCACGGTGGATGCCATGTGGCCTAGCAACTGCAACATTTCTCGAGCAGTTAAAAAGGGCTTTAGGGCTGCTTGAGAAGCTAACTGCACCAAGTGAAGGCAACGGGCTTGGGGAAGGCAGGCCCTTGTCTTTGTGGTATCCAGCAGGGCTCCTATGAACTCTAGAGACTGAGTAGGAGTTAGACTGGATTTTGGGATGTTTATGACCAGCCCTAAATACTGAAGGATACGCATTGTGCAGGATAGAGAAGTCCTGGCCTCTGACTGTGTTGGAGCTTGAATGAGCCAGTCGTCCAAGTAAGGGAAGACGAATATTCCCAGAGTGCGCAGAAATGCTGCTACCACAACCATGCATTTTGTGAACACCCTTGGTGCAGAGGCCAGACCAAAAGGAAGCACCCTGTATTGGTAGTGCTTTCCTTGAAACAGGAACCGAAGGAACCTTCTGTGTGTTGGATGGATGAGAACATGGGTGTACGCATCCCTGAGATCTAGAGAACAAAGCCAATCCTGACTCTGAAGGTATGGAAGCAGAGCTCCGAGAGAAATCATTTTGAATTTCTACTTGACCAGGAATTTGTTCAATTCTCTGAGATCTAAGATAGGTCTGTATCCCCCTGTTTTCTTTGGGATAAGAAAATAAGGGGAATAGAACCCTGTGCCCTGTTGATGAAGAGGCACTTCTTCTATTGCCCCTTGGGCAAGAAGGATGGTAACCTCCTGACCTAACAGGTCGATGAGAGAGGTCGGAGAATTGAACTGCTTCACTATTGTGGGAGGGGGCATGCTTGAAAAATGAAGTTTGTACCCCACTCTTATGATGGAGAGTGTCCAATGCTCTGCTGTTATTTGCCCCCATCTGGGAGCAAAATGGCATAACCTTCCTGGAATGGTGGACGGTTCTGGTCCTTCCAGAGCCAGAAAGGCTAAGTTCTCTAGCAGAAAGTCAAAGGCCCTGAGGAGGCTGAGGCTGCTGAGCTGGTTGAGGCCTAGCAGCCTTTGCTTTCTTCTGTTTGGGTGGTTGCTGACGTTTGGTTGAAAACTGACCTTCAGAAGATGCCTGCTGACTATAAAAGCAGGATAAAATCTCTTCTTCTTAGAAAAAGGTGTTTTCTTGAACAACTTTTTCCTAACAGGATCAGCAGTAGACTTGGATAGTCTATCCAAAGTGGAATTTTCAACATCCATCTCATTGGCTTTTTCTTGCCAATCTTTACCAAACAGGTTCTCACCAGTACAAGGGATATTTCCCAATTTATCTTGTACCCAGAGCTCTAAATCAGATGCTTGGAGCCAAGCAATTCTACGTGCACCGATGGCAATAGCCGAGGCCCTGCTTATACATTCAAAGCAGTCGAAGGCTGCATGGTTGGAGAATTTAGAGACATCTTGGGCATGTTTGAGCCAAGTGAGAAACTCCTGCCTTTTATCCTCAGAAATGAAAGGACTTAAAGTCTGTAGATGATCAGTAACTTCCTTTAGGAACATTCCCATGTAGAGACTATAGGAACTGATTCTTGCAGCAAGCATGGAAGCTTGAAAGACTCTACGTCCAAAAGCATCCAGAGTTATGCATTCACGTCCTGGAGGATTAGAGGCATGTCTTTTTGCACTTCTAATCCTTCTCATAGCAGATTCCACCACAATGGAGTGGTGGGGAAGCTGAGTTTTATGGAAACCAGGACAAGGAGGGGCACGATACATAGTATCTAACCTACGAGAATGAGGAGAGGTGGTAAGTGGTGTTTACCACATCCTCAACATGAGATCATATAGAATCTCATGAATGGGTAGGGTAGCTGCCTCCTTAGGAGTTTTGTGATATTGTAAAATATCCAACTCCTTGGCCCTTGGCTCTGTTTCAGGGGTCACAGTGATGGACAGGCCCCGAGCCATCTCTCGGATGAAGTCTTGGAAAGACATGTCCTCTGGAGGGGACATCCTGCGTTTAGGGGAGGAGGACTCCTGTGGAAGCATTATCGCTGCATCGACAGAACTTTCAGAATCCTCAGATTCTTCTGAGGAATCGAAGTATCGCCTGTCTGGATGCTCTTGCAGAGCCCGATACCCGTACCGAGCAAAATCAGTATCGGGAATAACCGGTACCGGGGAATCAGTACCGGCGGGCATCAAAGGACAGGGTACTGGCATAGCAGGCATCGATGCCGATGCTATCAGTACTGGTTGTGATACCGATACCGATGCCAGTGCCGGTACCGGTACCAGTGGAGTTGTCTGTCGCGGTACCAAGGGCATTGATGCCACAAGGAAAGCCGCTAGACTGCGTTCTATGGACAGAATTCTCTGGTCCATAGACACTGCCAATGCCTGGAAATCGGTACCGGTGGAAACTGCCGGTACCCCAGAGCATGAGCAGAGCATGAGCAGAGCCGAGCCATCGAAAACATCCTGGAACCCCGATGATGGTACTTTGGAAGCCGAAGCCGCCCACCGGGGTAATTTTGCCAATGCAGAATCCTCGAGGGCAATGCCAGAGGCATCTCAATGCTTAGAAGGAGATCTACCCTTTGAGGACCGGCTAGACTTATGTTTAGTTAACTGAGATCCACGGGAAGAAGAAGAAGCCCTGGAAGACGTGGATGCCACCGAAGCTGCATCAGAGGGAAACAGGGTACTGAGCTTGGCAGCTCAGTTCTGTCGACCCCTTTTAGACATCATAGCACAGGACACACAATCTGTGATGGAGTGGTCAGGACCTAAACATTTTAAACACCATTCATGGGTGTCAGTGACGGAAATGGTACCACTACATTTTGTGCACTTTATAAAACCTGAAGCAGGTTTTTCCATATTAAGGAAATTTCTGGGCCTTAAGGCCCAAAAAGACAGGTGCACCTGAAGAAAATAAAAGAATGGAAAATTTTTTTTTTTTTTTAAAGAAAAGAAATACCGGCGGTACCAGTAGAGCGTCGGGGAAGGCAGACGCGACCACAAAAAGAAATAAAGAAATAAGGAAATTCTTCTGTGGTGACAGGAACACGACCTGCTGGCTCCGCGGAAAAAGAAGAACTGAAGAGAGGCAGTTGGGAAAGGTGGGAAGGCAGCACGCAGGCGCTGTGGGATGCTCCCAAAAGCTTTCTGATTGGATGCTGGGGAGCGTTCCCGCGCAGGCTCCGTCGGTACCAACGATACCCATATGTGATGACTAGATTCCTGCTTGTTCCTGGAGATTGTTGTTCACACAGGGACCTGCGTCAACAACATCTTGCATATTCAGCACCTGCAGGGTCGACTTTAGAGGGTTCCTGGCAGGTCCCAGCTCACCTCTGACAGCCGACGAATTGAAGAGCACTGTTTTTCTTTATTTCGGCAGCTGTGTTCTGGTATAGGCCGTTGTTTCCCAGCATTCAGTGCACCAGCGATCTATACTAGAACACAGCTGCTGAAATTTAAAAAAACAGCAGTCTTCACTTTGGTGGCTGTCAGAGGTGAGCTGGGGCCTGCCGAGAGCCCTCTAAAACTAGTTGGACAGTCACGGGGCTCTTCAGAGGGGTGGGGGGGGCTAGAACTGGAAATAGCTGATGGGGGGACTAGGGCTAGAAATAGGCTGAGTGGGGGGGGGGGCTTGGGCTGGAAATGGGCTGATGGGGGCTAGGATAGGACTGGAAATAGCTGATGGGGGAACTAGGGCTGGAAATGGGCTGATTGGGGGCTAGAATTGGAAATGGGCTGATGGAGGGCTTGGATAGGACTGAAATGGGCTGATGTGGGGCTAGGATAGGACTGGAAAGGGCTGATGGGGGGCTAGGATTGGAAATGGGCTGATGAAGGGCTAGGATAGGACTGAAATGGCTGATGAGAGGGTTAGGATTGGAAATGGGCTGATGGGGGTGCTAGGACTGAAAATGGGCTGATTTGGGGAGATGGGAGAATGGGACTAGAAGGGAGCGGATGCTGGGTGGGGCTGGAACTAGAAGGGAACTGATGTTGGGGAGGACTAGAAGATGATGGGGCTGGGGGAGTGAGGATGTAGAGTGGAAAAGATATTTTGTGTGGGCGGGAAGAAAAATCTACGATTGGCTGGGTTTTGGGAAAGCAAGTGGGGATTGAAGATAGAGGGATGAATTTTGAGTGGATGAAAAAGGAATAAAGAAAGAAATGGAGGAAAGAGCAAAAGGGGAAAGATTAGTATGTTAAAGCAGATTTAGAGAGAGAATGGAAAAAAAATTAGAAGAGAGAAGAAAGGACAAATGGACAGCAGACAATGGAGAGTTAGCAGAAGACACAAAGAAGCCAGAAGAAAGTGACTGGAGCAATTGCAACTGAAAAATAAAATGCCCAAACAACAAAAGGTAGAAAAATACTTTTTTATTTTGAATTTATGAACTGGAATTTGTGAGCTCTGGGAAATGTGCATCGTTAACATCTTTGCGTTTTGTTCAGTACAAGAGGAAATTAATTTATAGTTTTATTTCTCCAGTGTTGTTGTATATTCCAAGTTTGGATTTTGGAGTTTCCAGTTTAATTATTGTCTTCCTATTTCTAAATTGTGATCCCTTGTTCTTTGTTTGGTGACGGTCTATGTTCTGCATGTGTATCTGAGCTGAGGTATTCTGTTTATGTAGTTTCTATTTGATAGTGCCACTTGTTCTCTTTCCACAGTAGGAGATGTATTGGTATTCTCTGAGATGTATTGGTTTAATATTTGCAGTGTTGCCTTTTGATAGGTAGGGTTGGTGCTTTGTGAGTTCCGGTAGTGATGTTATGATACGGTGGTTTGCTGTGGGTTCTAAATGGTCAGTGTTTGTCGTACTTTCTTATGTACCTGGCAGATGGCACTGAAGTATAGTAATGTAAAAATCTGGTAGTCTTTCTTTATCCAGACACTCATAAAGAGGCATGTTTACTAAAAGTTAGTGCACATTATCATTATGCAAATAGTTATGCAAATTAGGTCCCTTATGCAAATGAGGGTCCATGATGACTCTCCGCACACGGCTCCGCAACCCCCTTGGGCCACCCCTGCTCACTGTGATATTCAGAGATACTATCTCCAGATTGTTCCTACACTATCCAATTAGTGCAGTGGTGGTCTGTAGCCAGAGCGAGTGTGGTACCGCTGCTATTTAGAATAAGTGCCAACAGTGATTTCCAGTCATCCCTTATCCAGATAATTTAGACCACATGCAAAGTAGGTCTAAGCTGTTTTCCAGGTAAGTGCCAGCTGAAATGGGCTTATCCAGATAAGTCAGAATTTTATCCGGATAGCAGCACTCAGTCTGGATTTTCAGTGGCAGCCACTATCCAGATACTATAACTGCATATCCAGGTAACTCAAGCAGCGCTAGAGTCTACAAGCAGCCTGTTGAATATCAGGCTTTTTGAAAACTGGCTTCAAAGCTTTCTAGCAATTTAGTATTGCTTTCGCAGAACCATAATAAAAGCAAGTGGCATCCACTCAGAAAAGGTATACAAGTATTTTAATAGCTTCCTAGGGCTTGTGTTTAATTTAAATTATAATATTCTTTGCAAGTGTACTTGCAGATTACTCGCTCCACATAAACCAACAATGCAGGCATAATGAATAGAAAGGTTAAGTTGGTAAATAATTGGGGCCAATGGTATGTAAATCATTAGTTTAAGGAATTTGTAGCTCTGAGTTTCACCGTGAAACAATGGGATTGGTTAGAGTAATACCAGAGACACAGCAAACATGTTGCAAGTCTCACAGCCCCATTCATAAGGGCTGAGATGGGACAACAGTGAACTATGAGAAGAAGCAAATGGGCTTTCTAGGGCATTCAGAGCCCCAGGGAACGCTATGATTACACCCCACTATGCATAATGAAATGTTGTGATTAGCAATTAGATACAAGGGATAACATAACGCAGTGGCAGCCTGGATCCACTAGGTTTCTGCAAACAGTATGATTTCTTGGTCCCTGCAAGGACCTGAAATTTGCTGCACTCACAGGCCGATGCAGAAAGCCTGCGCTGAAGTTCGTTCTATCAGCTTTTTACACCTGTTTGCAGCTCACTGATAGCAGACGACTTCAGCGCATAGATGAAGAAAGGGGCGAGCATGCAAATTAGCCAAGCTAATTTTGCACATGCAAATGAGCTACCCATTAAACTAGGCACAAAATGGCAGCATTAAACTTGGAAAGCAAGCCAAACATGCACACAAGAAGTTGCGCTAGTTTGGCATGCTGTCCCAGCGAAACGGGCATCAGGAAAAGCCCCTGATGCCATTAAAATACTGTCAGGGGCCAATGACCCAACAGAAAGTTATTCCCTGGTGGCCATTTGGCCCCCAAACCCCCCACCCAACTTTTAAAAAATTACCCTGGTAGCCTAGAGGCCCCCTGAACACCCACTCCCCACCTGACTTAAAAAAGATTACCCTTGTGGCTTAGAGGCCCCCTGAACTCCCCACCTCCCACCCAACTTAAAATTACCCTGGTGGCCTAGAGGTCCCCTGAACCCCCCACCCGGCATCTTTCAAAGTGGAGTGCTGCCTACGCACTCACATGCTCGGTCTGCCATCTTGAAAAATGGCAGACCGAGAACACGAGCACTAGGCAGTGCTCTGGCTTTGAAAGGTACTAGGTGGGGGTTCAGAGGCCGCTAGATCACTAGGGCAATTATTTTTAAGTTGGGTGGTGAGTGGGGGAGGGGTGTTCAGGGGGCCTCTAGGCCACCAGCGTAATTTATTTTAAGTTGGGTGGGGGGATCGGGACTGCAAGGCCACCAGGAAGTCACTTTCTGTCGGGGCACCGTTCCTGAGAGTATTTTGATGGCATTGGGGGCTTTTTCGATGCTGCGATCACCCTCAATGCCATCAAAATACTAACGGGTGGGGGGATCAGGGCTGCTAGACCATCAGGAATTTGCTTAGAGTATTTTGATGGAATTGGGGACTTTTCCAAATGCCTGATCAT
Organism: Ichthyophis bannanicus; assembly: GCA_033557465.1. Classification (NCBI taxonomy): domain Eukaryota; kingdom Metazoa; phylum Chordata; class Amphibia; order Gymnophiona; family Ichthyophiidae; genus Ichthyophis; species Ichthyophis bannanicus. The sequence continues at coordinate 802,592,462 of CM066035.1, read as the reverse complement.
CTGAGGGGAAGATGATCCAGATATCTGGGACAGCACCCGATGCCAGCAAAATACTGTCGGGAGCACGTGCTAGAAGTTTAAGCCACCTCAGACCCAGATGTAGAGATATTGGTGCTAAAGCAGGTTGTGATATCTTCTACGCCCGGTGCAGCCATCATTTGCATACCAGATTATTATGTGTAGCTTATTTGCCTACAATTTAAATACATTTAGATACCTGTGGCGTTAATTGGATGCTAGTTTTTCTATCACTGTTTATGCTTACATCTGTCTGTTTTCTGCCTTTGACATTAGCTTAAACGTGCTTAAAGTGTGCTTAACCTTGGCGTCATCTGTGCTTAAAGGCCACACTAGTTTTCTGCATCAGCCTGTCAGTCTGGTCAGTCTTTGAAGCCTGGGCATGTTAGTACTGCTCTCTCAACTGTGTTGCAACTGCAATGCAATGCATGCCGTGGAGTCAGTGCTGACTCCCGGTGACCCAGAAGCTCCTAGGTTTTCTCTCAACTGTGTTAAACTCATAAAAGTACCCAGTTTCCTGCCTTCCTAGCAAAGTGCCTGATATGACTGCGCTTAGAGGTAAATTTTTATTATAGGGCACCTAGGTTAAGAGGCCATGTAGGCGTTAACTTATAAAGACACACAGTTGCTTTTATAAAATACTAGCATAAGTATCAGAAATTGTGCATTGAATGCAGGCACAGACATTTGCACCTGCTCAAAAACAGATGTAAATGTTGGCACCTGGAGTTCGCAAGTATGCACACAGATTAAAGTATGTTATAATGGAGTGGAGGAGTGGCCTAGTGGTTGGGGCAAGGTACTTCAGGCCAGAAGGTCAGGGGTTCAAATCCCACAGGAGGACAGCAACCTTGGGCCAGAAGGACTGGGGTTTCTAGTCCCACAGGTGCTCCTTGTGGTCTTGGGCAAGCCACTTAACCCTCCATAGCCCATGTTCCCTGTAAAATAGTTATCTCCAAGTTATAATGCCCTGTTCAATGTAATTTCAGTTTGTTCAATGTAAACCACACTGATGCAGAATAGCACGGTATATAAGAGAATATAAATAATCAATATACTTGTATGTGCAGCCTGAGGGGTATATGGGGCAATCTACAAAGACTCTTTGCAGGGCCATATTTGCATAATCCTGGGTCCTTCTAGCTACGAGGGTAAGACAGGCGTTCAGGGGTGAAAGATCTGGAGAAAGTGGATTAGTGTGATGAATGATAATTATGTCATCAGCATAATAAAAAGTAGACAGGCCAGTCTGCTGAATACAAAGTGCCAGTGGTGTGAGGAAAAGATTAAACAGGAGAGGGGCAAGAACTGAGCCTTGGGGAACACCACAGGGAAGGGGAAAGGCAGTTGTTGGAGGATGCGAAGCTGTAGCAGAAGCTATAGAGAAGGAAGGAGAAGAAAGATAGGAGTGAAACCAGCAAAGTACAGCACCGCGGAGGCCTGTATCCCGCAGCCAAGAAAGGAGAAGAGAGTGATCAACAAGATCAAAAGCAGAGGAAAGATCAAGGGAGACCACCACCGAGATATCACCCCGATCATGTGAAGTGTGAAGTTCATTGAGAAGAGCAGTCCCACCTCCTACCTAACCCTGATTTTCCATGCCGGGGTCATATGCGGCCCCGGCATCGAAAATCTGGGTGTTGACGCACAGACAAGAAGCCGCAGGAGCTACCCATGTAGCACCAATTTTCAGTGCTACACAGTTAGCCCCAGTGCCTTAAAGATAGGCGAGGTTTTCCCATGCCTATCTTTAAGGTGCAGAGCGCTAACCATGTAGCATTGAAAATAGATGCTACACAGCTAGCGCCATCGCTTGCCTCTGCTCCGCCCCAGAATGCCCTCTATACACCCCGATGCTATGCAGATAGCAACTGGGCACATTAGGGACATATCCTGGATTTTCGAAGGGCACTACCCAGGTAAATCCCGGATAGGGCCTTACCACGGGTAACTAGGGAAGTTACCTATGTAAAGGCCTTCGAAAATCGGGTCCTAATTAACCACAAACTACTACTATTACTACTATTAATCATTACATAGTGCTACAAGGCGTACACAGTAAAACAGAAATATGCAGTGGCAATTCTCATCACCCTTGGTACCTGGGGCGGGCATCCCTCCTTGCAGTGGGCATCCCCCCTTGCAACCGGTGCCCTCCTTATAGCGTGCCGCTGTGTGGTGCGATACAGTATACACATACACACACGTACACCCCTGTTGAGCCCACACTTTGAGAGCAGAACAGCAAACTTACCTTAAAGATGGGTGGCTTACCACACTGCCTCCAATCCAGGCCTGCACGGCTCTTCTCTCCCAGGCTAAAATCCTCTTGGAGGAAGTGCAGCAAACCACTAGCCTTTAAGGTAAGTTTGCCACTTTGCTTTCAAAGTGTGGGCCCAATGGGGGTGCACCCCTCTTCCAGCCGGCAGCTGGGGCAGGCTGCACTCACTACCCCGCCCTTGGTAAGCCACTGAAAATATGCAGACAAAAATTAAACTGAAACCCCAAGGAACCAGACATTGCATGCAGAGTAATACCAGAGAAATAAAAAGAGATGCATTTTCCCCTATATTGTGCAAAATATAAAGCTGAAGCTGAAGAAGACACAACCTGCTCGTGGACTTTGGGAGTCCTCTCTCAAATTTGTGCCCAGAGTCCCAGCCATTTCTAATACCAGTCTTGACAGATGTACATTCCAAAAGCTGATATATTCCAATCACTAAACACAAAATGAGTGAAGGAGTAGCCTAGTAGTTAGAGCAACAACCTAGTACCCAAACAATCAAGGGTTGATTCCCAATAGCACTTCTTGTGGCCTTGGGCAAGTCACTTTGCCCTCCATTGCCTTGGAAAAAAGGTCTGGTAATCTACTTCTGGTCATACCTTGCCAGGAAAACCCAGGGGCTGCTGTGTTGCCAGGAGTCAGCATTTACTTGACGGCACTTAAAAAAAAATAAATAGAAAACAAAATAATTTTTCCACATTCGTTGTATGGCCATTTTATTTTTCTTAGGGCCCAATATTGAGAGCAATTAATGTGGTTAGCAGATCTGATAATGGTATTAATCGCTTTAGTTGAGATCTTCAGCAGCACTAACCTAGTTTGTGCCGTTGAATATCCCTGGGTGCCATCACTAAGTGCCCTGATGCTAGCCGGTTATTGCTAAGCGGCAAAAGTTAGGCACCTTAAAGGGTGGCCTAACTTTTACTGCCAAAAGCTAACCGGGCAGCAGCTGAATGTCACCACTGCCCAGTTAGCTTTTCCGATATCTAGCTGTCCTGGATATTCAATGCTGGTGGCCGGATATGACCCCAGCATTGAATATTCAGGTCTTAGTCATTTTAGAATAGCTAGCCACTGCTGCTGAATATCGTGCCCCTAGTTTTTTGGTGTCAGACTATGGTTTCTGCTTTCCTCTGTCTTCTCTTAACTTTGTTTCCAGGATTTTCTCTCTATTGTTTCCTGTCATTTCTCTCACCTCCTGTCTTCACTTCCTCCCTACATCCATCTCTAATATTGATCTTTTTAGGTTTCTTCCATTTATTTATTTGCTTCTCTATCCAGATTCCACTCCTTACCGACCAGTCATCAATATTTCTCTTTTTAGTACATCTACTTACAGCTTTCCATCTCTTCCCCTCACCCCAGCCTTCTCATTCCCCCATCGCTTTCTTTCCTCAGTTGCTCACTAACTCCCGCTTCTGTCTCATCTGTTTGACCAGCATTTCCCCTCTCTCCTCTTTCCTAGGTTTAGCATCTCTTCTGTCTTCCCCCTAGGCTCCAGCCATTCCTCTCTCTCTGTTTCTCCCTCCCCTATCCAGTGTCTTAATCCATCCCACTAGAGGACAGCAACCTTGGGCCGGAAGGACTGGGGTTTCTAGTCCCACAGGTGCTCCTTGCGGTGTTGGGCAAGCCACTTAACCCTCCATAGCCCATGTTCCCTGTAAAATAGTTATCTCCAAGTTATAATGCCCTGTTCAATGTAATTTCAGTTTGTTCAATGTAAACCGCACTGATGCAGAATAGCGCGGTATATAAGAGAATGTAAATAAATAAATAAATAAAATCATCCCATCTATTTCCCTAGTCCTCTCCTATATGCAGCATCCCCTCTGTCTTCCTAGGCCTCCGCATGTCCCGTACCCCTCTCTGTCTCTCTAGTCCACTATCCCCACATCTAGCATTCCCTCTCTATTTCCATAGTGCTCCTTTCCCCAGTGGTCTAGCATCACTTCTCTGTCTCCCTAGCTGCCCCCCTATCCGGGTGGTCCAATCTTTCCCATCTGTGTCCCTGATTACCCCCTCCCCAGGTGGTCCAGCATTTCCTCCATCTTTGCCCGTATTCTCCCTCCAATAGCTCCATCACGCACAGCATGTATTGCTTCCAACCTCTCTACTTCATCCCCTCAAGTCCAGCATCTCCCCCATCTGTGCCCCTATTCCCTCTACCATGGCCCCATCATGTCCAGCAGGTTCCCTCCTACCCCCACTCAAGTCCAGCATCTTCCTTTCTCACCCACAGCCCCAGCACCCTGGATCTGAACCTGTATCAGACACCATAAAACAGAGAAGATGCATGGGGACTGCCTTCCACAAAGGCATGCTGAAATGATGTTGAGTCATGCCTCCACAGATACAGGACGGTTGTAATTATTGGAACTCAAAATTATTTTGTTAAATATTTCTCCTCTAAATCACTATAATTAAAAAAGAGGTGCCCCAATCATCTAGCCCTGGTAATACTCAAAGTCACTGAGGACATATACATGAGGGCACATTTTAGAAAGGCTGTGTAGGTGAAATTTCGGACGTCCAAGTCAGATTGTCTGAGATTTAGTGGGAGGGGCAGCAGAGAAGATAGGCCCAAAATGGGTTTGTGTTGAGCAATGGGTCAAAAACTTGCAGATTTTTGCCCAATTTCAAAAATGTACACTTATCTGATATGGATGTCTGGCATTCTTGGCACATAGATATGCCCGTGGCACAATTTCAGAACGTACCCATGTATATCTCATACTTTATATATCCCAGCCTGTCATTTTACAAATGGGAATGGGTAGTGGCGTGGAGCCAGGAGAAATGCCTTTTTAGCTACTGTCACATTATTTTGGAAAGAGTGAAAGATATTGCAGGAATGAGGATACATTTCCTTCTTCACCTTACAGTTGTTGGTTTTCCGTAACAAGCACTTTTCAGAGTCCTATTTGTGCCCTAAAGCGGGTATAGCCATGGACATCCTAGACAACAATTTGAGACGCACAATGCTGGTCTGAAACCATGTGTATATCTTTATCTTTTCTGCCCCACCCTAGGCATGCCCCCGGCACACCCCCATGTAACCTGGACATGATCAAGTCAGACATGTGTATATTCATGGCTTTCTAAAATGGCTCTGGGGATTTCGATGTGATTTTAATGGGCATTTTCAGACATGGAAATAATGAACAGGGCTTTTAAATGACCCCCTTTGAGCCCTATTCTGAAAGGGGCACGTCTGAAGAGTCCCGAACAGGACAGACCCACTAGGACCCGATTCTGTACCACAGGAACAAAATGTTCCCGCGGCATACAAATCAAGCCCCTTCTTCCCCGTTCCCCACCACCCAACCCACAGTTGGCCAGCCGTGGCCTGGATTGGGCAGCTGGGACCCCCCCCCCCCTGCACCTGGCCCCGGTCGCGCCATTTGTGCTGCTTATTCCACCTTCGAGGTGGAATAAGCAGCACATCCCCGATGACCCCGCAGGACATACAGGGTCATGACCAGAATTGGCCCTGCATATCCTGCCTCCTCAGCCTGTCCCCGCTCTGCCCAGACTCAGCCCCATCCTGCTCCCTGCCGGCTCTCCCCATCCTGCTGCTCTAGACATGCGGGGAGAGCCGGAGTAAGAATAGGGGCAGCCCCGCAGGACCCATCTCAGAATCGGGCCCTTTATGTTTGTGCATTAGTTTGGTTTTGTGTCATATCATTTATGCACATAAATTTGATTTTATATACATAAAATCCAAACTGATGTGCAAAATGAAATGAAAAAATATTGTTTCTGCATCCTCCTAATATCATTTGCTCTTATGTCCCTTAGCACTTTAGGACCAGAGATAAGTGGGACGAAGGAGAGTCACCCAATTAAAATGACTGTGTCTAAGAGAGAAGAGAGGACGTAGAAAATTCTGGAAGTGAGAACAGGAAACGAGGAAGTGCCTGAGGGGAACAGCAGACATATAACCACAAGAGTCCACAAGACCAAGACTTGATGGCCAAATGTGAAAGAGGCCGATGGGCAAGGAGACAAACCTTAAAAGGGATATTCCCTCAAGACGCTTTTGTTGTCTTTATTTTTGTTGTTTTTCCTTGCATTTAGATTATGTAGGCTCTGCGTTATTGTAGAGATCTCGTTTAATTCCACTCCCAGGTGGCTTCAGATCTGCAATAGCAGGCGGCAAAGGCTGATGCGCTAATAGTGTTACATTACTTTATCCTAATATTTCCTATTGTGCTTGGGGGCTTTCCACTATAATATGGTGCAATAACAATATACTGTAATATAAAAATAAATAGATAATACTGCATGGGAACAGGAGCATGTCATTTATTTTAAATACTATATTTTTATTCTAACTTCTGGAAATATACAATCTTAGCTTTGCACAGATACTTTTTTTTTAAACCTAATAATCAAATATAAAAATGTTTACTGTAATATCATCAAGAAGACAAACAAAAGTTAACAGCAAAAGAATGAGAAAGCAAAAATCTGGGACAGGATGTGGTCTCCTTATTATATACCTGAATCTACTAAATTTCATTGACCTTGGTACTTTGCAAAGGTCAGGCTAGCTATGCGTAAGTTGAGGTAGGCTGAGTACCAATGGTGAAAATTTCAACTTCTAGCTGATAAATCTGATTATGATGAGCTATTACATGCTTATAGGATTATACTAAACAAAAGTGTTCTTTACAGGACAAATTGAAAGATCTTTGAATCAGCTTCATGAATTGTTTATTACTGCAATGAGCTTTCTTGATAAAACTGACATCTGCACTTTCTCAGAATATTGATTGTGAAGCTCTGGTAGATTTCTGGGTTGATAAGATTGACCCTTAAAAGACTCCTGTGAAGACTCAAAGTGTGGAGCCTTTTGTCCACTACCTAATGTCCAAATCTGGGATGATGAGCATGGTCTGATGTTCCAACTTAAATCTCCAGCTTGTTAACTTGACTCCTGTCCTTTTCAGCTACTCACGGCTATTGAAGATTCAATGGCTGAGACGTTTGCTAATATAACAAATGCCTCTCTTAGGAATGGAGAATTTCGGGATGTCTTCAAGAAGGTCATTGCATGTACTGGTTTAAAGTGACTTTCCATTTATCCAGCAGTTTGAGCAAATTATTGCCCCAATTCAAACCTTTCTTCTCTTGGCATGTTAATGGAAAAAGTTGTTCATGGCCTGTTGCAAGGTTTCCTCGAGGATCACCATGATGCTCTAGAATAGATCTTTTTCAATGACACTTTCACCGTGGGCACAGCACAGAGGCCCATTTGTTTCTGTGCTAAATGCACTTCAGTGTGACCTTTATACTGACCACAAAATGCATACACTATGGAGGTAATTTTATAAGATGCCACGTAAAGTTAAGCACCACCAATCACATATTTTCAGTAATTGACATGCACGTATGGGCCTTTAGGTGGGTAGTTTAGCTAGATGCAATTTTATAAGTGTGTATGTAGTCTTTCACTGTGGGTGTGAACAGAGACAGAGCTTGGGAAGAGTGTAAGTCAAGTGCAAATCTATGCACATAAGTTACATATTACCAGGGCCAGCCGAATCATTAGGCAAGCTAGGCGGTCGCCTAGGGCATATGCTTCTGAGGAGAGGTAAATAGCAGTGAATGCAAAGCTAAACAATAGATTTTCAAAAAACAAAAATAGAGCACAAATATTCCTTGAGTAAAAACTTCAAATTATATGTTGGAAGACCAGCCTTGAGCGGAATCCCCCCTCTCGTGGCTCTTCTTCTGTTTTAATCAATAATTTGGCTCGTACCTATAGAACCATTTTATTCAATTGTGTGAAAAAAGCACACCAATTTGTGCCTCTACACAACCAACAATAGTGAAACCCTCTGTGGAGCCGAGTGTGAAAAATCCTTTGATAAAATGTTCTTATAACAAACTCCACACAGTCATGGATAGGACAATTAAAGCACTTCTTTGTACTTATCTGAAGAGGTTATGTCTATGAAGCAGCTCACTTATATACACATTCCTCCATGAGACCCTCTCACTGTATCATACCTTTTCAGCAGCCTCACGCTGATAGCAGTAAATTCCACGGTAGTGATAATGACACACACGTTTTCAGCAGCCTCACGTTGATAACAGTAAATTCTTAAGAAGTGTCTGGCGCATCAATACGTTCAACCAACTCTAGAGCTGGCCCTATACATTGCTATAATGTGCATGCTTATTCCTTAAGAATTTAGGTGCAGGTATTTACATCAATCATAGGTTTGGCATAAATGTTCATGCCTAGATTCAATGACTTTATAAAATAGGAGCTAATGATACACAGAAAAACATATGTTAACTACGTGGGATTTTATAAAATTACCTTCTCTAATCTACTAGACAGCAAGTTAAACCAGATAAACATCCATATGAGAAAATCTGGAGCAAAGCAAACAAGGAACTTACTGTAGATAGTTGAAATCAAGAGTGCTGCACCAATTCTGGTTCAATAAAAGCTTGATGAGTCCTGTAAATATTTCAGCTGAGCATGCAGGACTGAATGAATGGATGAATAAGTGGTAAAAAGCCAAAGCTGTTTGCAGGGGCAGAGGGAAAGGTGCAGTGTGGCTTGCTTTCTGTATTGACAATGGAGATCATAGCTTCAGAGGGAGGAGTAGAATAATTACCCCATAAGGACTAGGGATCTCTAGAGATGATCAATATGGTTAAAAGTTGCATCTTGATCTAGGGCACGTGATTAGGGATATTTGCCAATTTACTCTAGGCAGCAGAGTTGACAGGCTGTCAACACAATACAAAACATGCTAACATAAGCTATACAGACAGAACACTGGACAATCATCTTTATATTTTGAATATCTCTTTACATCTGACATGCTAAATTGTATAATATTACTGGAATGGTTGGACTCAAGATTTTAAGATGGCTCCAGTCCCTTTTGTCAGGATGAGGTCAACAAATGTGCTGTGATAATAAAAGATGTATATGGAAGTATGTGGAATTTAGGGTTCCATGGAGTGTAACCTTTATATTGAGAGATTGGGTATGTTGTTGAAAGCTTTCAGGGTAGGGTCCAGGATATATGCTGATGACATCCAGCTGTCCTTACCCTTACAGGATCACTACATTGCAGCTCAAGCTTGTATCATGTAATGCCTATCAACACTGAACAGTTGAATGTCACAGAATACACTAGTGCTGGATGTTAAAAAAAAGTTAGAATATCCCCTGCAACCTAAATTCAATTGTATCAGGAGATGATTGTTACATCCATTGTTTCTGAAGTATGCAAGTTAGGAGTGACTTTAGATACTAAGGGGTTATATGCTAAAGAGTGTTAGCTGTCAGCATGTGTTCTGACATATGCTGATCACTCTCTGGGACAAGCATTGGCAGCGAGCATGGGTCCATAACAGCACAGGCCGATTTCCACACTAACTGAGTTATGTGTTGGGGTGGTAAAGGGCTGGTTAGGGGCGGAGAGTGTGTCTGGTGAGCACTGCACAGTTAGTGCAGGGGTAAAACACCACACGCTAGCTGTGTCCCTTACAAATAGCATGGGTTCACCCAACCTCATCTCAATAGGTGAAGTTAAGTGCACCCACGCTATCTGTGTATTGTGCTAAGGCCCAGGGCTCCGTGATCTGCTGGGAGCATGCTTTCCATGCCCCCAATAGTTAACAAGGTGGTGTTGCACCTATTGCGCCATGGTTTTGGTGCTACTGATGTGTTAGGTGCAACACCATAGTGCCCTGAGTTAACCCTATTGTCTGTCTTGACTAGATTGTAAGCTCTGATGAGCAGGGACCATCTTTTACATGTGTGTACAGCACTCCATGTGCCTTGCAGTGCTATACAAATGATCAGTTGTAGTAGCAGTAGGGGACCTAAACAGGAAAGGCATATAAGTGCATATATTGCACGACATATGCATCTATGGGCCTTTGTTAGATTACCCCAATGAATGTTGGTTCACATATTTATCTTTGCTCTGAGCCAGGCATAATTGTTTGTTTTTCAAAAACAGGTTTATATGGTTATTTTATAAAATAAATGCAACAGGTTACGATCCTACCCAAGCTCCATCAATTCACCTGGGGAAGGCCTACAGTTGTGGAGGGTAATTTTATAAATCATTTTTTGCTTGTAAAATTATATTCTATATGCTTGGTACAAGTTAAGATTAGTTAGATAGTTGAGATCAGCATTAGAAACATAGAAACATAGAAAAATGATGACAGAAAAAAACCACATGACCTTCCATATCAACAACTACAACAGTCCCCTTTTTTCCTTTAGAGAGCCTCTGTGTTTGTCCCATGCTTTTTTGAATTCAGATACTGTCCTCATCTCTACCACCTCCACTGGGAGACTATTCCACGGATCCACCACTCTTTCTGTAAAGAAATATTTCCACATATCACTCTTGAATCTATCCCCTTTCACCTCATCCCATGTCTCCTGATAGCAGAACTTGCTTTCAAACAAAAGAGGCTCTCCCACTGTGCATTTATGCCACGGAGGAATTTAAATGTCTTAATCACATCACCCCTATTCCTCCTTTCCTCTAAGGTGTACATATTAAGATCCTTAAGTCTGTCCTCATATGCTTTATAATGAAGACCACTATCCATTTTAGTAGCCATCCTAGTTATATCCTTTTGAAGGTGCGGTCTCCAGAATTGCACACAATGAGGTCACACCAAAGACTTATACAGAGGCACTATCACCTCCTTTTTTCTGCTGGTCATTACTCTCCCTATGCACCCAAGCATCCTTCCAGCTTTTGCTGTTGCCTTTTCTACCTGTTTAGCTACTTTAAGATCATCAGACACAACCACACCTAGGTCCCGCTCTTCTTTAGTGGACAAAAGTACTTCACCCCCTATACTATATTGCTCCCTTAGATTGCTGCAGCCCAAATGCATAACCTTGCATTTTTTAACATTAAATCCCAGCTGCCAAATTCTAGACCATTCTTCAAGCTTAGCTAGATCCCTCCTCATGTTATCTATACCTTCCTGGGTGTCTAGTGCAGATTTTGATATCATCCACAAAGAGGCAAACCTTACCCGACAGCCCTTCCACTATATCACTAACAAAGATGTTAAAAAGAATCGGACCAAGGACAGATCCCTGGGGCACACCACTGGTAACTTACTTCTCCTCAATGGAGTGAGCTCCATTTACCTGTACCCTTTGTCGCCTCCCACTCAACCAATTTCTAACCCAAGCAGTAACTTTAGGGTCCATCCCTAGGGTGCTCAGTTTGTTTATAAGTCGCCTGTAAGGAACAGTGTCAAAGGCTTTGCTGAAATCTAAATACACCACATCTAGGGCTCTACCTCGGTCCAACACCTTGGTCACCCTGTCAAAGAAATCAATCAGATTGGTCTGACAAGACCAGCCTCTGGTGAATCCATGCTGTATTAAGAACTCAAGATTTCTGTACTCAGTTGAGATCATGGTTTTGAGTCATCTGGATTATTATAATGCTGTATACTTTGGAATGCTGGAGAAATTAGTACATAAGATTTTACAGAAAAATGGTCACTTATAATGGGCATATGAAAGATCAGCTTCCCTGCTTTATAATCTTCATTGGTTACTAGTGGAAGGGCGGGTATAGTTTAAAATATTAATGAGGGGAATTTTAGAAGGGAGGTCCAAGTGCAATGTGGGACGTCTAAGCCAGAGCGTCTGATAAAACAAAAGCAGGCACATCCAGGTGCACACATGATTTCACAAACGTGGACATGCTCAATTTGGATATCTGTGGGGGTGGGGGTGGGGGAGAGGGTGGCATCTACAGAGACATCCCCAGAATAGTAGTTCAGAACCCTGAGATCTAGGAATAGCCTAATGGTTAGACTAGTAGGCTATGAATGTGCAAGTTAAGGATTCAAATCCCACTACTGCTATCACTGAAATTGTGCTGATTAGCAGGGACAATGAAGTGTTTCCTTCTCTACACCCTCTGGATGTTTTTCAAAGAACACTTTTGAGGTGCCTAGAGCAGGTCTAAACGTAGATGCAACTCTGGTCTGAGATCAGGTGCAGACATCCAGGTTCATGGGAATCCCCAGCCATACTTCCACCATGCCCCTGTTCACACTTGGATGTCCACAGATCTGGCTTCTAGAAAGGCTCTGGAGGCACTCTGTGCTTTGGACATCTCTATGCCCATTTTCTGACATCCAAAGCGCAAATAGGGTTTCCAAAATGACCCCCATTATGTTTATCATTTAGAGCCATTCATAATATTGGATCTGTTTAAATGTCTAATACTGTAGGTTGGAGAGATATTCCCCTACAAGGGTTTTACAGTTTTCCTCTCTTTGTACCTTGATGTTGCCATCTGCTTCTTTCTCTCAGATACAGCAAGGCAAAGAGCCCCGAGGCACAAGTCAGGCTTGAAGTTGCCTGTGTTTTCTCTGCTTTAAAGTCCTCCTATGCCCTGGACACAAGGCCTAGTCAAGCTGGTACGTTTTGTTTTCTTCTTTGCAGTCCTACCCTAGCAACAGTCAAATTCTTATCTCTCCCTAAGAAGGCTAAAGCCTATACCAGCACTCCTTCCTTACCCTCTGAAAGTCAGAGCTAAAAAACAATTCTGTTTGTTTGCTGTGTGTTGCAGCCCTGCTGTGATGTCATCAGTCACATGATTTTCAGAAGTTAGACATAGGGATAGGTTTCTTTGGCTGCTTGTCAAGCATTTGAAACAGCCAAGTGCCTTGTACTGGTTGTTGATGACCACTCCTCAACCTCCTCCCCCTCCTAGATTGGTTCCAGTGTGGCTGGGTATACGCATGCGCATGATAAAAACAAAGTAATGATACGCTTCTGAGCATGCAAACGTGGTTAGTAGATGATGGGATGTTCTGAAAATTTTGATTCTCATTGATTTTTCTAGTCCCACAGGTGCTCCCTGTGGTCTTGGGCAAGCCACTTAACCCTCCATTGCCCATGTTCCCTGTAAATATTAGTGTATGTGTCTCATATCCCCTCATGTTAAATGTATCCCCGAATTGTGTTGTGACTACTTTGATTGACGGATAAGGTGGTATACAAAACTGTCTAAATAAATAAATAAATTAAATAAATAAATAAATACAGATGAAAACTGATGAAAACTGATGCACATGCCTGGAATAAGGATGTAATAATCCTAACTGGACAGCATGAAAACATTTGCTTCAACTGGAATCTAAGTGCAAAGGTTTGCACTACTGGTGCAGCCTTCAGGATTAGTTCAATATGTGGGATCTAGAAGTTTCATAATTTCTCTGTACCGAGAATCTATTTGCAAAGGTTGTGCTCATATTCCATTCCTCTCATTGTCAATGGACCTGTCAAATGTCAGGCTGAATCCAGTGCTATCAAAAATTAAATGTTTCCATTTAAACCATTATCGGAACCTTCCAATTTGTAAATTCTGTAAACTTGGATGTAAGGAAGTGTACAGATTGAGCTGAAGGCTGAGCGCATAGTTTCTAATGTTGCTCTGAGAAGGAGTAAAAAGTTCAAACTTGTTCTTCTGGAGCTATAGCATTAATAAGGGTTTCATGCCTGTTTCTTCTCTTTTATACCAACATGAAATACTGGCAAATTCTTTTGATTTGTTTGGTTGAAGGAGATGGATCAGTGAAGAAAAGAGGGGGGATGTGGAGTTGAGGTGATTGTGTCGCCAAATGCAAGGTTATGGGGGAGGTGCTGTGGCTGTGAAATGATGGGCAGGGCACTCAACTGCAGATACTTACATGATACTATACTGCCAGGGCCGGCCCTAGAGTAGGCACAAGGTGTTGGCACTAGGCGAACCTCAAGCTTTACACCCCCCTCTATCTGTCAAAATCTATTATTTATCTTTGAATGCCCTACTTTTGCTGCCCTCCAGAAGTTGCCACCCTAGGTGACTGTGTAGTTTGCCTAGTGGTTGGGCCAGCCCTTTATACCACTAATATTTATATGTGGAATAGCATTCTTGACGTGGACATGCACCTAATGTATGCACATCCTCTAGGTGTCAATACAATTGTATGCAAAGTATTGATTATGCTGCTAACACATTCCCTTTGTGATCGGTGTGCTCTCCCATGCTTGTGCATATTTTTTACATGCAAATTATTTGCATGCAATTTGGTTATAGCAGTGGATGTAAAATTGTATTTTTTACATGTGCCTCAGTGCACAGGTCTAACACATGGCTTATTACATCTGCCCCTATTAGCATGAAGAACCCCAGTGCATTTATTACCAGAAGAAGGAGAGATCTTTCCTTGCTACTTTGAACCTGTTTCATTTGATGAATAAAGGAATCTTTTTTAAAAATGATTTAAAGTGGAGCCTGGCCCTTTGGAAAGTCTGCTCCTACGTACAGGGTAGACTAAGGAACTGAAGTAAATATCTGTTTCTAAGAGTGTTCATCAGACTCAGAAGTCAAACATGACCAACTGTATGCAGGAAGACAAATGGCTGCCCTCCAATATTCACAGCTCACTCTGACAAAAAGACAATTTCTATCTACTTGTCTCTTTCCTTTTTAATATCTTCCTAGCAAATTTATTACACGTGAAAGGTGTTTGACGGGCTGTGTTAGAAACTGAAGCCCTCAGCTCTCCACAGAATACATACAGCACGGGCAGGAGCAGTGTAAACTGTACATACAGGTACATATATACACTTTATGTCTGTACCAATCAGGTACAGAGTTGTCGGATGAGGTAGACAAGATGGATGCTCTTCCAGGGTGTTAGTCCTCAGGGGCATGAGTACAGCATGCCTGTGCCCTCAAAAATACCTGTACTACGGTTAAAGCAAGTTCAGGTATGCTGTGGGAGAAGCACATTTTAGCATCCCTTCATGCTGCATCATCAATAGGGGATTGGTAGACCATGTCATTGGATGAGTAGTCCTCCACCCACTCCTCCCACCATGACCACCCAAGACTGTAATGGTCTTTGCAGGAGCAGCAGCAATGCAAGTTCCCCCATACACACAGACACACACAAGCCTACATAATAAAGGCAGAGACAGTGCAAGACCCTAGGCAAACCTTCCCCCAGCCGCATTCACTCATCCTTGTTGTTGTTAAGTGCCGTCAAGTCAGTGTCGACTCATGGCGCCTCTCTGGATAGTTGTCCTAAATTGTGTTCGATCTTCAGTCAGGCGGCTCATTGTTGACAGAGTGGTACCCGTAGCTGCTGTTATTGTATCGATCCATCTCATTGCTGGCCTTCCTCTTTTGCGTTGACCTTCAATCTTGCCAAGCATGATGTCTTTCCCTAATGATCTCTCTCTTTGCATGATGTGTCCAAAGTATGAAAGTCGAAGTCTTGTCATCTGAGCTTCTAAAGAAAGGTTAGGTTTGATCAGGGCCGGATTTACCTATACGCCAACTACGCCGTGGCGTAGGGCCCACAGCTGACAAGGGCCCACAAAAATTGAAGAAATTGTTAGCTTTCTTAAAATATAATTTAAAAAAAAACGCTGGCTGCTGCCGCGGCAGCATGGACTGTCCCGCGGGGCCCCCTCTGCTGCCGCGGCAGCATGGACTGTCCCGCGGGGCCCCCTCTGCCCGGCTGAATCCGTCCCTCCCTCCCTCCCTCCGTGCCAGCTTTTTTCATTCACCTCTCAAAGCCGGCACGGAGGGACGGATTCAGCCGGGCAGAGGAGGCCCCGCGGGACAGTCCATGATGCCGCGGCAGCAGCCAGCATTTCTTTTTTTTTAATTTAATTTTACTTGAGTGATGCCTGAGAAGCTCATAAGGGGACCCCTTTAGAGAAGTAAGGCAGGTATTCTTTGGTAAAGGGCACCCCTCCAAGCACTCAAAGAGTATTTGGCGGTTTCCACCAGAAAAGAAAAAAAAGGAGGTCTCACGCCTAACACAAAGTGAAAAGCATAACACGAATGGGGGAAGGGCATGTGTGTGAAAGTCTGGTCATTACAATGAATGCCGATCAGAACGGAGTCTCTAGATATCCGTGAGACATAAGCCAAAGGAGTAACATGTTGATTCCCCTGTCTCTTCTAGAGAACACTCCTTTCTCTCCCTCCTTCATGATCTATCTCTCATACAACATGTCTCTATCCCCACTCACCAAGCAGGTCATACTCTTGACCTTGTTCTGACACCCTCTTCTTCCTGCCTCACAATTTCTGACATTAGCTCTACCAGTCTTCCTTGGTCCGACCACGTTTGCCTTGCCATGTCCTGCTCCTGGCCAAGAAGTCCTCCCATTCTGGCTTCTTCCTCACCTCCCACCTCCCAATCAGAACGGTCTTTCCCGATCCTTTACACCCTTTACAATCCAGCAATTTCCTCCAGCACAGGAAATTCTGCCCCCAGATTTCTCTCTTCTTTCGCCAAATTCACAGGCAACCCTCTGGTCCTCAGTCCTCTCCACTACACTCGATCATATCGCCCCCCTACGTCCCTGTCCACCTCGCCGTCGGCCCTCACACCCATGGTACCACAGTGGCTTACGGCTGCTTCGCTCTCATCTCCGCAGAGCGAGCGGCTGTGGCGCAAGGCCCCCTCTCCAGCTACTTTAACGTCTTTCAACTCTCATTACTCCTACTACAAATCACAGGTACACAATGCCAACGCACCTATTTCTCGAATGCCATTACCAATGTCCTAACCAGACCCGACACCTTTATTCTACATTCCAATCCCTTATTCCCTACATGGCCCCCTCACCTGATTTCTCATCTCAGCCTGCTCCCCCTCCCAAGCAGTTAGCCTCTTTCTTTAGTGATAAAGTAGCATCCTTGAGGAGCATCTCTACCCTCCTGCCCCGCTCCAATCCCCTCCCCCCTCCCATTCCGTCCCTCCGCCTATTTCGCAGCTTTATCTCCTGTTGGGCTTCCGTTGACCCAATCACAGCTCCAGAACTCCCTCACCTTATTTCCTCATCTACGACGACCTCCTGTGCCCTTGCTCCTAGTCCCTCTTCATGGCTTCTCACCCCCTCCCTCGGGCTCCTTCCCTTTCTCCTCAATATGTTTAATTCTAGCCTGGCCACCGGAATTTTTCCCTCTCCCTGGAAACACGCTCTTATACGCCCCATTCTGAAAAAACCCTCTCTGGATCCTCTCTCCTGTTCACATACCGTCCTGTCTCTAATCTCCCCTTTCTTTCTAAGCTACTGGAGAAATACGTCTTTGCCTTACTCTCTCACCACCTTGCATCCATTAATTTCCTTCACCCTCGTCAGTCTGGGTTCCGTAAGGGTCACAGTGTTGAAACGGTTCTTTTGGCCTTCACAAATGCTTTACATGTAGCACAAGATCGTGGTGATATCTCGGTGGCAGTTGCTCTAGATCTCTCTGCAGCTTTTGACTTGGTCGATCACTACCTAATTATCCATCGCCTACGGGATGCGGGTCTTTGCAGCACAGTCCACCATTGGTTCCACTCTTTTCTCTCCTCTCGGTCCTGTTCAGTGCTTCCTTCCTCTCGTCTATTCCCCCTTCTGATCCCCACCCCCTCCTCTGTGGGGGTCCCTCGAGGTTCTGTCCTTGCACCACTTCTTTTCAATCTCTTCCTAGCCCCTCTTGCCTCTCTAATACAACAGTTTGGTATCTCCTCTTTCTTCTACGCTGATGACATTCTGCTACTTCACCACACTTCACCTTCTAGTCCTGATCTCTCTGCACTGGATTCCTGTCTCTCAGCCGTGGCAAACTGGCTAAACACTTAATTGTCTTCATCTAAACTTGACTAAGGGACTATCGCTATTTGGTTCACTCACGGTGCTCCTTCCCCTTCATTGGCCCCCTCTTTTTTCTGGCACCTCTGTGCCTCTGGTCTCCACTTTCGGTACCTTGGTGTACACTTCGACTCCGATCTGTCCTATCATACACACATTTCTCACATTACTAAAACATCCTTTTTCTTCCTTCGTCAGCTCCGCTCTGTTCGTCCCTTTCTCTCCCCTCTGCACTCACTACCTTGGTGCTTTCCCTGGTTATGTCCCGTGTGGATTTTCCAACTCACTTTTCATTGGTCTCCCCAAATCCCAACTGAATCGCTTGCAACGCATCCAAAATACTGCAGCACGCCTCCTTACGCACACCTCTCTCCGCGACCATATTACACCTCAGCTATTTCATCTTCATTGGTTGCCTGTCCCCTTCCGCACCACTTTCAAACTATTAACTCTGGTCCATAAAGCCTTCCATGACAGCACCCCCCAGTACCTAGCAGATCGCCTCTACTTACAGTCTCCCAGATACACCCTCGCTCTTTTCACCTCAACCGTCTCACTTTGCCTTCCCCCTCCCGTGCTCATCTACAATCCACTCGTTCCTCTGCCTTTTTTTTTTGCTGGCCCCCCCCTTTGGAATTCTCTCCCTTCCTCCCGCCGTTTAGAACCCCAATACAAAGTCTTTAAGCAAAATCTCAAGACCCACCTGTTTTCCCTAGCGTTTAATCTTCCCTCTCCTTTTGTGTGACTCTACTATCCTCTCTCCTCCTCCTTCTGACGCTCCCCCATGTTGTTCTGTCTCGTCCTGCCTCCTCTCTTCTACTATCCTTTTTAAAAAAAAAAAATTGTACATTTCTTTTCCTTCTCGTTGGCCTTGGCCTTCTTTTACCAAAATTGTTTTAATTGTACACCGCCTTGGTTATTTCAGAAAGGCGGTTTTTATCAAATAAATAAACATAAACATAAACATAAACATAACACTGTATTGGTTAAAACTAGAGAGAGGGATCAGAACCTGCCTACATCTTTCAAGTAATGAAGCCTTCCAAATACCAACGATTTGTCCGTCTCCTTATCCAAGAATTGTTTGGATCTCAAATGCACATAGTCTGTAACCGTCAGCAGATGGGGAGGGGGGGGGGCTGGGACTGGAAATGGGCTGGGGGGGTTAAGACTGGAGGTGGACTGACACGAAGAAACCAGAAGAAAGTGGCTGGAGCAATTGCAGCTGAAAAAAAATGCACAAAAGGTAGAAAAATATCTCTTTATTTTGAATTTATTAATTGGAATATTAATTGGAATATGTCAGCTCTGGTAAATGTGCATCATTAACGTCTGCGCTTTGTTTAGTACAAGAGCAAATTATTGTATAGTTTTATTTCTACAGTGTTGTACATTCCAAGTTTGGCTTTTGGGATTCCCAGTTTAATTATGACGTCAGGGCCAACAGCGCGCAGCTGATCCGGCGTGCTTGTTTTTATCTTTTCTGGGGGCCCACAATTTTTGTTGGCGTAGGGCCTCACTCAAGGTAAATCCGGCCCTGGGTTTGATCTCATCTAGTACTGACTGGTTTGTTCTTCGGGCAGTCCCTGGTATACGGAGTATTCGCTGCCAGCACCATAATTCAAAGGCATCAATTTTCTTCCTATCTTTTTCACTGTCCAGCTTTCACATCCATATGATGTTATTGAAAATACCATGGCTTGAACAAGTCGAATCTTTGTATGGAGAGAGACATCTCTGCTCTTGAGAATCTTGTCTACGTCCTTCATAGCCATTCTGCCAAGAGCAAAGCGTCGTCTGATTTCTTGACTGCTTGTTGCTTCTTTATTGATAGTTGATCCAAGTAGGTTAAAGTTGTCCACGATTTAAATTTTTTCTCCTTCAATGATGAACTTGTTGATTTTCCCAGTTGTCAAGATCTTTGTCTTCTTTACATTAAGGTGAAGGCCCATTTTGAGACTATGTTCTTTGATCGTGAGAAGCAAATGTTTCAGATCATCTTCATTTTCAGCCAGTAATGTGGTATCATCAGCATAGCGAAGGTTGTTAATCAGTCTTCCATCAATCTTCACACCTCTGTTGTCTTCATACAATCCTGCTTCTCTGATGATTTGTTCTGCATATAAGTTAAACAGGTAGGGGGAAAGTATGCAGCCTTGTCTTACACCCTTGCTTATTTTAAACCATTCTGTTTCTTCTTGTTCCATTTGAACTGTTGCTTCTTAATCAATGTACAGAGTGTGCAAGAGAACGATCAGGTGTTCTGGTATACCCATGCGTCTTAATGTGGTGCAGTTTCTCATGGTTTACACAGTCAAAAGCCTTGCTCTAGTCGATAAAGCACAAATAGATATCCTTTTGGTATTCTTTAGTCTTTTCAAGGATCCATCTCACATCCGCGATGATGTCTCTTGTTCCTCGCCCTTTCCTGAACCCTGCTTGCACTTCAGGTAGTTCTTGTTCCAGGTATGGTTGTGCTTATTCAACTTGTAGCTCACCTTCCCACTCCACTGCCAGCAGGAAAAAGATGCTTAAAAGCACATCGGTTTCCTGTGCAGCATGAGAAAAACATCCCAACAGCTCAACCTCCTGGCCAGAAGGGGCGCACCAGTGTCCTCTGAGGCATGGAGACAGTGTCACAAGATGATCCATGAGATTGGCTACATGCCACGGTGGAAACTACCGTGACCTTAAGCACCCTCTCTAATGCTAGCTGTGGAACAAGAGGAAGAACTGTTTGCACATGCTGGACAGGAAACTGCTGCGCTTTTAAGCATCTTTCTCCTGCCAGCCATAGAGCGGGGGCCGAGCTGTCAGGATAATGTTTGCTTGCTGCCCATTTTTGCCATTCCCAGAATGTCAGCACTTGAGACAACTGCCTAGTTCACTTAATGGTGGCATCAGCCCTAAATACCCCAGAAATTCGCTCTTTAACTGACGGAGAGTTTTGCCGCAAACTAAAGACCCACCTGTCCTGGGACATTTCGGATCTGTCACGTAGTCTCCTACTCCCACCTCACCATGTATAATAATCTCCCCCACCCCCTGTTTAATGCAATGTTAAGATTCACACATTATTATCTTCTTAAAATTGTTTAACCTGTTATCAACTACATTCCATGTAAAGCTAAACACATTCTTGTTCCCTGTACACTGCTGTGACTGGTAGATACAGCGGTATAGAAATGTTGTGAAATGAATAAATACAGGCACAAATACAGCTCCACCTTAAGAAAGGCGTAGTATAGTCAGTAACAATACAAGCTTCTAACACACACTCATACATAGCCTCACCCCCCCCCCCAACCACACACATTCTGTCCACCATAGGGCAAATGCTTTTTAGTCCTGTTTTTCAGACATCTGAAGCTCTCTTTGAAAGCCTTGCTCCCCTCCCAGTGTCCTCTACAGCACTCTCCTGTCCTTCTGTGACCTGCAACTCAGTTCTTTCACAGGGACAAGCTGTTTTCCCATTTTCCAGACCACTTTGCACTTGGCTTCACTTTGCCCTCTTGGTTTATTTGGACATGTTCACGACCTCATTCCTTCCCAGCAGTTTCCTGCCTGACCTGGCAGTGCCCTGGATATGAGCAGACCGAGGACAGCAAGGGACACGCTTCCAATAGAAGAACAGGCCTATGATACTGTATGTGACCTTACAGAGCTGGCAAGCTACTACCTCTCATTCTCACTTTATTACAGCTGACACAGTTCACGCTTTCACTTCTTCCCACAGAGAGGCAAAACATCCTGCACACCAGTCAGGGGCTCTATGCACAGCCTTGTATATCTGCACACATTAATTGATTCCCACAGGTACATTTGCATGCATGTGTGTATGAACAGATGTGTGTTTCTCTGCGCATATTTATATGTATACATGTGTATTTCTCGTATATGCAGGGATGTGCAGCTTTGCCTGCTTGCATGGGACAGGCTACATCTGGGCATTTGCTTAAAGCAGACACTTTTAAGCAGCAGAAGAGAATCAGCTGTTTAACAATTAGAAATTCAGGGAATCGATATTCAAAAGATTTGGCCAGTTAACTTCAGGAGCATATGCATAGTGCTGGGGCATTTTTAGGGATTTGTGGTGGTACTATCCATAAAGTGCTGCTGAAAATCCGTGGATAGGGCACTTGTGTTTAGTGGTGCTTATAAAGCCATAAGTCTCTTTGCATATTGGACTGTTAGCATTTTACTCATGTTAATTGGCTGCCTGAAACTGCCCTCCTACAATGTGGCTGTTCTTCTGCAGGCTGCTCCACAAGTCCTTTTATTTGCATAGAAAGGAGGTGCTCCTACGGAGGTAAAGTGCACCCACAGAGGCTACCTTCAACACTATCCACCTACCTTGCCAGCAGAACTCTATCACAGAAAGAGCAGGTGCATGCAACTGCAAGAATTTTGTAGCCATAGTATATTTCAAAATAAAAAGGAGGTGCAGTCTTCACCCCCATGCAGGCAATTCGAAAATCACCCTGTTCCCTACCAGCAGTTTCCTACTCCAGTCGTACATACTCCTTAGTGCTTATGTGAATACCCAAGGTTATAGCTTTGAGCCTTCATTGAGAAAGTGATCAAGAAATCCAACTGAATGAATAAATACATAAATTACCAGAGTAGTTTACCAGTGATTTCTAGAGGCAAGTAAGGATTTATACAGGGTATGCAAGGAGCAAGGTTTCAGCTATAAAATTAACAATTTATTGAAAAGTTCTCAGCTTCTGGCCATAGGCTAACAGTCTTGCAAAATGGTTGTTCTGCAGAGCATCTGTCTTCAGAAGTATGCAGGAGTCTGTTCCCAGCCAAAACTACAATGAGAGGACGGTTGCACGGATTTGCAACTGGAAGAGGGATTAAAGGTTAAAGAGAGGCTGGCTGCAGCAGCGCAACAAGCTTGTGCAACTTATTCAGCAGTAAATGTTGGTGATTGGTGGGATGGGGAAAACAAACCATTAATTTCTTTGCACAAATCTTTATAGGCAATTGACCAGAAAAATGATATTGTCTTTGAACTGTAAGGATATAGGAGGGAAAGACAGGAAAGCAGTAGGAAGGATCGCCATAGGAGAATGGAGAAGAAGCGTGAAACATAAGAGACACGTCTTCCATAGGACAAAGGAGGTAACACTGCCTTTGTATAGATCAGCAATGAGACCACTGAGTGCTGTGTTCTTTTCTGGAGGTTGTATCGTACCAGGCACATTGAGAGGATCAAAGCAATTTGGAAAAGGACCATTACCATAATATAAGGATTGTAACCTAAGTCCTATAGAGGTGATCAAACTTTAACCACTGAGAGCTAGGAGATATCCTTAGTTATATTAATGTAGGCAGAATCAGTTGGACAAACTGGGTGGGTCCCAATTGTTTTAATCTGAAAGCATTTATTTTGATACTGTGCTCGTGTATGTAAGTATGAGTGTGTTTGTGCATGACTGAGTATGGGCGGATGTGTGCACACAGGTGAGTGTGGATGACTGAGTGAGAACAAGTCTTGATTTAGACTGCATCCAGTGCCAAATTTTCATAGTCCTCTGAGCATAAGTGCCGCTGCTATGTCTCAATCTGGGCCTGCTGCTGCAGTGCCGCTTGTCCTGGAGAGCATTTAGCCCTGGTCTTGCAGCAACAATGATAGTGAGAAGATGCAGCATGCGACCTGCGAGCTCTCACATGTGGAGAGTTCTTGCGATGCCCCAGACTTTGCACAGGTTCCCATGGTGACAGGAAGCCTGTGCGAGCGATGGAGTACCACAGGGTCCATCAGCACATGACAGCTTGTAGACCTCGTGCTTAATTTTCTCACCAGTATTACTGCTGCAGAGCTTGGTCAGGCTGCTCTCCATGTCAAGTGACACAGGGAGCAGAAGGTAGGGGGGTGGGGTCGGAGATTGCCTTGAGAGTGGAGAATCTGAGCACAGGCAGTTGGAGAGGACCTGCCTCTGTAACTTTTGGGGAGACCTTCTCCCTCTTTGTTGCCTATGGGTGCCCAAAATATAAATCTGTTCCTGAGTGAAACAGTATACAGTACATGAGTGTGGGTGTGTGGATTAAACAGGAAGAGATTGTGAGAGTGTGTGTGTGTGTGTGTGTGTGTGTGTGTGTGTGAGACAGTAAAATTTACAGCATGTAGAAGTGAACCGGAGACCTTGTGCTCCTCAGCAATGGAAGAAAGCAGCAGGATGCAGAGACTGATTCTTATCAGGTGAATGAAACACTCTTATCGAACACTGGCTTTAGCGCATAAGAAATGAGGAAATGGATATTCGAGAGCACTGTGCAAGAGGCACCTTAGAATCCACATCTCCTGCATCAGCAAAGTCACCTCAGATCTGATTTCCAACCTTATTTAATTTATCTAAAACAGCTTTATTACTGAATATGGAATTGGGCCATGGGGGGGGGGGGGGTCACTTGATTAAAGGATCAAACCCCCCCCCCCCCCCACACACACACACACATTTTTAATTTTTCCAGCAATAAAAGCTGAATTTTTCTTTCTGGTGAAATTTAAGTAACACCTTACTTTTCTCTGATATCAGAACATGTGGCTTTCACCTTATTTGCAACCTCACTGCACTTTGCAACACTATAATTCTTGTTTAAAAGAAATGCTGATTTTTTTCTCAGATCAGATGTCATTTCCACAGATGTAGTGTTCTCAGACTGCTGTCAATTGCAATAATAATGAACCTGGGAAATAAAGCCACAATCCCTCAGAATACAGCATACTATGATAGGCAGCTGATGTGCATGGTCGAATATATGGAAGCCAATGCAGATAACCAATGCAGCAGTGACATCACAGGGCATAAACTATCTATTCGGTCACTGATATACTTCATCTGTGAATGCGCAGATGTTCGCTAGACTGATTAATCATCAGGGAATCAAAATATCAACTCTAATGGCAGATAAAGATTGCATGACTCAATTTGTCTGCCCATTTCCTCCATAATTACTGTAACACAGGCTCCGCCTGATATCTGGATTTACCCCTCTTGAGCTCCACCACAGAAGATCCTCTGATCTTGTTCTATGCCTTCCTGAATGCTGTTACTATTTCTGCTTCTACCATCTACTCTGACTCTAGGTTAAGAGGATTGGAGCATACGATAGGCCAGTGATGGCTAACCTTTTTGAGCCCGAGTGCCCAAACTGCCGCACAAAACCAAAGAATTTCCTCAAAGTGCCAGCACGTCAATTAAAGCCCCATTTGCATAAGGTGCTTCATTTGCATAAATATTTGCATAATGTTACCATACACCTAACTTTTAGTAAACATGCCTCTTAATGAGTATATGGATAAAGAAAGACTAAAGAGTTCTACATTACTATATCCAGTACCAACCCGCCAGGCACATTATGAACTACTACAAACGCTTCCATTTAGAACCCATAGCAAACCCGGCCGTATCCTAACGCACTACCAGGACTCACAAAGCACCACCACCATACCTATCAAAAGGCAACACTGCAAATATTAACCAGTACATCTCAGAGAACAACAATACATGACCTACTGGGGAAAGAACAGTGGCCAATGTCAATAGGAATTAATATAAACAGAATACCTCATGCTCAGTTACACATGCAGAACAGACCATCACCCAACACGGAATACAATTAGAAAACAGGAAGACATAATTAAACTGGGAACCCCAAAAGCCAAACTTGAATATACAACAACACTGTAAAATAAAACTATATATTAATTTCCTCTTGTACTAAACAAAGCGCAAAATTAATGATGCACATTTCCCAGAGCTGACATATTCCAGTTTAATAAATTTCAAAATAAAGAGATATTTTTTCTACCTTTTGTGCATTTTTGTTTTTCAGTTGCAATTGTTCCAGCCACTTTCTTCTTGTTTCGTCGTGTCTTCTGCTAACTCTCCCTCTGCTGTCCCATTTGTCCTTTCTTCTGTCATCTCTCTCTACATCTGCTTTAACATACTAATCTTTCTTCTCCTTTGGCTCGTTCCGTCATTCCTATTTTCATCTACTCAAAATTTACCCCTCCATCCTCAATCCCACTTACTCTCCCAATACCACCCGGCCAATTGTAGAGTTTTTTATCCCTCCACACAAAATATTTTTCCCCTCTCCATTTTACTCTCTCCCAGGCCCCATCCCATTCTAATCCTCCCCCAAACACCAGCTCCCTTCTAGTTCCAGCCTCAACCCAGCATCCATATTCTAGTCCCTGCATCAGGCCCATTTCCAAGTCCTAGCAGCCCCCCAACCCAATACCAGTCCTATCCCCCCCCTCATCACCCACTTCCAGTCCTAACCCCCCATCACCCCCATTTTCAGTTTAAAGCCCCCCCCTATAACCCATTACCAGTCCCTAACCCCCCCACTTCCCGTCAGCCCCCCCATAGCCCATGGCCAGCTCCTAACACCCCCCACAGCCCACCGTCTACCAGTCCTAACCCCATCAGCCCACCTCAAGTCCTAACCCCCTCCCCATCAGCCCATTTCTTGTCCCAGGCCCCCCCATAGCCCATTATCAGTCCTAAACCCCCCCCCATAGACCATTACCATGTCCTAACCCCATCAGACCACCTCCAGTGTTTAACCCCCCATCAGCCCATTTCCAGTCCTAACCCCACCCAACAGCCCACCTCAAGTCCTAACCCCCTCCCCATCAGCCCCTTAGCATCCTAACCCCCCCCCCCTAGCCCATTAGCCAGTCCCTACCCCCCCTCTCTAGCCCATTAGCATTCCTAACCCCCCCCCCCCATAGCCCATTACCAGTCCTAACCCCCCATCACCCCATTTCCAGACAGCCCCCATCAACCCACCCCCATTAGCAGTCCCTAACCCCCCCTAGCCCATTAGCAGTCCTAACCCCCCCCTAGCCCATTAGCAGTCCTAACCCTCCTAGCCCATTAGCAGTCCTAACCCCCCCAGCCCAGTTAGCAGTCCTAACCCCCCCCTAGCCCATTAGCAGTCCTAACCCCCCCTCCTAGCCCCATTAGCAGTCCTAACCCCCCCAGCCCATTAGCAGTCCTAACCCCCCCACACTAGCCCATTAGCAGTCCTAACCCCCTCCTAGCCCATTAGCAGTCCTAACCCCCCCCCTAGCCCATTAGCAGTCCTAACCCCCCCTCTCTAGCCCCATTAGCAGTCCTAACCCCCCCCATAGCCCATTACCAGTCCTAACCCCCCATCACCCCATTTCCAGACAGCCCCCATCAGCACCCACAGCCCATTAGCAGTCCTAACCCCCCTAGCCCATTAGCAGTCCTAACCCCCCCCCCTCCTAGCCCATTAGCATCCTAACCCCCCCCAGCCCTTAGCAGTCCACCCCCCAGCCCATTAGCAGTCCCTAACCCCCCCCCCCTGCCCCATTAGCAGTCCTAACCCCCCATCACCCCATTTCCCAGACAGCCCCCATCAGCCCACAGCCCATTAGCAGTCCTAACCCCCCCCCTCCTAGCCCATTAGCAGTCCTAACCCCCCCTCCCTAGCCCATTAGCAGTCCAAACCCCCCCCAGCCCATTAGCCCTAACCCCCCCCCCTCCTAGCCCTTAGCAGTAACCCCCCCCTCCTAGCCCATTAGCAGGTCCAACCCCCCCCCAGCCCATTAGCAGTCCTAACCCCCCCCCCTAGCCCATTAGCAGTCCTAACCCCCCCCCCTCCTAGCCCATTAGCAGTCCTAACCCCCCCCCCCCTCCTAGCCAATTAGCAGTCCTAACCCCCCCCAGCCCATTAGCAGTCCTAACCCCCCCCCCCCCCTAGCCCATTTGCTTTCCTAAACCCCCCCCCCCCCCCCGGCAAATTTAAAAAGAAAAAGCGGGCTCTGGCTGCTGCCGCAGACGCGGCAGCATGCAGTGTCCCGCGGGGCCCCCTCCCGCCCGCTAAGCCCCTCTGCAAGGGCTTTCAGATTCGCGAGGGAGACAGCGTCTCCCTCGCGTCTCTTGTTAAGCCCGCAGGGGCTAATGGGGAAATTTCCCATCAGTCCCTCGCGTCTAAAGGGGCTGATGGGAAATTTCCCATTAACCCCTACGGGCTTAACAGAGACGCGAGGGAGACGCTGTCTCCCTCGCGAATCTGAAAGCCCTTGCAGAGGGGCTTAGCGGGCGGAGGGGGCCCGCGGGACACTGCATGCTGCCGCGTCCGCGGCAGCAGCCAGAGCCCGCTTTTTCTTTTTTTGCGGACCTTCACGCGTGCCAGCTGTAAGGCCTTCGCGTGCCACAGCTGGCACGCGTGCCATAGGTTCGCCATCGCTGCGATAGGCCTTACAATCCTTGTCTTAGAAATGTTACCTGTAGTGCCGAGGAACCGAGTCACAGCAATATTTCTCCCAGGTTATCTCCAATTTCTTTACTCAGCCAGAATATACTCTTAATGACATCAAGCAGATTCTCCACAAAAGAAGGGAAATTATGTCAAGAGCACACAAGTTCAAAAGTACTCTGGGTGCTCCATTTCTTTTTACTGAGTAAAATCTCCAACTCAACAGTATCTTATTAGAGTCCTCTGTTCAACAAATACACAGTCGTTGAACCTTAGGAATTTGTGTCTGTGATCCCACGTTGACTACCTGGGAGTTCTGCAAGAGGCAGAGGTTTCCTTTATTGAGGCTCCAAATGTACTTAGCATGGTCACTCCCTTCGCACTGGGATCCTAGCTCTCTCTTTTTTTCTTCAGCTCTCAGAAATGGCCTTCTCACCCAGTCATCTATAGTAGGCAAAGTCCACTGTAGTACTGCAGACTCTTCTTTAGGCCTGAGGAGCAATCTCTTCCACAAGCAGGCAGAGGAACAGGTAAAACTTTTAACTGACTCCCACTCCTCACAACTCAGTTACTTTAGGGTCTATTCCTAGGATGCTCAATTTATTCATAAATTGTCTGTGCCGAATGGTGTCAAAAGCTTTATTGAAATCTAAGTTCACCACATATAGGGCTCTCCCTCAGTCCAGCTCTCTGGTCTCCCAGTCAAAGAAATTAATTAGATTTGTCTGACAAGACCTGCCTCTAGTCAAACATGTTACCTTGGAGCCTGCAATCCATTGGATTCCTGAAACCTCACTGTTGTTCACTAACCTTTGTTTTAGCAGCATTTCCAATAATTTACTCACCACAGAGGTCAAACTAACCAGCCTGCAGTTCACAACTTCATCCTTATTTCCACTTTTGTGTCAAGGGACCACATCTGCCTTTTTCCAATTCTCTGGGACCACTCCCAACTTTAAAGAAGCACTGGAGTTTCTAGAACTTCCCCAAGTTCCTTCAGTACTCTGGGATGTATCCCATCCGGCCTTAATCCTGCACTAATTATAAAACTGAATTCTAATACTAAGGGATATGTTTACTAAAGGGTGGTAAGGGAGCAAGTACATCATTAATGTGTGTTATTTATTTATTTATTTAATATTTCTTCTATACCGCGCTATTAGCATCAGTGAGGTGTACATCAAACCAAACATATACATTGCAGGCAGACTACAATGTATTTACATATGAACAGGGGTAGAAGTAGGATAAACAGGGATGAACATCAACAGTTATTACATTGGCATCCACATTATTACATTATTACATTGGCATCCACGAGCGATTAACATCGCTGAATTTGCCGATAATGCTGCCTTAATGATCATTAGAGGGGCTTGCAGTGGTGAGGGGAAAGGAGATGGAGAGTGGGCATTAATGGGGAGGAGAGTGTTTGCGGTGACATCATGTGCTTCCATATTGCCTGGTTGCACAATCACGCTTTAGAGGCCCCAGTGCTGGGAACCCTAACTCCATCTGAAACCTCGCAGAAAGGGCTATTCCTGAGGGGAGAGAGCCTACTTAAATGTCTGCACTGTGCTCCACACACAGGAGATCCCAAGTGTGATTGTAGTGCTCCATTAGCAGCAACAGCATAATGCCCCTTTAAGAAAGGGCTGCCAATTTGGTAAACGAGGTGCCATGTGGGTGATGCAGTGGGGCTGGTTGGTCCGCAAGGCTGATCAGGCCGCCGCCTAGGATGCGCATCTGATATGTCTGTCATGACCCACAGTGACAGTGATAACATGCAGACATACTCCCGCTGTCAAAACTTAGACACGCAATCCCCACTACCATGATGCTGCCATGCACCCTGATAATGACCACATCTACACCTATGAATTGTGGAGCCTATGAGGCTGCTCTTTGCTCCACATGCGTGGCCAGGGTATATTTGAGAGGAAGGTCACAAGTTCAAGATCTAGCTGTGGGTCAGGAATTGTGTGTTGGGGTGTGTTAACTTTATCCTATGTTGCAGGGACTACATCAGCATGTACAACCTACAAAAAATCATCCAACAAGAGTCCACACACTGATAAGTGGCACCACCCACTGCTGCATGGCAGACCAGGCTGAAAGCACAGGCACATTGAGTAGGCATTGACAGCATCAGAGCATAGGCAGAGCGTGCTAATAGCACCTGCACAGGCATTGACAATGCTTGAGAAGCTAAAGAGCAGGCAAGAATGCCAACCAGCACCACTTTTGCATGGCGGGGTCATGTGTGTGTGTCTCCAGAGTATTGTCAGCTTCAGCAAAACACTGTGCCTCGCATTGCATAAACTGTTATTATTATTTTATTTAGCTTGGCTTATATACCACTTTTCTATAAGTCAAAGTGGTGTACATTCAGCCTGAAGGGCTCACAACCTAAGTTTTTTGCAGCATATAAACCTAACACAATGCCCCTCTCCCACACCCGCTAAACACAACTTGTCAGACATGAATGGCATGGTGCATGCAGACATCTAAGCAGACATAGCCAAAGCCCTACTCATGATCAATGTGTATCTATCTCGCCGTGTGCAGCAGGTCACGGAGTACTGCATACCTTGCACATGTGCTGCCTCTGGGTTTAGTGGTACACTGCAGCACTGTGGACACCTGCATGTGGTTTGCTGTTGGAGGTACAGTGGAAGGATGGCCATCTTGACCTCGCATGTGCCTTGGTCTTTGGACAAGAGATGTATCCTGCAGCAGTGTGTCTATTATGCAGCTAAAGTACTGCATGTCATATGCATTATGTACTGCATGTACGCAGCTGTAGGCAGGCCCTAGGTGTGTGTACAACTGTCTCAGATTGTGCCAGCTACGTTGTTTCATGCCCTGGATTTCACCCATTCCAGGCAGGGACCTGCAGTCTCTTTGATTCAAGACATTGCTATGCAGACTGAAGTAGAGATGTAGCCTAATGATAAGAGCACTGGCTCAGTGCGCATTAGACAAGGGTTTGAATCACATTTACGCTTGCTGTGTGATACTCGGTTCATTTTAATGCCAGGAACAGTACGGGGTCTGCTTTGACTGGCAGGCACATATCCTTATGCTTTCTTATGTGTTCCATTAGCACATTGGATCTGCAAACATGCAATTTGCGATCATGCCCTTCTGACAGCATGACATTCTTGGCTCTTCTGTAGCCCATTGCAGAGAGTCAGACATGTTCACTCTGCAGATGTATGGCACCTGAGTTGCACGATTGGACTATTTCATCATAATTGTGACAGTACAGCTTTGGTTCCATCACATCTATGCATTACATGCAGCCACATCCTACCCCTGGGATGGCCACCTGCAGGGATCATCACACTTCCTTACATGCTCCATATGGCCAGTATCAGTTACTATTGATGTATGCATATTTGTCAGGGGGGTTGTATGGTGGTTAGCAGGTTTTGGGGCTTCCCCGTGGCATAGCTACACTTTTTTTCACACACACTACAACTGCATTGGTGGGATCACATCAGGTATATTGGGGCTGCAAGCTCATACCGCAGTTTCATCTACCGCCATCCTTCCTTCAGCCCATCTATCAGCATCTACCCGTTATGTGCAGGCGTATCTTCTCCTGCCAACTGCTACACCATAAACTACACAGGCACTTTTTCATCATTTTCGATGTATCGCTCACGCCTCTCCTATGAATGAACTGCACGTCACCACTCCTGCTCCGTCATTCTTTTGATGGACACATTGTGGCGCTTCTGGCTCCGCTGGGGGACACTTCTTCCCCATTCTATGCCACACACTGACATTACAGCATATTCCGTGGTCGCCCATCACTGAATCAGTACACCTGCCTCCCACATGCTTATCACACTTATTGACTGCCGTGTAGGATGCTCATGGATCTGTCCGGTCCATTAGCTCCTACCTTTCCTTCCGTCAGCTTAAACATGAATTTCACAGGGGATCCCTTATGCTACGTTAAAGTGACAGCCATTTTAAGGCATTATGGTGCATGTTTGTCTCCTTAGCGCCTGATGCCTTGTTAGTGCACGATACATGGAGCCTAGCACCCTTACTGTTGGAATGCCTACTCCTCGCCCCAGCCTTTACTGCATAGAAACACCCTTATCGCTGCTGTTAATGCTTGTTTGCCGTGGCTCCCTTACCACCCTCTAGCAAACATACCCCTAAATAAAGCAATTGTTTGATAACACAGGTACACTAAAAAACATTTTTTTTAAACTGCCTCTAATGTTTCGATTGATTTTTACGTTTTTTGGTGCGCTGAATCCAAATCTGGTAACCAATTTGCTCCATCACGTACAGATTTTTTGCTACATTGGGTTAGCAGTTTGAGGTGAACGTTTCAGATTGAGTGCGATCGAGCTAAAAGTTTCTTGGATGAATTCTTTATACTAATTGTTTAGTAGTTATTCAAATAAGAATAAAGAAAATTGTAACAAGGCAGCACATAAGAATAGAGTAATGTCAACAAAACACACTGTGATGGTAGCAAAATTGTCTGCACAAAACAGCCACATAAATGTGCACAAACATTGAGCATATAAGAGCGAGGTTAGACACAAAGCAAAGCAAAGAAATGTGCAAAAAATGTTGTACAGGTATGTATGTAAGAATAGAAAACGCAAACCGCACCATTGCAATACATGAAGACAAACACCCGATGGTGTGAAAATAAAATTCTAATAAATGAGATCCGACACTGTGGTAATAACTAGCAAATTTTTATTTCAAAGTTTAGTAAAAACACGATATTTGTCAACACAGTTTAGATTTTAAAGTCATTCTTGGGTCAATCAATCTCCTGGTGGGCCCGTTTCTTCTTCCCCCGAATGCTTCTCTTGGTGCGCTGCTTGGCGTATTTTTCATCTGGGGTTTCCCGCAGCAGCAACCAGCAGAAATCAGCCATCATAGTGGTGTTCCATCTTCCTTGGTACCTTCTCTCTGCATCCTTGATGTCCTGGTGAAACCTTTCACCTTGTTCTTCACTGTACGCCCCCAAGTTTTCGGGAAAGTAGTTCACATGGGAGTGCAAGAAATGGACTTTCAGGCTCATGTTACAGCCTTGTTCTTTGAAGGCATTGAGCATCCTGGCAACAATATCCTTATAGTTCTCATCCCGCCTGTTCCCCAAGAATTTGAGAACAACATCCTTGAAGGAATCCCAGGCTTCTTTTTCCTTCAGACATCGTTTCAGCGAATGCTCCATCTGAAATGAGTTTCCTTATATCAGGGCCAACAAACACTCCTTCCTTTAGCTTTGCTTCAGAAAGTCGGGGGAACTTTGAGCAAAGGTACCGAAAGCACTCACCATCTTTGGAAGGGACTTGATGAATTGCTTAATGAGACCCAACTTAATGTGGAGAGGTGGTAATAGAATTTTATCACGAGGTACCAAGCTCTCATGAAGAACATTTTTCTCACCGGGTCTCAAATACTCCCGAATTGGCCAGTCTTTTTTCCCCCAGTGTAGGTCGCGGGCCCGGCTATCCCACAAGCAAAGGAAGCAGGGATATTTGGTGAAACCGGATTGCTGCCCTAATAGCATGGATAGAATTTTAAAGTCTCCACAAATCATCCACTTATGCTCATCATAACGAATCTTCTGAAGAATCAGGGCCAAATTCTCGTATTTTTCTTGGAGAATAACAGAGTGAGCAATAGGAACTGAAGCGAATGTGTTGCCATTATGAAGAAGAACACCTTTTATGCTGTCTTTTGACGAATCAATGAACAGCCGCCATTCAGCAGGATCATACTTGAGTTTAAACTTTTCCATCACTCCGTATATATCGTTGCAAAATACCAAATCTTCCTCTTTGCTGAAATACTTCAAAAATTGTGTCTCGCGGTTGCGGTACCAATAAAAAGTTGTTCCTGGTGACAATAGATTTTTCTGTTTAAGCCGAGAACCTAGCAGTTGGGCAGCATCTTTTGGGAGTCCTAAATCCCGGACTAAATCATTCAATTCAGCTTGAGAGAAAAGTTCAGGTTTCGGATCTGGTTCAGTTTCAAACTCGGAAGTACTGGACTCATTGGGAAAAGCCATCTGATGAGTCTCATCATGATCAGAACCGTCCACACAAATATGATCCAAAGATTTTGGTGGTTCAGGCACAGGTACTTGGTTGCTATGAGGCATAGGCCTAATTGCTGAGGGAAGGTTGGGGTAACTTATTACGTTCTTATTTTTTAAGTTGTATCCCTTCACAATGCAAGAGCAAAAATAGCAGTCACTGCTGTGGTCTCTTTGTTCACGCCACATCATAGGTATTCCGAAACGAAATGCTTGTTTTTTACCTTTCATCCATAAGCGTAGATCTTCCTCACATGTCTTGCACACTTTGTGAGGAGCCCACGGTTTGTCTTGATCGCCTAACTTCAAACCGAAATAGGCGAAATATACTTTTTTAATAAATGCAGAAATGTTCTTCTGCCGCTTTTTCACGGTATATTCCCCACAAATAAAACAAAAACTGTCCGGAGAGTTGACGCAACCTCTGGCTCTGTGAGCCATCACAAACTACAACTGTAGTGAAACACTTCGGAATAAAGCTGGATTACGACTGAGCAAACAAAAGGTAATAATGAACTTGCAAGAAACTGAAATTTGACAGGAACGTCCATGTCGCAACCACCGTGTTTGAGCGGCGAACGAGGCGAGGCGAACAGGAAAGAACATGCGCCAGCGCGAGTACTGGATTTAGCCCCCGCCTCCCAATTGTCCTGTTAATGTATAAAATGAATACAAAACACTCTAAAATATCATGAGGGAGTGTTTCTAGTTAGTTAACCATTACAACCTCTATTTTGGGCCAAGAAAATAAACTGCAGTCAGCTAAAAAGAAATTATGTGAACATTCCTTATATGGGTAAGAAATCTAATTTTGCAAGAAAACGTGACGTGATGGAACATTTTGGCTATTTTTCCTGGATTCAGCACCCCAAAATCTATAGGAATCAGTTGCAAAACTGGAGGCAGTTTTTTGGTAGTGTACATGTGTAATTGAACCAATGCAATGAAAGTGTCACAGTAATGCATTACAGGGTCACTCCTGTAATATTCTTTTAAAAGTATCATAGTAGCATGGCAGAGTACCCAAGGGCCTTTACTTACTGATGATACGAGTGTGTTTATGCATCATGAAATTAAAAGATATGATAGGATAATAGCCCCAAGAATGAGACTTGGGAAAACTAATTTTACTAGCACTGTTGTCCAGTGTTTCTCAAGCTGGTTTTGAAGAATACCTTAGCAAGTTTGGTTTTAAGGATATCCACAACAAATTTGCATGATTTCAAATCCTTAGACTGTTTGATGTGTGTCCCACCACAACTAGCCTTTAGGAATCATAATTAAAGAAGAAATACATTTTAAATCAGGGTCAGAATTCCATTTTAGAAGAGTCCCACCAACAACCCAGTAAGCAAGCAGGACCGGTGCAAGAATATTGGGTGCCCTGGGCCAGCCTTCAGCTTTACCTCCCTCCCCCTCCTTGAGATATTGGTAATTAAACTCAACAATCATAATCATCCTAATGCATCCCTCCTACAACAATCTTGTAAAAATGCATAGCTTTTAAATATTAAACTTGACTTTGTATGTCTGTGTGTGTCCCCTCTCCCTGCAGGTAAAAGAATGCGTTGATAGCACTTTGAGTTTTGTGGCTGACAAGACCTATTGTTTTGCATTGACTGCTGCTGCTCTTTGCCACCCCTCAGAAGCTGCTGCTCTAGATGACCTCCTAGTCTTGCCTAATGGTGGAGCTGGCCCTGTCCATGAGATACTAATGAAAAGAAACCCTAGCGGCCTGATATTGAAAACATCTGATACTTAAATGCTGCAGTGGTCTGCTGTGGTATTTAAAGATCATCCAGATGTTCAGCAGTAATATCTGGATAGTGGCAGGCTCTGAACATCCAGATACCGTGGTCAGCGCCAGCACTTATGCGGATAGCGGCTGAATGTCACGGGCACTGTTTTTGCTCTACCCACAGACCCACTATCCAGATAGTGCCAAGGTGGTCTTGGAGAAATTCAGTGACACTATCCGCTGAATATTTCTCTCAGCGCCCTTATCTGTATAACTTCCATGGTTATCTGGATAAGGGCTTCTGAATATCATCCTCTTGTTTATAGCTCAGATCCAAAATAGCCCGAAGGGTGTCCTGGAGTGTGGTTTCACTCTTTGGATTTTTTGTTCATATATGTCAATATACTATGCACTTAAAAGGCCTTTGTAAAATTACCTCACACATTGCAATTAGATGTGTATTTGTATGCAACCTTTGGCATGTTCAGGGTAGGAGTTCAGGCGGAGTCATAGTTTACGAGCATATTTTATGAAATATACACTTACTTTATGTGCTAATATTTACGCCTGCTCCTGAGCACATATAAATGTCTGCAGCTTCAATCTAGCTGCTGTGTCTGTCACTTTACGCTTAGTATTTTATAAAGATACAATGGTGCCTATGTCTTTATGAACTAGGCTAAATACCATATAAGCACCTATGTGGCCCTTGCCTATTATCTCCTAAATGAATTTAATCTACCATCTCCCCCATAGGCTCTAAGCCAAACTCCCCTGCTACTCTATTACAGCAATTCTTGTTTAGGTTCATCAGTTTTCTTTTGCTCCTTTGGACTTCCAGTTCATGTGAAACCAGGGTCTAGATCTGGCGCCTGAGCCGGCAGAGGGTTACAATTGCCATTCCAGCTGCAATGGGGAAAAGGAAGCACATTCCAAAAGGCTCCAGGTTTGCAACAAAAGGCAAGGCTGACGCAAGATGGTTAACATATCAGGGAGGTGCTGATGTTTGGAAGGCACCAAAAGCTGCTGCAAGAACTGTTCTACTATCTCCGTATTGGCAAGGAAGGGTGTTGGTTCATAGGTTGCAGTGGATAGCAGAAACCTCAGCTCGAGCCCTGACAAAAGGATGCAATTCAGTAACATAACATAGACGAAGACCAGTATGGTCCATCTAATCTACCCAGTAAGGTGGCTAGAGTGGTTGTAACTGCAGCTCTGTGCAGGTCACCCCCTTTATTAAAAGATATTTAAGTTTGCTTTGATGTTATCCTCTTGCTATTTACATGCATATTTTATATGCTACCATTTACGAATGCTCAAGAAGCACAATTTTGGCAGGATTTCAGTTAGTATTTTATAAAGACACATAGGT
The DNA here is from genome assembly GCA_033557465.1 of Ichthyophis bannanicus. Classification (NCBI taxonomy): domain Eukaryota; kingdom Metazoa; phylum Chordata; class Amphibia; order Gymnophiona; family Ichthyophiidae; genus Ichthyophis; species Ichthyophis bannanicus. Next base: position 802,555,035 of record CM066035.1, on the reverse strand, counting down.
GCCTTTTTTAGAAGATAGGCTAAAAAGGGGGGGCGGAGCCTGAGGGGGGGCGGAGCCTGATGTCCAGCGGGTAGGACGCTTTGCGTTGAAGCTCCCGAGAGGCCTACTTAGAATCCTGACTTAATACCTATACAAATTTACTATTTCGCTCCGAGCTGACCGGGGCACCTCGGGGGGGATGGCGGCCCATAAACCAGCGCGCTTGGACTTCGGGTCTCCTTCTTCTTCTCACGGAAAACGCTCCAAAACAGAGGTGTCCTCCCCACAGAAGATGGTCCCATTTCGTGAAAACCCCGAAATGCACCTGGAGATTTTGGAGGAAATACGCGGCGTGAAGGAATTGGTGCAGTCCAATGGAGAAGCGCTTCGAGCCATGCGAGAGAAGACTTTGGAGTGCTCCAGGACCGACTTGAAAGTCTTTCATTACGGCAGGACAACATGGCGGGGGTCCTCGACTCGCACGAGGTGCGCTTGGGCAAACTGGACAAGGCTGAGCGCCAGATACAGAATCTTCAAAAGGAGTTAGAAGATAGCAATAATCGAGCCCGTCGCAACAATGTGAGGCTCCTCAGAATGCCGGAGGGGGTGGAAGCAGGAGATATAAGAGAATTCTTGCTCAAAACTCTTCCCTCCTTGCTGAAGATCACTTTTCACAGAGAACTGGAAATCGATCGAGCACACCGTGTTCCTGCCCACATGGCGCTCAACCGCACGACCCCCCGGCCTATTATCTTTAGCTTGCTACGATATCAACAAGTGGAACAAATTTTACATGTTGCCCGAGCGAATCATTATTGGAATTTGAAGGTCGTAAGGTCTCCTTCTTTCCTGATTTGGCAAAGCCTACCGTTGACCGTCGGAAGAAACTCCTTGCTTTTCGCCCTCGACTTCAACAGCTACAGGCTCGCTTTGGCCTGTTGTATCCAGCGAAGCTCCGAGTGACTCTCCACAACCAAACCAGGACGTTCGAAGATCCTGATCTACTATCAACCTTTTTAGACTCCAAAGAAGCAGAGCAGATGCGCTAATCCCAAATCTTGGACTCTTATCTGCCGGCTCTATCCGCCATTTTGAAGGGCCCGACGCGGCGGTCATAGCCAAGCACAGAAATAGCCTGGACTTTCTTTCTTTCTCTATATGACTTTTGTTTTTTGGTCTCCTATCCCTTCATGATGTGTGCCTCGGTCGGATTCGGAGCACGCACAGTCCTACAGGTTATGTGTTTTTTTCAATTTCGGCCTTCTCTGGGGTTTCTCCCCGCAGACACATGGTCGCCAGTAATTTTGGGGTTTTGCTTCTCCTCTACCGTACTGCGGTTTTCTTTGTTAATGTGGGGCGCTTCATTGTATTATATTAGCTTATTTTTCCTATGTCATGTGTACAGCCAGATACAGTCAGCTTGAGGGACATAGTGAAATTATGTGTGCTATCATGCTCAGAATTTTTAACTTTTCTGAATGGCCTTATGTAAACTCTTATCATTCACCGTCAAAGGCATTAATGGTCCACTCAAAGGAAAGAAAATCCTTAGCTATCTTATCCATGAGCATGTTGATTTAGTGTTTCTTCAGGAAACGCATTTAAACTCTGCTGAAACACTGAAACTCAATGCTAAGCCTCACATGGTAGCTGCCTATTCTCCCACCGTTTCCAAATGGTACGGGATAACCATTCTGGTTAAGAAGTCTTTGCACGCTACTGTACCTGATATTAGCGCTGACAAGGAGGGTAGATGGGCCCGTGTACACCTTGAGGTTGGAGATAGTGAATTTACGTGTATTTGCATTATGCCGAATGTGGACAATCCTGCTTACTATGCAAGTATTGCGCAGTTGGCCTTGGCCTCTGCCAATGCTCCATTAATACTTGGTGGCGATTTTACTCAAGTGTTCCCTCAATCTTTTCTTCTCAAACACGGTGCTCGTTGGTTGGAAGATCCAGTACCGAGTAGACCTGTGTGGCTAGATATAGAAGCGGGCCTTTGCAAACCGATTCCTCTTACCTTTCTCCCTGGTATGACTCTCCCATCAGACTCCTACTATCCACCAATGCTTTTAGACACTTTAGGTGCCTTTAATACTCTTATGCAATCTTTAGACTCCCGACTCTGGTCAGTGCAACTTCAGCATCGCCTTCGGAGCACTAGAGTACTCCCGCCATCGGCATTCCTTACATAAGGTTGATTTGAGACTTTCCGATCTCTCGGTAGTTCACCGGGTGTAGCATCCAATTTTACTAAACCTTATGTAATGCTATAACTAGAGATACCCCTATAGCGCAGAAAGTATGGGAGAGAGAATTGCATGTGACTTTGACCTCGGGGCAATGGAGCCTTATCTGGAGTAGAGGGACACGGGTTCCCGATCCGCCTCACTCACTCAGACCCTCTTCTTTCTAGCCCACCGGTGTTTTCACACTTCTCACAGATTAGACAAATGGAACACTACTCAGGGCAATGGTTGCTGGACACGTCCTGCGGCCATTGGTTCATTGCCTCATGTTATGCATGAATATCCCGCACTACAGTATTACTGGCGTCGGGTCTGGGTCGTATTTAGTCTATCTCGCACTCTCAGGAGCCCCTTTCTTGGAGGATAGTGGGACTTCGCCCAGTTGCGGGGATCCCTCTCTCCCAAAAATGGCTTATCTCCTTTCGAACTTTATGCTTGGCATTGCTATTTCCCTAATTAAGTAATACTGGAAAATTAGCTCCCATCTGAGCCCCAATGAATGGTGGAATCATGCCTGTCTTTACAGTAAATATGAACAAATACCTCGTCTGTTCGCTTCCTCCGTTCAGACTTCTTCTCATTGGTCTCAATGGAAGATGCTCAATGACTATGTACATTTTGCTAAATGCTCTCATCTGACTGTCTAACTTTGTATATATCTCTGTCCCATGATCATGCTGTATTGTAGATACTCTTTTGATCGTTTGATGTATAATCACTGTTAATTGGAAGCGCTCACATGCTGATATAATCGGGTAGAGAAGAAGCATCGGGGTGGGGGGTAATGGGTTTACTTTTCCTTATTGTATACTTGTTTTGTCTCTTTTGGTGTGTTGTTTCTTTTGTTTGTTGCAAAATGAAAATAAAAGTTTAAAAAAAAAAAAAAAAAAAAAAAAAGAAGATAGGCTAAAAATAGGCATCTTCTTGCCCTATTAACCTAGCCACCCTGTTATAATATTGCCCTCTATATGGCCAAACTTTAGAGTGGTCTGGGGGTAGGGTAAGAAGTTATTCAAATAGTGATGAAATTCAGCTTCCTTATGCATTTAAGTCTAAATGCAGAAACTGCAGGAATGATGTTATCCGGATACATTGCTGGCATTTTTGGCAATGAGTCTTGAACACATAGGGGCCCTTTTACTAAAAGTTTTAATGCATTAAGTGCCCACAACCTTTTTATTTCTATGGGCGCAATAGCACTTTACACGTGTTAACTTCCCTTCAAATATTGCTCTCAATACGTTTAGCAATTATTCTATCAGCCTAATAAACACGTTGCCGAGAGCATTTTTAGAAAATAAGGTTTATTGTGTATCTTTTACCACAAAAGGAAAGAATGAGTACCAAGTAATTTTAATACAGCACCATCTAATTTCCTTTCTTTGCTCAATCCTGCTGAAGTGTTATGCTGGATAAATGATTTACTGAGCAATAATTAAATGTCAGGGAAAGAATCAGAGGAGAGATATGGACATTTGATAGCATTCCGTAAACAGACTAAATGAGCCCACACAGAAGAAGAAAGCATTGATGTTTCCATAAAATCTCCACAGAGGTTTGAAGAGAATGTTATCAGATGTAACACCCATAGCAGATCAAGGAGAGATGCCTTGTAGCAGCTGTCAGGAAAGCTCTTCATTCTGTTTCATTCAGGCTTGTAACAGAGAGAGAGGGGGAGGAAAAGAGAGTGAGTAAGGGAGAGACAAAGGAGAGGGATATGCATGGGCAACAAAAATCTTGTTTGTTTTTGGTTCATTTGGCTTTCTTTCTCATTTTCGGGTGGTTTTTTTTTTAGCTTGTTTCACAAATTCATTTTTAATAACTTTTTTAATAGATATATTAGAACTTTTGTACATGGGAAAATCGATTGTGGATGTAATAAGTTCTAGATTTATGTGTGTACAATTGATTTTTCATGCACTAAAATTTTTAAGGTGCCCAAATAAACTGAATGCATGCTATTTAATGCACTTCCTAGAGAAAAGGGAAAGGGTGTGAGATAAAGGAACAATTATAGAAATGGAGAAACAGACAAGAGACATTTTAACATCATAACATAGAGGGGAATGTTAGTGGTTAGTGGTTGGGGCAAGTTACCTCAGGCTGGAAGGTCGGGGGTTCAAATCCCACTAGAGGACAGCAACCTTGGGCTGGAAGGACTGGGGTTTCTAGTCCCACAGGTGCTCCTTGTGGTCTTGGGCAAGCCACTTAACCTCCATTGCCCATGCTCCCTGTAAGTATTAGTGTATGTGTCTCATATCCCCTTGTGTTAAATGTATCCCCCAACTGTGTTGTGATCACTTTGATTGAAGGATAAGGTGGTATACAAAACTGTCTAAATAAAATAAGTAAATGTTAGAAAGGACATCCCAATACAATCTGGGATGTCTACGTTGGTACAGCTGAAAAAAAGCAAGCACATCAAAGTGCAAACATGATTTCACAAACATGGACGTGCCCAATATGGACATCTGCAGGGGCATCTACATAGACATCCCCAGAATCATATTTCAGAACCTAGGGACCCAATATCCTGTGGGGCAGGCTATGCACTGTGTCAATGTGCTTTCTTCTCTAGTCCTTCTGGATGTTTTTTTGCCAAAGCAAGCACTTTTCAGATGCCTGTTCGTGCTTGGAGCAGGTCTAAACTTAGACACTGCGTTGGCCATCCATGAGGTTTCTGAGATCAGGCGGAGATATCCAGGTTCTTAGGAATGCCTCGGACACACCTCTACCACGTCCTCCTTCAGATATGGATGTTCTCACGCTAGGGACATTCCAAATCCTGCTTCTAAAATGGCTTTGGAGATGTCTCTCTGCTTTGGATGTCTCTATGCCCATTTTTGGACATGTAAAGCATGAATGCGGATTCCAAAATGACCCCCACAGTAAATGACAGGAGATAAAGACCAACACAGTCCATCTGGTCTTCCCAGTAAGGTGCTTTTACTTTGGTTGTAACCGCTGTTCCGTGCATGCTACCCCTACTCTATGCTTATATTTTGGATTGTAATTGCCAATCCATGCAGGCTATCCTTTCGGTGTTTACAGTATACTTTGGGTTGTAACGGCCACTCGGTGCAGATTACCCCTGCTCTGTGCTTATACTCTGCATTGTAATCTCTGTACAGTTACAAATAAAATGTTTCCATTAAAAGAATGAACAGGAAAATTCAGTACAATCGTGTGGTAAAGAGAAGAAACATGAATTAGAGCAGCAAAACAGTTATATTCTATCACCAGATCAGAATCAGAATCTGACCAGAGGCATCAAGGACCTTGCTGTCCACTCTGCCATTTTAGTTTATTTTTGTAACCACTTTATGTACTGTTTTAAAAACACATGTACAAATTGTCAAGCCAAGAATTCTTCCTGAATCAGAATGTGTGAGACAGAGGGAGAGAAAGAAAGAGAGTGAGCCAGACTATAAAGAACTGAAAATGTGAGTGGGAGGGAATTTGGAAATGCCACATCAATAATATTTTTGTAAATTAAGTGTACGAACGCACTGACACAAATAATACTCATTAGAACGCTAGTCAGTAAAAGTTTTCTCCCTCACTACATCATGTATGACAATCCCTTTTATTACTAATGCAGGAGCCAGAAAAGGGAGTATTTTGCAGATCCCTTTCACTTACATCATTCTTTTCCTTTTCCATAGCACAACCTTAGCTGGATGCTGCAGTGGTTCCTACCCATTTAATATACTTAGGGGGTTATTTTAAAAGTCTTACTCATGATTTAGACATTGGAAGATGTGACGTGGATGGTGAAATCACAGAGACGTCTCCGGAGCCATTTTAGAAGGTGACATTTTACTTACCAAATAATGCCCTTTCCTTGAGTCCTGCTAGACCAGGTCAGACAAATGGGTTGTGTTCCCCTACCAGTAGATTGATAGAGACAAAGAACCAATGAAAAGCCCAAGTTTCAATGACATCACTCCCATGCCTCTATACGTCTTAGCCGCCAGAAGTCCCTTCAGTATCCATCCCAGAGAACATGGCAGTCCTCCCACAACCTCATCATGGGCAACAATGAGCAACCAAACAGTAGAAAACTGTGTACAGTAAAGCATAAAGAGAAGTCTGTTCAAAAAAGATGAATCTGCAGATCCAAATATAGAGCCTCAGAAGAACAGAGGCAACACAGTTCCAGGGGTGGGCCTTGGACTGGTCTAGCAAGACTCAAGGAAAGGACATTATCTGGTAAGTAAAATGTCACCCTCCATATCATCCTGCTAGACCAGTCCAGACAAGTGGGATGTACCAAAGCTATGTCTCCACTGGATGGGAAGAAGACTCAGCGGCTGGCAAAACCTTAGAGCCAAAGGCCATGTCTGTCCGAACGTGGACATTCACTTGGAAATGCTTGACAAAAGTGGAGATGATGCCCATGTTGCTGCCTGAAAAATGTCTGTAGGGGCTACTGAGCTCTGCTCTGCTCACAAGAGTACAAACGTTCCGGCACTGGCCGGTTCCACAACTGATCTTCCAAGGCAATTGCCTCCTTAACCCAGTGCCCCAATGCAGACTGAGCAGCCGTGTCACCTTGTGCAAGCCAGCAAATAGCACATAAAGATGGTCTGGCTTAAGAAAAGACTTCTTAACAGGGGCGGCTCAAGGCAATCTGCTGCCTGAGGCGAAGTATGAAATGGCGCCCCCCCCCCCCACACTCTGGAGGGGGCAGGGCTTTTTCAGAAATCCAATCAGAGACTGAACCAAACCAAAAAGCCGATTAGATTATATGGAGGAAATGCAAGATGTTTGCACACAGGGCCGTATCGAGTTGCAATCACACCCTGTGCAACTTGCAACTCGGGCGCATGCCCCCCTCCCCCCATACCTTCGTCCAGCACTGCCTGCTCTTTCCCTGCTGCTGCTGCCCTGTTTTTTTTCATGGCGGCGCCGGCAGCAGGAAAAGAGCAGGCAGCGCTGGACGGAGGTATGGGCAGGAGAAGGGGGGCATGTGCCCAATCTGAAAGACGCCAGCACTTTAAGCAGATCTGTCACTCCCTACTTTGACATCGCATCGGAGGAGAGAGGGACCAGACCTGCTTAAAAGTGCTGTGAAAAGGCTTGGGGAATGCATTTCGGCTGCCTGCTATTGTCCTGCCAGCGGCAGCAGGGCAACAGCAGACAGCCAAAATGTGGCCCCCAAGCTTTTCCGCCATGTGAGACTGCACCGCTTACACAGGTCTAGGTACGGTCCCGTTTGCATATCAAGGAACTAAAAGACAGCAAGAATCAACAGCACAAATTATAAAACTAAATTATAAATCATTTTTATTTTGTTCTTATAAACTGCATTATGGTTCTCGCTTTTTCTTTTTCAACATATTTTGCATTCACAGTAGGTGCAGAGCAGAACCAGGACATTCACCCACAGAACTCAGTATTAAAAAAAGAAAATCTGATTCTGATCATCTCACTAACAACAACCACCACTATTCTCCAGTACCAGGCATATTGTGAACTAATACAAAACCGTACAACAAAGAGCAAGCCTACCATACCGTAACAGCACAAACTTCCAAAACTCACATAAGGAGCCCATCCAAAAAAAGCATCACTGTAAATACTACAGTGGGCCCTGGAACATCCATGCACCTATATGAATAGCTGAAATTACTACAGTACAGTATAGATCTTTATGTACAAACTCCATGTTAACAGAACACCTGACCTCAGTCACACACTCACAACATCGACCCTCACCAAGTACAGAAGAAATAACCACAATCTAAAGTAAAAATAAAAATATGTAGACAAAATTTAAATTGAAACCCGAAGAAGCCTGAGTCCACATGAAGTGCAACATCAGATAAATAAGAGGTGCAGTTATCCAATACTGTGTAAAATATAAAAATAGCACAAAATCCAATCACTAAAAATAAATAAAATTATTTTTTCTACCTTTGTTGTCTGACCATTTTATTCTCTGATCATGCTGGTCCCGATCTGAAGCTTCTGTTTTCCTGTCTTCTCTTAGATCTCTTTCTGTAGTCCATAGTCCATGGTCCATCTGCCATTTCTTATCTCTTCTTTTGTTTTCTTCCTTCCATCAGCCCATTTCCAGTTCCAGTAACCCTCCCCGGTATCAGCCCTCTTTCCAGTCCTCCCCTCCCAGTACCTTCCAATGTCAACCGCCTTGCATTCCCACGACTGCCACTGGTGTCCATTCCCTTCCAGTCCCCCTCCTTCCCCACTGTCAAGCCCCTTCTAGTCCAAATACCATCCCAGATATCAGCTTACGTCCACTCTCAGTGCCACCCCCCCCCCGTTAGCTCCCTTCCAGTCGCCCTGCCCTCTGTCCATCCCCCTTCCAGTGCCATTTGCATGTCAGCTCCCTTCCAGCCTCCTCCCCATTACCCAACCACCTACCACTCCTATCCCCAATTGTCAGCTCCCTTCCAGTCCTCCTTCAGTGCATCCCAGGTGTCAGCTCCTTTCCAGCCCCCTCCTTCCCCAGTGTCAGCTCCCTTCCTGCCCCCTCCTTCCCCTGGCAGACCCTCTCATTATCCGCTCCCTTCCAGTCCAATTCTACCATCCTCCCGCATCAGCCCATTTGTAGCCCTAGCCCCTAGTTTTCTTCCAGGGCCAGCAGCACTCTCCTTTCCTCACCCATTAGCCCATTTCCAGTCCCAGCTAATTTCCAGTCCTATCCCCCTTATCAGCCCACTCTAGTCATAGCCCCCCTAATCAGCCCATTTCTAGGCCTAACCCCACCAATCAGCCCATTACCAGTCCTAGCTCCCCCTCCCGATCAGCCCATTTTAAGTTCTAACCCCCCATCAGTCCATTTCCAGTTCTAACTCCCCTCCCGATCAGCCTAATTCCATTCTTAACCCCCCATCAGCCCATTTCCAGTCCTAGCCACCCCCGATAGCCCATTACCAGCCCAAGCCCCCCATCAGCCCACTTCCAGTCCTAGCCACCCCCAGTGCTAATCCATCAGCCTATTTCCAGTCCTAGCCCCCCATAGCCCATTACCAGTCCTAACCCCCCATCAGCCCATTACCAGTCCTAACCCCATCAGCCCAATTCCAATCCTAATCCCCCCATCAGCCCATTTCCAGTCCTAGCCCCCCCAATAGCCCATTAACAGTCCTACCCCCCATCAGCCCACTTCCAGTCCTAACCCCCCCATCAGTTCACTTCCAGTCCTAAACCCGCCCCATAGCCCATTACCAGTCCTACCCCTCTCCCCCATGATCAACCCAGTTGAAGAAACTGGCTGCTGAAGTTGAAACTGCTGCCACCGTAGCAGCGGCAGAAGAAAGTGCCCCGCGGCCTCCCCGGCAAGCCCTCTTCTCTCCCTCAGCTCCGGGCCCCGGCAGAGCCCTCTTCTCTCCCTCAGAGCATTGAAGGGAATATTGTCCCTTTCTCGCGGCTCTGCTAAGCCCGCGGGCACTGATGGGATTTTCCTTCAGCGCCCACGGGCTTAACAGAGCCACGAGAAAGGGACACTCTCCCTTCACGGCTCTGTAAAGCCGGAGCTGAGGGAGAGAAGAGGGCTCTGCCGGGGCGGCCGCGGGCACTTTCTTCTACCACTGCAGCGGCAGTAGCGGCTCTTCTGATCATTTTTTTTTTAATTTGAAGGCCGAGTGAGGCGGGCTTTTTGGGGTCAAATTAGCCGCCCCCAAAAAGTTGCCGCCTGAGGCCACTGCCTCACTCAGCCTCATTATAGAGCCGCCCCTGCTTCTTAACCTCCAAGAATCACAGACGTATCCTACGGACATCCACACAGCAAAGGTCCTACCATTCCCCCAACACTGTTCCTTAGAGAAGGAGGGCAGGCAAACCACCTGGTTCACATGGAGGAAGAAACCACTTCAGGGAAGAAGGAAGGCACAGGCTGAATGGAAAACGAAAGATAAGGATCTCGGCAAGACAGAGCATACAGCTCAGAAAACCGCTTTGCGGAACAATGACAACCAAGAAACCTGTCTTGAGCATCAAATCCTGCAGAGTAGCATGCTTCAATGGCTCAAAGGGATCACAGACCATAGGGGAGGATGCAGACATTGAACCCCTCTGAAGAAAGCACAAAACATCTGGGTGTATGGCTACAGATTTACCAGCCTACAGTCCTCCGAAATAGGCCAAGCTGTAACCGGAACCTTCAGGAAGCTAAGAGAAAAAAGGCCCTTCTCAAGACTGTCCTGCATAAAAAGCAACAGAGATGGCATCTTGGCCACCTTAGGAGCCAGCCACTGTGTGCCACAGCAGCACTCAAGGCACTAGACCTGCACTTATGCCAAGTTAGTAGACCTCCTCCAGGCTCGGAGCAGAGTGGAACACCACTGCCTGTACATATTAACCATCTTCTTCCAGGAGCCAAGCCATAAGCTAGAAGGGAGCCGGGCCCACTAGGACATGTGGCCCCCAACACAATAAGCCCTGAGACGGAGGCAAGTGAAGAGATGGTGCTCGCAGAAGCTGCATCAGATCTGCGCATCACACTCTCCTCAGCCAACCTGGTGCCACCAGAATAATCCTTCTCAGATGGCACTCCATACAACAAATTACATGCCCCACCAGGAGCCATGGAGGAAACACCTACAGCAGGTGCTGACCTGGTCAAGGTTGAGCCAGGGCACCAAGGCTTTCAGACCCTGTCTCCATGTGACGACTGACGAAGCGGCCCACTAAGGCATTCGAGTGGGTCACCATCATATGCCTCTCGGGGTGACCCCAGCAGCACAGAAACAACTGAAAACACCTCCTGCTTCAAACTCCCACTCTCCTGGGATTTGAGAGTGTCAGCTGAGAAAATCCATTTCGATAATATCCACCACAGCAATGTGCAGAGATGACAAATAAGAAGGCACTTTGCCACCCAGGCAAACAGGAGAGCCATCTCCAGGGCTAACCTGGCATTTCTCATGCTGCCTTGCCAATCGACATAAGCCACCATTGTGGCATTGTCCAAGAACACATGAACCTCCTGACCATCAACTGGGCACCTGAGATGCAGAACAACCAACCTGATGGCCCTCGCTTCAGGGCAGTTGAGAGACCATTTCACCCCCTTCCCCCCGTGGTTAGCAATGGGCTCCCCATCCCAAGAGACTGGCATTCATTGCCAGAAGGATCCATGAGCAATCGTCCAGAGGCACACCCTTCATCAGAAGACAGGGCAGCTGCCATCACCGCAGGCTGGCCTTCATCATCATTGGGAGCGGGAGCCTGAACTCATACTACTGATGAAGATCAACCCGGACTCTGGGAGCCTGCTGCGAACAGAATAGCTCTAGGCAATCCAATAACCTTGACTTCTCCACTGGCAGAAAGACTCTACACAATACAGCACTGAAAATGTGCTCCCAGAAATTCCAGGGACTGGGAATGCAACAACTGGCTCTTCACAAAATGATCACTCAGCCAAGGTTCATCAGAAAGGACACCACTTGGGGAGCTACCATAGTGCCAAATATACCATCTCCGTGACCTTGGAGAACATTCTTTGGGCAGTGGAGAGCCCAAATGGAAGGGCAGTGAACTGAAGGTGAGAGCCAAACATGACAAAACACAGATACTTGCTGATCCCCAAAACCAGAGACGCCTGGAATCCCCTCTGTGCACTGCTTGAATCCTAGATTGCGAAGTTTCCATCCAGAAATGCATGATGCACAAGCAGTCATTGACACAGACACATAATGGGACAGAATGTCCATACGGTATTGGCCACTACAAAAAAATGGAATACCTGCCCCTGCCCCGATCAACCAACTTGTTCAAGGTGACCCGCACAGTGGCCCAGTTCTTTGCAAGCCCACAAGGGGAGAAGACACAAGTGGTCCAAATTGGCTCTTTGCATTCCAGATCATAGCTATACTGAATGCGGACTAGCAACCCGTGATCCTTGGTGACCTGGGCCCAGGGCCGGATTTACGTATACGCCATGTACGCCATGGCGTAGGGCCCACAACCGGCAGGGGCCCACAAAAAATAGAACCAGGTTGTTTTTTTTTTCAATTCGATTTAAAAAAAAACCTGGTGGCTGCCGCCGCGGGGCCCCCTCTGCTGCCGCGGGGGCCCCGTCTACAAGATGGTCTGGTCTGGTCGGGTCGGGTCGGGTCGGGTCTCGTCTCCCTCCCTCCCTCCCGGCTGCGAGAGACGCGAAGATAGAGCGTCTCCTCGCGTCTGTGTTAAGCCCGCAGGGGCTGATGGGATTTCCCATCAGCCCCTGCGGGCTTAACACAGACGCGAGGAGACGCTCTCCCTGCGCGTCTCTCGCAGCCTGCAGCGAGGGAGGGAGAGAGACCCGACCCGACCCGACCGGACCGGACCCGACCCGACCAGCTTGTAGACGGGGCCCCCGCGGCAGCAGAGGGGGCCCCGCAGCGGCAGCCACCAGGTTTTTTTTTAATTAAATTTTACTTTAGGCCGGGGGGGGGTAGGAGTCCTATCCCCCCGGCCTAAAGTAAAATTTAATTTAAAAAAAAAACCTGGTGGCTGCCGCCGCGGGGCCCCCTCTGCTGCCGCGGGGGCCCCGTCTACAAGCTGGTCGGGTCGGGTCGGGTCCGGTCGGGTCTCTCTCCCTCCCTCCCTCGCTGCAGGCTGCGAGAGACGCGAAGATGCGTCTCTCGCAACCTGCAGCCTGCAGCGAGGGAGGGAGAGAGACCCGACCGGACCGGACCGGACCCGACCAGCTTGTAGACGGGGCCCCCGCGGCAGCAGAGGGGGCCCCGCGGCGGCAGCCACCAGGTTTTTTTTTTTAAATTAAATTTTACTTTAGGCCGGGGGGGGTAGGACTGGTAATGGGCTATGGGGGGGGGGTAGGACTGGTAATGGGCTATGGGGGGGGGTAGGACTGGTAATGGGCTATGGGGGGGGGTAGGACTGGTAATGGACTATGGGGGGGGTAGGACTGGTAATGGGCTATTGGGGGGGCTGGGGCTGGAAATGGACTGGGGGGGTAGGGCTGGTAATGGGCTATTGGGGGGCTGGGGCTGGAAATGGGCTGGGCTGGGGGGGGTTAAGGCTAGAGGTGGGCTGATGGGGTTAGGACTGGTAATGGACTGTGGGCTGTTGGGGGGTACTTAGAAGTGGCAATGGGCTTTTGGGGGGGGTTAAGACTGGTAATGGGCTGTGGGCTGATGGGGGCTGTCTGGTAATGGGCTATGGGGGGGGGCTAGGACTGGAAATGGGCTGGGGGGTTAAGACTGGAGGTGGGCTGATGGGGTTAGGACTGGTAATGGGCTGTTGGGGGGGGATTAGAACTGGTAATGGGCTTTGGGGGGGTTAAGACTGGTAATGGGCTGTGGGCTGATGGGGGTTGTCTGGTAATGGGCTATGGGGGGCTAGGACTGGAAATGGGCTGGGGGGTTAAAACTGGAAGTGGGATGATGGGGTTAGGACTGGTAATGGGCTGTGGGCTGATGGGGGGGGGTAGGACTGGCAATGGGCTATGGGGGGCTGACTGGAAATGGGTTGATGGGGTTAGGACTGGAAGTGGGCTGATGGGGGGTTAGGACTGGTAATGGGTTATAGGGGGGGCTTAAACTGAAAATGGGGTGATGGGGGGTTAAGGACTGAAAATGGGGTGATGGGTTAAGGACTGTAAGTGGGGTGATGGGGGGGCTAGGACTGGAAATGGGCTGATGGATGGCTAGGACTGGAAATGGGCTGATGCAGGGACTAGAAGGGAATGGATGCTGGGTGAGGCTGGAACTAGAAGGGAGCTGATGTTGGGGGAGGATTAGAATGGGATGGGGCTGGAAGAGTAAAATGGAGAAGGGAAAAATATTTTGTGTGGGAGGGATAAAAAATCTACAATTGGCCGGGTATTGGGAGAGTAAGTGGGGATTGAGGATGGAGGGGTAATATTTGAGTGGATGAAATAGGAATGAGGAAAGAGCAAAAGGAGAAAGATTAGTATGTTAAAGCAGATGTAGAGAGAGAATGGAAAAAAATCTAGAAGAGAGAAGAAAGGACAAATGGACAGCAGACGATGGAGAGTTAGCAGAAGACACGAAGAAACCAGAAGAAAGTGGCTGGAGCAATTGCAGCTGAAAAAAATGCACAAAAGGTAGAAAAATATCTCTTTATTTTGAATTTATTAATTGGAATATGTCAGCTCTGGTAAATGTGCATCATTAACATCTGTGCTTTGTTTAGTACAAGAGCAAATTAATGTATTGTTTTATTTCTACAGTGTTGTACATTCCAAGTTTGGCTTTTGGGATTCCCAGTTTAATTATTGTCTTCCTATTTCTAAATTGTGATTACTTGTTTGGTGATGGTCTATGTTCTGCATGTGTAACTGAGCTGAGGTGTTCTGTTTATATAATTCCTATTTGACATTGCCACTTGTTCTCTTTCCCCAGTAGGTCATGTATTGTTGTTCTCTGAAATGTATTGGTTTAATATTTGCAGTGTTGCCTTTTGATTGGTAGAGTATGGTGCTTTGTGAGTCCTGGTAGTGCTGTTAGGATACGGCGGGTTTACTATGGGCAGTGTTTGTAGTAGTTCCTAATGTGTCTGGCAGTTGGCACTGGATTATAGTAATGTAGAAATCTTTTAGTCTTTCTTTATCCATACACTCATTAAGAGGCACGTTTACTAAAAGTTAGTATATGGTAACATTATGCAAATATTTATGCAAATGAGGCCCCTTATGCAAATGAGGTCCGCACCCCCCTTGGGCCGCCCCTGCTGGGGGCCCACAATTTTTGTTGGCGTAGGGCCTCACTCAAGGTAAATCCGGCCCTGCCTGGGCCCATTCCTGAAGAAGAGGTGAAGCCTGCCGCCAACCAGAGGAACCAGGGAATGAGCCCCCAAACCTTCACTGTGCAGCCCAGGAGGGTCCAACTTTGGATGGGACCGGGTCCCTGGGCCCAAGTGCTCCACAAAAGGATTGAAAATGAGCCTGAAGTCCGTATGCAGAGGGGAAGAAAGACCCCTGGTAGTCTGACCAGCATGCTCGCGAGAAGCGGGTGGATGCTGATGGAAAAGGAATTCTTGCCCACTTCACAGACTCCTTGGATCTGTCCTCCAGAAGGCGGTAAGATTTTACCTTGCCTAGATCCTTCACCAGCTTCTACAAATTGGACCCAAGAGAAGCATCCCTCTAAGGCCAGATGAGCAGCTGGATTTTGGAAGATGAGTCCACTACCCCATGTCTGAGCCAAGCCAATGCCTTGCACTATCAACAGGGTGCAATCCCTGGCCGCTAGATGTACCAGGCCGTACATGCTATCAGAAAGGAAGGCCATAGCTGACTCCAAAAGAGGGGTAGAATCACTCGGCCGAAGAGACTGAATCCACTGGAGCAGGACTCAAAATGTCAGGCCCGCACATGCCACCAACTGAAGCATAACAGCCACCACAGCAAACTGGATCTTCAACACAAATCCACCTTTCAATCCAGAGTATCCTTTAAGGCCGATCTGCCTTCCACAGGAATGGCGGTCCTTTTGTTAACCACCGTGACCTGCGTATCCACCTTGGAAACAGCAAACCACACAATGCACTTCTTCTCTGGGAGAACATGCAACCTCTTATACACCTTTAGCCCCTAAAATGGGGAGCTGGGGGAATCCCACTGTGATCAGAACAGGCCCCTGAGCACCTACAGGAACAGGAAGACAGTAGTGACTTTCTGCACATCTAGCAGGAGTGGATGCATCCTCAGTTCCTACTCTGTGCCTGGAGCAACTACCAGGCTCAAGGTGGATGAGACCCTGGGGATCAATACCTCCAGTCCCTCCTTCTGGAAGAAACAGATAGCATCGGCCTCCTCACAGTCTTCTAAAGGTGAGAGTACTTCTTCATCTACATCAGACATCTGAATTCAAGCCAGAATCCAGATCTCGGACAAATACCAGCTGATCCCAATCTCCAGGAGGCGCTCTTTACTGGGGATGCTTAGCCATAGGCAGTCAAACAGGGCTTTCGCTCTCAGCCTGCCCTTCACGAGACTGCACTCGAGGGGACCCAGAGGCTTCAGAGTCCGAATTTCCATGCCAGAATAATCAGGCCTGTTGTAAAAAGGAAAAGAATTCCAGGGAAGACAATCTAAACTCCGGAAGCTCTCTTTGCAGAAATGATCCCTCTACACCAGGGGACCCAGTTGCCATCAATCCCCTTGAGGACAGGGAGCAGTGCACAACATGGTCTCCGGAACCTCCGACTGGTTGGTTATCCTTACCCACAATGCCATCTTCTTCTCTTAAGTAGACAAGGCTGGACTAACACCATCCCCGGTGTAGAGAGGGAGAGGAATCCCTCCAGGTACAACTTAGGAGCTGCCATGCTAGAAGAGCAGGGTTCAGAAACCAGAGGCGAGAGACCTTGTTTGACACAGACTAAACAATGATTCCTGGAAGAAGAAATAGAGAGTTAAGGTAAATGTCACAACAGTACGCGTTAAGGCCGCGGCAGCCCAAAGGCGCACATTAATTGTGCTTTTACTGTGGCATGCGTAAACTGCTTTTACTTCAATGCGCTTTACAAGTGCAAGGGTAGGAATTCACTTTGGAGCCGCTCAGGTGGAATGCGCATATAGACCACACGACCACCAGGCACACAATTGGATAAAATGCTACTAGCATGTACAGAAAATGGCAGAAAACCCCCACACCGTCAGCAGTCTACCCCAAATTGCATCCCACACAGACAGAATTGGGAGCCCTCAAGGAAAATGATGAGGAAAACCTTGGTACTCACCCCCTAAGAGCCCCAGGCAGAGGATCTATGCTGGGCTCAGTTCTATTCCCCTGATACTGTTTCACTGGCTTTGCAATGCTGTGCTCAAAATGTCTGGCAGGCAGATCCCTTTGAGAACCTTCTGAAGTCTTCAGGAGAGAGCAGAGAGGAACAGTGGAGGATGGAGGGGGCTCTGAGATTGTGTGAGGCTGCTGCACTCTTCCAGATCCTTATGATTTCAGGCTGCTCAACAGGCTTTTATCATGATAAGTGTGTGGAACTGAACCCATTTTCCTTCCTCCTATGGCTACTGAAAAGACCATAGTCCAATTTATTTCTTTTATTTATTTATTTAACTATTTCTTTTATACCGCCCCTTCCAGAGATCAAGGGCGGTTTACATATAACAGATTAACAGTCTTGTACACAATTTGTATACATTTTACATAGAACAGTAGAAATCAACTATTTACATTGAACAGTAAATATAAACTTTGTAGGTATTGTAACAAAAACAACTTGAAGGTATTAAAGCAAAATCTTTGTAGGTATTAAAGCAAACATATCAAACTTTGTACAAAAGTATATTTACATCGTGTAGTGTGTGTGGTGTATGGGGTAGAAATTGTCGTAGGTGCTGGAATTTAGTTCCTTTTATTTTTGTCATCTTTGGGGCGTGTGTGGGGGGGACAGGCTTGTGGTTACATTGTTGGGGTTAAGGGAGTTGTGCATGGGTGCCCACATTTGTAGTAGAGCTGGCTTTGGGGGAGTAGGGGATTTCGAAGTGTTCAGTGAACAGGTAGGTCTTTAATTCTTTTCTGAATTGGATGAGGTCTCTTATGGTGCGAAGTTCAATAGGGAGGTCGTTCCAGAGTGTAGGAGCAGTGAATGAGAGAATGCTCTAGAGCTAGTGGTATTCTTGGTTTTACAGATGGCTTTAGGTATGATGAGGGAGTGGGCTGCGTTTTGTCTGAGGGTCCTTGTCGATGTTGGAGATTGCAGTAATGTGGTTAAGTGTGAGGGGGCTATGTCGTTTATGAGTTTATAGGTTGTTAGGATAATTTTGTATTTGATTCGGCTGTTTATAGGAAGCCAGTGGAGTTCCAGCAGTATTGGGGTTACGTGGTCTGTTAGGCGGGCTTTAGCAATTACTTTTGCACAGATGTTTTGTGCTCTTTGTAGAAGGTATGTGCTTTTTTGAGGGAGGCCTATTAGGAGACTATTGCAATAGTCGAAGTGAGGGGTGATCAGTGTACTTACTACGGATCTAAAGTCTTGTGTTTCAAGGAGTGGCCTTAGGTGCTGAATAGTTTTGAGTTTGTAGAAAATGGTTTTTACTGTTTGTTTTATGTGTGGCAGCATGGATAGGGTGTGGTCTATTATTACCCCTAAGTATTTTACCTGTTTTCTGACAGGTATTGAAGTTTTGTTGATTGTGATTGTTTCCGGGTAAGTGTTCTCAGTCATAGAAGATCTTGTTACAAACATTGCCTCAGTTTTTTTGAGATTTATGCTGAGGTAGTTCGTTTCCATCCAGGAGGTGGTCTCGGCCATGCATTTGGATAGAGAGTCATATGTATGGTTTTTAGTGGTTATGGGGATAGCTAGCATGATGTCATCAGCATATATAAAATGGTTAATCCTGTGTTTTTTAAATATGTTTGTTATCGGTTGCAGATACAAGTTAAATAGGAGGGCTGAAAGGGCTGATCCTTGGGGTATTCCTTGTCCTTGGGGGAATGTTTCTGATGTTTGTTGATCAATTTGGACGCGTATTAATCTATGTGAGATGTAGGATTTGAACCAGTTAAGGACAATCCCGCCTATTCCTAGGTTTTCTAATCTGTTGATCAGTGTCTGGTGATTAATGTTATCAAAGGCAGCAGAGATATCTATAAATAGGAGTAAGAAGCCTTGGTGTTTGTCATCTGTGCCCTTGATGAGGAAGTCCATAAGGGTGATTAGGAGGGTTTCTACTCCGTGGAAAGGGCGGAAACCAAATTGGTGTGAGTCAAGTGGTTTGTGTTCATCAATGTGTTCCTGTAACTGAATTTGAATTGTTTTCTCTATTATTTTAGCTATGAATGGAATGCTGGCTATGGGTCTGTATGAGTTTGGGTCTTTTGAGTCGAGCTTATTATTCTTTATTATTGGTCGGAGTGTTGTGAGTTTTAGGGCATCAGGCATGATGCCCTGTGAAAGGGATTGGTTAACTATGTGTTGTAGATTTACCGCTAGTTCATCTTTCACACACTTAATCCATGAAACGGGGCATGGGTCGAGTGGGGAGGTGGTGGTGTTTATCATTGTTATGATTTTGAGAAGTTGCTTTTGTTCTACCAACTGGAAGCTTGTCCATTCATGTGTGGTTTTCGTGTTTGATAATAGCGGGGTTGGGGTAGTGGTCTTGTTTTTTAGTTTTTCTGCAAAATGTTTTGCTAGAGTTTGTATGTTTATTGCTTGTTGTTTAGGTTCGGTGTTACTAGTTTTGGTTAATGTTTTTACTATCGCGAATAACTCCCTAGGGCGGTTGATGGATGAGTTTATTACTTTTGAGTGGTAGTCTCTTTTTGATTTGTTAATTGCGTTTTTGTATTCTATGAGTAGGAGCATGTATTGTGATTTGTTTTCATCAGATTTAAGATTTCTCCATCTCTTTTCTTGTTTCCTTAGTTGTTTTTTTAGTTTTGTCAGCTCTTTCATGAACCATTTTTCTGTCTTTTTTGTTTGTTTGTGTAAGACTTGTGTTTGGACAGCTGCTTTTTGAATAGTAAGATTCCAAAGTGCTATGGTTGAGTTGATGTCTGGTGATCTTGTGTCTAGTTTGGGTAGTACTTTGTCGAGGAATGTGTCTTTGTCAAAGCGTATGAAGCGTGATGCATGTGAGGTTGTGTTCCCATTGTTTCTTGGGACTTGTGCTGGTAACTGGATTGTGATTAGATGGTGGTCTGACCAGGGTACTTCGGTTATACTCGGGGTGGAATGTAGTGAGTGACTGTAGAGTGTGGCTGGGAGGAAAATTACGTCAAGTATGTTACCAATGGAGCCTCCCACATCTTGCTCAAGTGAGAGAGTCATCCTCAAGGTCCTCATTCACGAGCGTTTAATCATTCTTTTCCTCTCAAATCTTCAGACAGCAGACAATCCATCCACCATCTGCTAGAGACAAAGAAATACAGAAGAGACCTCTGATGGTTGAGACATATAAAGGCATGGGAGTGATGTTATTGAAACTTGGGCTTTTCATTGGCTCTTTGTCTCCACCAAACTGCTGCTAGGGGAACACAACCCACTTATCTGAACTGGTCTAGCAGGATGATATGGAAACGACAGAGACATATCTAGCCAAGTAGAAAGGGGGCGTGATGGAGGCATAATGAACTGAGACATCCCAGTTTGATTTCAGAAATGACAGGGACCTCTGTAGGCATGTCTATGTTTAGACCTGTTTCAGGCACAAACAGGAATCAGGAAAGTGCTTGTTGTCACCTTAAAACATCTAAATGAGTGACTAGCCTAAAATTGCAATGGCCCACACAGGGATTTGAACCCTAACAACACTGTTCTTAACACACTACTTTAAACCATCATGCTATGAAACATCACTGCTTTAAAGTTCTATTCTGGGGATGTCTATGTAGACATCATCATAGACATCCATATCGGGCACCCTCAACGATTCTGAAATCATGCCTGAACTTACACGTGACTGCTTTTTTTTATTTTTAGATGTTCTGGCTTTGATGCCCCAGATTGCACTTGGACATCCCATTGTAAAATGAGCCTTCACATGCTGGAATGAGCTTGATGCAAATTCTTCTCTATATCTTTCCCTTTCTTTGACAGCTGTGAAGTATACATAAGGAGAGGTGATCCTGGGCTGCTACCATGATAAACTTATTCTCAGGCATTTCTATGGGGCATATTTACTATAACATGTGACGTTAGCCCACATTCAACCCCAAAGGTTAGTGCAGAGACTGGTGCTAACTTTTGGGGTTGTGTCCACAAGCTTCTCTGCCATTAACATGTTGGAGCCTCGTTAAATGGGACAGCTTGCAGGGTGGTGAGGCAGTTGTGTGGGAGTATTTTCTGCAGGTTGGGATAGTTGCAAAGAGATGGGGCAGACTGAGAGGTGGTGGGGCAGTTGTGTGGGGGGATATTTTTGGAATGGGGCAGATAGAGGGTTTGAGAAAGAAGAAAACAGGGAGAGAGATTTTGAAAGGAGGAATTGCATAAGTGCTGTGTTTCACTGTATGTACAGAAGCTTAAACTCCTCTTCCCATAGAAATGCATTGGGCCATTTTTTAGGGGGAGGGGGCTTCTCTACAACTTCCAGTCTAATTTAGCCCACTTTCAAACTTGATGTGTCTTTTTACCAATTTTTCCTCATACCAAGTTTCATCCCATTCTGTTAATTTTTTGGAGAGTCATTTTGCCCCTACATGGCCAGACAGGCAGATATTCTCAACCCCTTTTGTATAATTCTTTCCAAATTCAATTGAGTTGGAAAAAATAAAAATCACACACCCCCCTGCACTCCGGGTTCTAGCCTCACTTGTCTGAATGCAGAGACGCCAAGAATGAACCATCTCAAAGAGTGAGATTTACCAACACAAAGAGTGAGATCAAAAGCCAAAGAGTGAGATTTATCAGCGTATCCAGGGTATAAATCTAGAAAGCTTTAAGTCTAGTATCACTTTGCAAAATTGAAAAGCAGCATAAAATATGTATTTACTTTTCATTGAAAACTCTCAAAGGATATAGAGTGGAAGCTAATGAGTGAGTTCTCTGTGCTGAGAATTGCTCTCCACTCAGTGGCTAACAATATTGACATAGGTTTCAGAGCACATGTTGTGCAGGGGAAAGGGATGGGGTAGGGGAGGTACTATATAGGGCCAATGTATCTTGAAAGGGCACATTCCTGGGGAAGGGAGGAGTTAGTGCAATGAAGCTACATACATAGGAGTTTATTCCTGTTGGGTTTTTTTTATGGGCGTTTGCACTAGTAATGAATTGAAGGAAAGGCCCAATGTTTCCTACTGATTTATTGCACCCTCTGCAAAAGAATGAATTAAAATTGTTGACTTCTCTTTATTTTTATTAAGATCTTTTCTTGAGGAATGCAACAAAAAACTGATGACAGTGGACATGTGGCCTCTGAATGGTCTGCTCCTAGGCAATCAGAATTGGAAGACACATGAAGTTGCCAGAACTAGGACTCTGCTGCAGGGTGTTTGGAAATAGCAGGTTCTTGAACCCAAGTCTGCACCAGTACTAACAAAGCCAGATAGGAAAAAGAGCAAAAGAGAGAGATCTTTTATTCCATAGTCGCTGTTTTGTCCTGTTCAATAACAACACAGAAGACAGATGATGACAGTCAACTTTTCAGAATGACTGGGGATGCTAAACTCAAACACCATTACCCCTCCTTGGGCACAGTGAGGGAGTCTGTTCAGCACCAGGGGGTGCACAAGCATCCACACGCCTGCTACCTCCAAAGCAGATGTTCCAGTCGCCACAGGTATGGAATCACGTGCAGTCTCTTTCACTGATCCTGTCTATCTCTAACTTTTTTTCTGGGGGTTTCCACCTTCTTCCCCCCCCCCCCCACAACCCCCCTGTTAAAAACATGAAACCCTGGTTCTGTCTGTACTCCTCTGTCTCCATTGCCTAGGAAGTACAGGGAAACCTAATGGTAGCCAGGTGCACTTCACATGCAGCCTTGTGCACCAGACCCGAACAATGCCCTGCTGTTTGAGGCTTAGGAGTGCAAATGATTTAATGGCTGGTTATTAAAAAGCGATTTATAAATCCTAGCAATGCCTGCAATAAAGGGGCATTTCTATTTGACCTGTGATGATTACCCAGTCTTTTAAGTTTCAAGGGGCTGTCAAACAGCTGACAAGCAGAATTTGAAAGGCTGGGTGGCAAAGGTTGGTGAGAAGATTTGTACCCTCATGTAAACCCCTTGGCTGAATTTGGCAGTGGGTTTTTGCACTTCACAAGAGCCACTGACTTGGAATGATGCAGTCAAATAACGAAGCACGGGGCATGGGAAAGGGGAGAGGATGAAAAGAAATGGAGACAGAGAGATGACGAGGGAAAGAAATTTGTAGGAAATAAATGCAAGTAGACAGAAAGTGGCAAAAAGCAGAGAGAAAAAGAAAAAGAGCTGGTGTGTTAAGTTCTTTTCTTATAGACATGTGAAAAGTAATTTTATCACAGGTTGCTTATGTGTGAAAGCCATGTAGATGTCTATTTTATAAAGACGCATAGGCATCTTATGTGTCTATATAAACTACCAGTACAAATCCTGCAGAAGGAGTGCTAGATTGAAGCCACTGACATTTACGTCTGCTCAGGAGCAGGAGTGAATATTAGCATGTAAGGTACATGTGCGCATACTTTATAAAATAAATCACAACTCCGCCCATATTGTGCCCAACCTTCTCCCCTGAACATGCCTAGTCTAAAGAAGTATACAAGTATTGCCTAATTGTACTGCATGCACTTTTACGTATGAGGTAATTTTATGAGGCCTTTTTGTGTGTGTGTATTGGCATATATGTACAAAAAATCCTTTCTAAAATTACCTCCAAAGGGGCTAATTTTATAAAGGTACATTTATGTCAAGGTTGGAAAAAGACATCTAATATAAGCAAATACAAGCCTTTATCGTTATGAATCTTTACAAAATAGGCAACAGACCCCGGCTCAATGGCATACAAATGCTTTCACCCAAATTTATACCTGCTGCAAAAAATGTGTTAAATGGTGCATATACTCTACGAATGTACAGGAGTATTTTATAAAATATGCTTCTATATCACAGCTCCACCAAAACTATACACTGGAAATTCCTAAATGCAGATCACCTAAAAGTAGGCAAACTCTTTCCATGTACTTGCAATTATTTACATGTATACCTATGGGAGCCCTTTTCACATGTAAAATTCTAGAATTCTGTGGAAAATGCTTTATATTAAGTTACCCACAAAGAACCCGATTCTCAGTGAGCTGGCGAACGACTAAATTATTTGGAGATAAGTATTCATACAGCTTTAGGACAGCTTTTTCCCCAACCAGACTTACGCAACAGGCCAGAGCTGGTCAACACATTTTTATAAAAGTCATGTTACTGAAATAAAAATAGTCATTATCAATTTTTATATGCTGAACACGAATATGACAGTGAAATTACAAAGTTGGCTCTAGTTTTTTTGTAATCTACAAGAATTAATGTTTACATCACGAAATGCATGTCAATAGTAAATATAATAGGCCTTCGGTTAATACCTGTTAAAAAACAAGTCATAGACTACTTCTTAGATTTTTTCACCTGTCTTTTGTACAGCTGTTCAGGAGCTTCTCTGGGGAGTGTCCAGCAGTAGTCAGCCAGCATTGTAGTGGACCATTTTCCCTAGTATATTTGCTCCATCTTTGCGATATCCTGGTGAAAACGTCCACCCTTTTCATCACTAACCATACCACAGTTGTCAGGAAAGAAATCGAGTTGGAAATTGAGGAAATGGATCTTTAGAGACATATTGCAACCAAGTTTCTGATACTGCATCAGTATGTCTTCTACTAGTTCCTTGTAGTTTTCTGCCCTAACATTCCTGAGAAAGTTTGTTGACACTAGGTGAAAAGCATTCCATGCTTGTTTCTCATCACCCTGCAGCAAGTTGTTGAACCGGTCATCTTTGAAGAGCTCTCGAATCTGAGGACCCACAAAATCTCCCTCTTTAATCTTTGCTTCGCTGAGTCGAGGGAATTTTTCATGCAATTATCGGAAAGCTGCCGAAGTGTGGTCCATAGCTTTCATGAAGTTTTTCATCAAACCTAGTTTGGTGTGAAGGGGTGGTAGCAGGATTTTGTGAGCCTCAACCAGAGCTGGGCTGGATATTCTTCTCTCCAAATGTTACAGTTTGTCTGCGATTCCATTCCTTCCGCAAGTAGTGCCAATCCCTTGCTCGGCTATCCCACTCATATAAGAAACACATGTATTTTATATATCCCTGCTGCAGTCACATTAAAAGAGCAACTACCTTCAAGTCGCCACAGAGGTGCCAGCTGTACTTGTTATAGTTAATGGAAGTCAGTAGATGCTTTAAGTTATCGTATGTCTCTTTCATGTGGATGGCATGCGCTACTGGAATTGATGGAAGACGGTTTCCATTGTTCAAAAGCACAGCCTTCAGACTCAGTTTTCGAAGAGTCTATAAATAGTCTCCAGTCTTGTGGGTCATGAGTGATTTTTAAGGCATTCATGAGGCTTTCAATATCGGAACAGAATACCAGATTACTTTCCTTTCTGAAGAAAGGCTCCAACTGCTGGTGGCGCTTTCGATATGAAGTAATGGTGACATCTTCTTCTAGAAGATTCCATTGTTGTAGTCTTGATCCTAGCAATTCTGCCTTGTTCTTGGATAAGTCCAAATCACGAACCAGGTCATTTAGTTCTTCCTGTGTTATTCTGTGTGGCATTGATAATGCATCCCAGTGAAAATCTGGGTCACTGCATGTTGACGGATCAGGAGAAGAACAGGTCGGCTCACACTTGTCCTCATCAGATGAATCAAGAGAATATTCTGATGGAGGTTCTGGAATAGGAAGTCCCTCACCATGTGGAACTGGTCTCAATGCAGACGGAATGTTTGGGTAGACTATGCTCAACTTCTGGTGCTTCATTATTCCGCTGGAAAGAGGAGGAACCAAGCAAAAGTAACAGCCATTTATGTGGTTGCTTGGCTCTCTCCACACCATGGGGACTGCAAACGGCATTGATGGTCTTTTGCAGTTCAACCACTGTGAAAGCTGTGTTGTACATGTAGTGCAGCATATATGCAGGGCCCAAGGCTTGTCTTGGTCACCAATCTTGCATCCAAAGTAAAGATGATATGCCTTCTTCAGTTGAGAAGTGATACTTTTCTTCTGGTTGGAAAATGTCACTTCCCCACAAATGTAGCAGAAATTGTCAACGGTATTAACGCACTTTTGTGGCATTACTGTTCTGTATTGTACCTAAATGGCTAAAATTATATGATTAATAAAAGTTACATGTAACAGTAGCTTAAACTGTCTCGCACACAGTCTGAAATATTTTAAATGCTCAACCTTTCCGACTGCGTATAGTACACTGCTGATGTCAGATGGCTTCAGCAGCCGTCTGGCAGTAGTATTGCATTGCATCAGAAAATGATGCAATCAACTCTGGATGATGTGTGCATGCTGGTATTATGCAATGTGATGCAATATTACATCATTCAAGGCTTATTGGGATGTTGCTGATGTCCTACTGGATAAATTTACACGGTGAAATGTCAAAAATGAACTACATGCAATATCTTCAAAACAAGAGCCAATAACATTTTTTTAATGTTATATTTGTGTTCAGCTCACCAAGATACTACAGATTAGGGCCTTTTAAAGTCAGTAAC
Source organism: Ichthyophis bannanicus (assembly GCA_033557465.1). Taxonomy (NCBI): domain Eukaryota; kingdom Metazoa; phylum Chordata; class Amphibia; order Gymnophiona; family Ichthyophiidae; genus Ichthyophis; species Ichthyophis bannanicus. The sequence continues at coordinate 802,528,703 of CM066035.1, read as the reverse complement.
GATTTCAATGTTGACCAGTGTTACCAGTGCGAGAACACTTCCTGCACCAACTTTTCATAGATAGGTACATTTTGTGTGGGCTGGGAGGAGGGGAAATATAAACCCTGAAGATATGTCCAGCGAACTCTCAAATCATTTGTATATGAACCTCTAAATGAAAAAAGGAGCCTTTAATACTTAGAAGAAAGTTCAGAGAAAATATATAGAGAAAGATAGAGATTCAGAATCAGAAATTAGCGAAGGTTGTTGTTGTTGTTAAGTGCTGTTGAGTCACTGCCAATGAAGGTACAATACAAATCTTTAAAAACATTTTTTTAAATTAGTATCTAGCTCACACTTTTCCATTGGTAGTTCAAGGTGAGTTACATTCAGGTGCAGTAGGTATTTCCCTGTCCTTGGAGGTCTTACAATCTATGCGGCATGTTTACTAAACTGCAGTAGGGAGTGCGGGGTTAACGCATCGAATTCACACATTACTGCCACACAGCAGCTCAGCGGCCATGGTAAACACAAGGGGTGTAGCAGTGGTATGCTACTAGCATGATAGTAGTAAACATAGGGCCCTATGACATGCGCCTAATGCGTGCAGTCACAGAGCATGTCAGGAAATATAAAGCTACAAGCGTGATATTGTGGCATCTGTGGGCTTCGGATTCACTGTGGACAGTAAGAACTGTGCCCCTAGCACCCATTCAGGCAGGGCCGATCCATCCACTAGGCAAGCTAGGCAGCCACCTAGGGTGACTGTCCTGGGTTGGTGGCTTTGTGCCACTGCTTTGTTGCCTGTGGCAAGTCATGTGCTTCAGCACATATGACCTGCCACTTCTGATTCCCCTCCAACACAACTTACTGTCAGAGGGGGGTCAGAAGCGGCAGGTCATATGTGCTGTGGCACATGGCCCGGCAGCACAAAGCCGCCACTGCCACTTGCCTTCCCTCCCAAGATGGAATCAGCAGTAGCAGGGGGCGACAGTGTAGCTCAGCGGGTGCAGCACTGCTGGGTTTCTGCCTGGGGCAGCAGAAACTTTATGCCAGCCCTACATTCAGGGAGGTAGCAACTGGCCATTCTAGAATAGAGAAATGACCGAGAGTGGCCTGAACAGCCAGCACAGTTCGGACCACTGGAGCTAAGTACAAGAAGGCAGGGCATGCACATCAGAAGAGCAAAGAGTTTGAGACACATGCAGAGAGTCTGTGCTTTGTCTCAAACTGTATGTGATAGGGTGTGAATGTGGCATCTAGTGATGCAGAGTTCTATGTATGGGATCAGGCAGGTTGTCCACAAGGTCCATGGAGGACAGGGATATGGACCGCCTCACCCTGAGGCACCAAGTGTGGCTGTTCACTAGACTGCAAGGAACCCAATACAAGGTCCTTTGGGGAGGGGATGGGCTCCACAGCTCATTCCCAGCTCTGATCATGGCTTATGCATCAGTCACCTTGGGTTCGCACGATTCTTGCTACAGCATAACCCAAATACACCTCACATTACCAGCTAGTGCACTTTAGTAAACATGCTCCTAAGTCTGTATCTGAGGCAGTGGAGGTTAAGTGACTTTTCCAAGGCCACCAAGAGTACCAGTGCGATTTGAACCCTGGTCTTTCACGAAGAGAAAGCAGAAGAGGAGAGATACGGAGATGAGGAGGGACAATAGGAAAAAGCGTGTGTGACAGAACATCCCATGAGCTCCTATTTTACATTGTGTAAGCTCCTATCTATGGACGGCTATAGGAGTGCCAGGAGGTCATGCTCCCAATACAGGGTGGCCCAAGGGTGATGCAGGGCCATGTGCAGAGACTCATTGAGAGGCCTCATTTGCAAGGAGGCCTATTACATTCAGGCTGTGCAACCCCTGTACAGCCGGACAGAATTGAGCCGTGCAACGTTAGACCAGATTCTGATCTTGCGGCCCCTGCGGGATCACAATCGGGTCTAGTTCCTGGATGTGCAGGTTGGGACCCAATTCTGCCCAGATGTATGTCCCAGTGACTACCCGACTAACTCAGCCGGGCTTGTGAATGGAGCCACAGTGCCATGGCGTCCCATTGCCATGGCACTGTGGCTAAATTCACGAGCCGTGATTGCCGGCCCCTCCGGAGCAACTCCCATTCCCCGCAGCCTGATCCCCGATCTGACCTTCCAAGGCATGGGTCGGGCTTCTGGGAACTCCCTGTGCCCCCTCACTTGCCTGCCCATGTCCCGCGTTGTGGTCCCCTGCCATCCAGAGGGATTTATTCCACCTTCAAGGTGGAATAAGTCCCCATCTATTCAGAAGGCCCAGGACTTGGGGGGGCGGAGCCTGATGTCCAGCGGGTAAGACGCTTCGCGCTGAAGCTCCCGAGAGGCCTACTTAGAATCCTGATTTAATACCTATACAAACTTACTATTTCGCTCCGAGCTGACCGGGGTACCTCGGGGGGGATGGCGGCCCATAAACCAGCGCGCTTGGACTTCGGGTCTCCTTCTTCTTCTCACGGGAAATGTTCCAAAACAGAGGTGTCCTCTCCACAGAAGATGGTTCCATTTCGTGAAAACCCCGAAATGCACCTGGAGATTTTAGAGGAAATACGCGGCGTGAAGGAATTGGTGCAGTCCAATGGAGAAGCGCTTCGAGCCATGCGAGAAGACTTTGGAGTGCTCCAGGACCGACTTGAAAGTCTCTCATCACGGCAGGACAATATGGCGGGGGTCCTCGACTCGCACGCGGTGCGCTTGGGCAAACTGGACAAGGCTGAGCGCCAGATACAGAACCTTCAAAAGGAGTTAGAAGATAGCAATAATCGAGCCCGTCGCAACAATGTGAGGCTCATTGGAATATCGGAGGGGGTGGAAGCAGGAGATATAAGAGAATTCCTGCTCAAAACTCTTCCCTCCTTGCTGAAGATCACTTTTCATAGAGAACTGGAAATCGATCGTGCACACCGTGTTCCTACCCACATGGCGCCCAACCGAACGACCCCCCCGGCCTATTATCTTTCGCTTGCTACGATATCAACAAGTGGAACAAATCTTAAATGCTGCCCGGGCGAATCATCATTTGGAATTTGAAGGTCACAAAATCTCCTTCTTCCCTGATTTGGCAAAACCTACCGTTGACCGTCGGAAGAAACTCCTTGCTTTTCGCCCTCGACTCCAACAGCTACAGGCTCGCTTTGGCCTGTTGTATCCAGCGAAGCTCCGAGTGACTCTCCACAACCAAACCAGGACATTCGAAGATCCTGATCTACTATCAACATTTTTAGACTCCAAAGAAGCAGAGCAGATGCGCTAATCCAAAATTTGGACTTTTATTTGCCGGCTCTGTCCGCCATTTTGAAGGGCCCGATGCGGCGGTCCTAGTCAAGCACAGAGACTACCTGGACTTTCTTTCTTTCTCTATATGACTTTTGTTTTTTTTGGTCTCCTATCCCTCCATGATGTGTGCCTCGGTCGGATTCGGAGCACGCACAGTCCTACAGGTTATGTGTTTTTCAATTGCGGCCTTCTCTGGGGTTTCTCCCCGCAGACACATGGTCGCCAGTAATTTCTGGGGTTCTGCTTCTTCTCTACCGCACTGCGGTTTTTCTTTTTTAATGTGGGGCGCTTCATTGTATTATATTAGCTTATTTTCTTTTATGCCATGTGTACAGCCAGATACAGTCACTATGTGGGACATTGTGAAATTATGTGCGCTATCATGCTCAGAATTTTTAACTTTTATGAATGGCCTTATGTAAAATCTTATCACTCAACGTAAAAGGCATCAATAGTCCAATCAAAAGAAAGAAAATCCTTAGCTATCTTAGCCATGAGCATGCTGATTTAGTGTTTCTTCAGGAAACGCATCTAAACTCTGCTGAAACACTGAAACTCAATGCTAAGCCTTACATGGTAGCTGCCTATTCTCCCGCCGTTTCTAAACGGTGCGGGGTAGCCATTCTGGTTAAGAAGTCTCTGCAAGCTACTGTAATCGATACCAGCGCTGACAAGGAGGGTAGATGGGCCCGTGTACACCTTAAGGTTGGAGATAGTGAATTCACGTGTATTTGCATTTATGCCCCGAATGTGGACAGCCCTGCTTACTATGCAAGTATTGCGCAGTTGGCACAGGCCTCTGCCAATGCTCGATTGATACTTGGTGGTGATTTTAATCAAGTGTTAGACCCTTTGATAGATAGACAGCCGCCTAGAACGAGTAGTCCACCCAAGAGTCTTGCTACCCTTAAAGCTCTGATGCAAGATCTTGCGCTGGTAGATATATGGAGGCTGCTTCACCCCTCCGACTTAGAGTTTACTTTTTTCTCTGCCCCCCATCACTCCCAATCTAGAATAGATTTCTTTCTCATTTCCAAAGCACTAATTTCTCAAGTGGACACGGCTCGGACTCATCCTCTCCATATTTCAGATCATGCTGCCATATCTTTATCATTACATGTCACTGCGCGGGACGATTCTCCCCGAGCTTGGTTTTTTGATAGATCCCTACTAGATCAAAAAGACTTTCAGGTTGATATAAAGGCCGCTATCCAAGATTATTTTCATTTTAACTCACCCCATGACACAGCGAGCTGGGCTTGGTGGGAGGGTTTTAAAGCCTCTATCCGCGCAACTATAACTAGCTATCAAATTCGGCAGGGGAAACAAAGAAAGCAGCACTTACTGATTCTAGAGCAGCAGATACAAGCTGGGGAGCGTCTCCTCACGTCCCGTACTGACCCATGTATTTTACTCCGTTTACAACGCTTGCGTTTTCAATACAATCAGCTTTTGTACACTGCTGCTGTTAAAAATATTGAATCACAACAAGGAATATATTACCGGGAAAATAACCGTGCTGGCAAATTATTAGCAAATGCCCTAAAAGGTCAAAAAGAAGCCAAGCGTGTTACCGCCCTCCGTAATCCGTCGGGGGGGGACTTGGTCACTAAAGATACAGAAATCTTAGAACTCTTTCGTGATTTTTATACTCGGCTTTATCAATCTGAATGTGATTTTGAGCCAGAAGTATTTGAACGCTTACTTTCAGGGGTACAAAGACCGACCCTATCTGATGAAGATAGAGTGGCCATGGACAAACCATTTACTTTATCAGAAATTCATTCTGCCATTAAGAAATGTGCCTCAGGTCGAGCCGCAGGCCCAGACGGTCTCCCTGCTGAATTCTACAAAACCTTTCACGCTGACTTAGCTCCAGTTTTGAAGCTTTATTTTTCTGCTCTGGCCGAGGAGGGCTCTCCTTCTGGATCCTTTTCAATGGCAAATGTAGTAGTTTTTGAGAAAGAGGGGAGAGACCCGCAACTAACAGCTAATTATCGTCCAATTTCCCTCCTAAACGTGGACTATAAAATATTTGCCACCATTCTCTCCACCCGGCTCTCTGATAGGATGTCTACCTTAATACACCCAGATCAATGCGGTTTCATTCCTGGTAGATCAACTGCTGACAATGCTCGGACTCTATGTCATGTACTGACTGCTGCAGTTAATCTTGATCGCCCATTTGTTGGCCTCTCACTTGATGCTGAGAAGGCCTTTGATCGTTTAGAGTGGCCCTTCCTATTTGCAGTCCTCCGCTGGTACGGATTCGGGGAAGGTTTTCTCCGTTGTCTCCGCACCATGTATGCACAGCCTACAGCCAGTATATGTGCCAATGCTTTAAAATCTCAGCCTTTTCCCCTTCAACGCGGTACTCGCCAGGGATGCACACTGTCTCCACTTCTTTTCGATCTTGCACTCGAACCCTTGGCTTTACTAATCCGGCAATCGGAGGAGATTCATGGAGTCCCCTTCTCCCATAGGGAAATCAAAATTTCAGCGTATGCTGATGACCTTATGCTTTTTGTCTCTATAGACTCAGTACCGGCTGTCCTAGAGCAAATTGGTAAATACTCACAACTGTCCGGTTATAAGATAAACTGGACCAAGTCGGTAGCCTTTCCATTAAATCCTTTGCTTCATCAGGCAGATATGCAACCCTTTCCCTTTTTATGGCAACCTCGCATGGTCAAATACCTTGGGGTTCACTATTGTTCTCCTTTGGAAGACACTATCTCCTTCAATGCCAAAGGCTTAACCTCTAAAGTCCAGGCGCTTACTCACCGCTGGACTCCTTTAACACTTACATGGTGGGGTCGCTTAGAAACCATAAAAATGTTGATTGTTCCGAAAGTGAATTATATTTTAGAAATGTTGCCCTGTCTCTTACCTCGACGTACATATAAAGATATAGAGGGCCTTTTGACTAGATACTTATGGCAAAACAAGACACCTAGGATAGCGAAACATCAGCTGCAAGCAGATAAGGAAAATGGGGGTGTCAGATTCCCAGACTTCCTGAAGTACCATCAATCTTTTCTTCTCAAACAAGGCGCTCGTTGGCTGGAAGATCTAGTACCGAGTAGACCTGTGTGGCTAGACATAGAAGAGGACCTTTGCAAACCGATTCCTCTTACTTTTCTCCCTGGTATGACTCTCCCAGCAGACTCCCACTATCCACCAATGCTTTTAGACACTTTAGGTGCCTTTAATACTCTTATGCAATCTTTAGACTCCCGACTCTGCTCGTTAGACAGGCTCCCGCTTTGGTACAATACTCGATTTCGAATACAAAATAAGCCGATGGCGTGGAGCCCCTGGTACACTAGGGGCATTTGGATCCCTAGCCAGTTGTTCCATGATGGTCGCTGGAAAACTTTTAGTGAATTGCAAATTGAATTTGGTCTCCCAGCGAAACACTACTTTCAGCTGGTGCAACTTCAGCATTGCCTTCGGAGTGCTAAGGTGTTCCCGCCATCGGCATCCCCTACACAAGGTTGGTCGGAGACTATCCGATCTATCGGTAGCTCACCGGGTGTAGCATCCAATTTTTACAAAACCTTATGTAATGCTATCACTAGAGATACCCCTATAGCGCAGAAAGCATGGGAGAGAGAATTGCATGTGACTTTGACCCCGGAGCAATGGAGCCTTGTCTGGAGTAGAGTGACACGGGTTTCCCGATCCGCCTCACTCACTCAGACACTCTTCTTTCTAGCCCACCGGTGTTTTTACACTCCTGACAGATTAGCCAAATGGAACACTACTCAGGGCAATAGTTGTTGGACATGCCATGCGGCCATTGGTTCACTACCTCATGTTATGTATGAATGTCCCGCACTACAGTATTACTGGCGTCGGGTCTGGGGTCGTATTCAGTCTATTTTGCACTTTCAAGAACCCCTTTCTTGGAGGATAGTGGGACTTCGCTCAGCTGCGGGGATCCCCTCTCTTCCAAAAACGGCTTACTTCCTTTTGGACTTTATGCTGGGCATTGCTATTTCCCTAATTACGAAATACTGGAAAAATAGCTCCCATCTGAGCCCCAATGAATGGTGGAATCATGTCTGTCTCTACAGTAAATATGAACAAATACCTCGTATGTTTGCTTCCCCCGTTCAGACTCCTCATCATCGGTCTAAATGGAAGTTGCTCAATGACTATGTACATTCTGCTAAATGCTCTCATCTGACTGTCTAAATTTGTATATATCTCTGTCCCATGATCATTCTGTATCGTAGATACTCTTTTGATCGTTTTGATGTACAATCACTGTTGTTTGGAAGCGCTCACATGCTGACATAATCGGCCAGAGAAGAAGCATGGGGGTGGGGGGTAATTGGGTTTGCTTTTCCTTATTGTATGCTTGTTTTGTCTCCTTTGGTGTGTTATTTCTTTTGTTTGTTGCAAAATGAAAATAAAAGTTAAAAAAAAAAAAAAAGAAGGCCCAGGACTTACAGGGCCGACCTTGGAATCGGCCCTGTACGTCCAGGGACAAAGGTCCCCCACATCATGCCATCGCTCTGCCTCCAGAACGCCCCGTACCAACCCTGTCTGGGCCTCCCCATACAAACCCGCTATTTGTATGGGGAGGTTGGGGATGGGGACGGCAGGGGAATGAATAACTGGGATGGATGTCCAAACGGGATGTCCATCTCTGCTATTCGTGGGACAGAATGACCCCCATAGCCACTGGACCTCATTTGCATAAATTAAATTTATTTAATTTTAAAATGTATATGTTGCCCATCTAAAATATTAGGTGACTTTCAAAGGAGCCCTTCACAAGCCTCTTTTTTGTCCTGACAATTACTTAGGAGCATGTTTACTAAATATTAATGTGTGCTAAGTGCCACTGCGCCAGTAGAAATTAATGGGTGTTCCTGCACTTAGTGTACATTAAAGGGTATGTTTACTAAACCGTGATAACGTAGGAGCAGCTACGTTATTGCGCGATAAGTGACATTAACGTGCGCTAATGTCACCAGATGCAACGTTAGTGTGCGTTAACATCTCCAGCCGCGCTATGTCCCACAGAGGGTGGAGAGAGGGTGGAGAGAAGGGGCCAATGGGCGGAGAGTGGGCAGGGAGTCTCCAGCTACACTATCGCTGTGAACTGAAGGGCCAAAAATTACCGCGAGTGAAAACCTGGTGTTAGATGCATATTTGCAGGAGAGAGAAACAATTTCAGTGTCAGCAATGTACAGCATAGGCAGGGAACCCAAAAACAGTGATAGTAGTGCTACTTGTGCAGCAACAGCATAGTGCTCAGGTATGAAAGGGCACTATGGCTATGCTGAAAATGGGGCATAGGGGGCTGCAGGTGGAACATGCAGTGGGGCACAACGTGGACTAGGTAGATGCCTAGGTGGCACATAGGAACACGGCAACTGGAAACCAGCAAGACAGCAACTGACCAAGGTCAAACATGCCCACGAGTCCGTGTCCCACAGTGTCCCATCCAGGGGACATTACCCAGTAGGTACCCCAAAGGTCACATAACATTGGCAGGCAGTGCCGGGGGGAAGCGTGGGTGTCTATGTAGGCACCCCCACCCCAGGCAGCCACCTACCTGCACTCTGGATGGCCTGGGACTGCACACCACCAGCACCACCAGCATATGGGCATGTCAGCATGGTGGGGGAGGGGTGCTGGTGGTGGAGGGGGCAGTGGCAGCTGTCCACAGCAGACTAAGGCCAAGCCCTGTTCAGGTGGGTGGCGTGCAATGCAACAGATAAAGTCTGTCTGATGAACAGCCATGGTATCCCCAGGGACCAACCTACCACTGTGGCAACAGTATGGTGCAGTACACACAGCCAGTGTGTCCTGGGGCAGAAGGTCACAGGTTTAAGTCCCAGCTGTAACCCCTGAAAACCATATCTCTACATTTTACCCTACATGGCACATACAACATAAACATGTGCACTCCGTAGAGCATCGGCCAACAGGGGCACAAACACCCATACCCACAGGCTCCACTATCCAAAACCTTGTGGAGAGTCATTCTGTTGGGCCCAGCATGGAGCAGCACTTACCACCAAAGCACTACTACTAGCACCTGCATACTTTAGCAATGCCTGCACTGTGCTCAGGATTAGTTTGGCCGGCAGAGCTGTCAACCACCCCTATCTTTGCACAATGCTGAAATAGGAGTGGGAGTGTGTGTATGTCTATCCATTGTTTTGTGGCTGCCTACTTCTCACTGGGCCCACAATGCTTACACTGTTTCCAGAGTTAGCCTGCCAATGTGCATAATGAGGAGCAAGGTATTGTTGGTATGGCCTGCACAGGGGGACTGGGCAGAATGCATCTGCACAGGGTGTGGGGCAATGGCTGGGACATTGTAGTGCCCAACCACCACCTGCATGGACAGGGTGGCCACAGCATGTCATGCTGGGAGGTCACTCTCACCCTGACCGAGCAGTGACCATGGCATGTCTAGGTTCCCACATAGTGCTATACAGTATTTCTCTCAAGTGATACCTGTGTGGTTTCTTTTCTGTAGCCCAATCACTGAGATACCTGCTTGGTGTCTGTGCTTATATCCCACCTCTGGGAGCATGCATTATGGACTGGCTAGCAGACTGTCTGTAGTTAGCATGTGTATGGCTGGAATACCTTGCAAGGTACAGACTGACAATGCCCTCTGCTGATGAATGTCAGATTGTGGTGGGGGGAATCTGAGTTTTTCCAGCCCTGTCTGCCAGTACCCTTGTGACAAGTACAGATCTGCATCAACTACCCTGGATGGTACCCTTTCAACAGCAGGACTGGGGTTTCTGGTCCCACAGCTCTTCATCATGTCCCTTTGCTACCTCCATTGCAAAGATGTACAGTGCGAGTCTGTTGGGGGCAGATCCTGTCCACCACCTTGACCCAGAGAGAGAGGTGTGACAGGTGGTGCCACATAATCCACATGTGAGCCCAGACAAACCTCTGCTCTTATAACAAATGACCATGGCAACCACACTGGATATGCACTAATCTGGGTGTGTCATGGTCCACAAGGGCTAGATGTGACTGGGGAATGTAGATGAACAGAGGATTATTCTAGGTGTGTCGGTAAGGAGTACCTATCACACACTGGCACTGATGAGGACCTGAAGTAAAGCCTATCTCAAACAACCTGGGTACTGAGGACCTGGTGCTGGGCGCCCCACCTCACCCTCAGGGTGAGCACAGAACCCACACAATGTCATGGTCTGTAGCTACTCTATGCCAGTAACACACACGGTCAGTTCCCCCTACCAAGCTGAGGCGCTGTAGAGGTGCATACCCCATCCTATGATCAGATGTAGACTGCTGTTCTGCATGTGCATTGCATCGTGGATACTGGTGGGTTTAGCCTATCCTGGTAACCACAGCAGACATTTTGTGCGGTGACCTGCAGCCCTTCTGTAGCCAGCCATTGCTGTGGTAAAAGCTATAGAGGTGTAGCCCACTGGTTAATACAATGACTGGCTAAGTAGAGGTCATGGGTTCAATCCCTCAGTGGTCCCATTTTAGTAAGGCTGTCAGAGGCAAGTCCTTTTCATGCCTGTAACAGTCAGGCACATCTCCACAATCTGTGCTGCCAGCCAAAAACACCCTCACCTCAGTGCCCTAACCTACGGCGCCTCATAAAGCACCTTTTAGGGCACCTTAAGGTTAGGCGCCCTATAGGGCACCTTGTCAGCCTTGTACTGTGCTTGGTTTATCAGCTTTTGTGCCGCCCTATAAGGCACTTTATACAGCGCCTTGTCAGCCTTGTAATGTGCTTTGTTTGTTAGCTTTACTGTGCAATGTCCTGTTAACGTGTGCTAAGTGGCCAAGTCGCCCTTTAACGCATGTTAATTGGCCATTGCTACCTTGCTGCCGGTACACCCACTTCCTTATATGGCATTCTTCATGTTATCGCTGCACCTATCGCCGGTAATGTTATCGCAGTTTAGTAAACATACCCCTAACATTTGTTAATGCACATTAACTTTTAATAGACATGCCTCATAATGAGTGTCTCAATACCATTTGCATGGGCAGTGAGGATAATATCAATACATCTCCTACTGGGGAAAGAGGACAAGTGGGACTATCACATAGAAACTACATGAATAGAATACTGCAGCTCGGTTACATATGCAAAACATAGTCCGCCACCAAACATAGAACAAAGAATCACAATTTAGAACAACAAAGACAATAATTAAACTGGAAACCCTAAAAGCCAAACTTGGAATGTACAACAATACTGGAGAAATAAAACAATAAATTAATTTCCTCTTGTACTAAACAAAACACAAAACATTAGTGATGCACATTTCCCAGAGCTGACATATTCCAGTTAATAAATTTAAAATAAAACTATTTTTTTCTACCTTTTGTTTGGGCATTTTATTTTTCAATTGCAATTACTTCAGTTGCTTTCTTCATGTCTTCTGCTAATTCTCCATTGTCTGTTGTCCATTTGTCCTTTTTATTCTCTTCTAGTTTTTTTCCATTCTCTCTACATCTGCCTCTAACATACTGATCTTTTCCCTTTTGCTCTTTCCTCCATTTCTTTCTTTATTCCTTTTTCATCCGTTCAAATGTCACCCCTCCATCCTTAATCCCCACTTATTCTCCCAATACTCAGCCAATTATAGTTTTTCTTCCCTTCCACACAAAATATCTGTTCCCCTTTCCATCCTCACTCCCCCAGCTTCTTTTTGTCTCCCACCAGTCCCAGCCCCATCCCCTTCTGGTCCTCCCCCAGCAACAGCTCCCTTCTAGTTCCATCCCCTCCCAGCATCCCCTCCCAGCATCCCCTCCCTTCCAGTCCCATTTGCCCATCCCCTTGCATCATCCCATTTCTAGTCCTAACCCCTCAATATCAGTCCTCCTCAAGTCCCTCCCAGCATCAGTTCCCTTCCAGTCCCAGTCCCACTCCCCATCCCCATCCCCTATCCCCAGGCCATTTCCAGTCCTAACCTCCAGAATCAGTTCTTCTCCAGTCTCTACCAGCATCATCTCTATTCCAGTTCCCCAGCATCAGCCCATTTTCAGTCTTAAGCCCCCAGTATCAGTTCCCTTCCAGTCCCAGTCCCCCATCCCCAGGCCATTTCCAGTCCTAACCCCCAAGTATCAGTCCTCCTCCAATCTGTCCCAGCATCAGCTCCCTTCCAGTCCCAGTCCCAGTCTCCCATTCCCCATCCCCAGGCCACTTCCTGTCCTAACTCCCAATATCAGTCCTCCTCTAGTCCCTCCCAGCATCAGCTCCCTTCCAGTCCCCCAGATTCAGCCCATTTCGAATCTTAACTCCCAGCATCAGCTTCCTTCTAGTCCCAGTCCCCCATCTCCAGCCCATTTTCAACCCTAACCCCCTAGTATCAGTTCTCTTCCAGTCCCTCCTAACATCCACTCCCTTCCAGTCCCAGACCCCATCCCCCAATATCAGCCCATTTTCAATCCTGGTCCCCCTCATTCCCGTTCTAGCCTCTAGCCCTCCCCCCCATTCCACTCTAAACCTCTGTTTTCATTCTAGCCCTCAGTCGTCCCCGCCCCCCCACCAAGCACACACCAAAAGGGGCCCTGCACCTGATTGGCTTCAGAGGGAGCCGGGGAGGCCCGAAGCCCCCGCTGACCTCTGAACAGCCGCGAGAGTAATGAGCGTTGTTTGTCTTCTCTCCTGTAGCTGTGATGAAAAGGAGCCCGCAGCGCACTGTGCTGGGAGGTCAAACGGGGGCATGTAGGAGAGAAGAAAAACGCTGCTCCTTACTCCAGTGGCTGTTCAGAGGTCAGCCAGGGCTTCATGCCTCCCTGGTTCCCTCTGCAGCCGGTCAGGCAAAGGGTCCCCTGAGGGGTGGGGCCATATGTGGGCAACATTCCCGCACAATAGACGGGCCGGCCCTTTTCCAATAGTTAATTAATAATACTGAATACACTCATTATTTTACACTGAGCAAGTATAGAAAACGACTTTGTGACTTCACAGTTTTCTGTTGCTTTTTTTAAATAAATCTAATCTGTGTTTACAGATTCCATAGTGTATGCTGATCAATGAGCTGATGGAGGATGGGAAGAATGTCACCTTGAGGGAAAGGCAAGGGAAGATTGTTGAAGGCAGAGACTGCTAGAGGATTTGCCTGAGCTTTTCTCTACCTAGCAATTTATTTCCATCAAACTACCATGTGAAACACCAAATCAGCTCCCTCCCCGGATTTAGATTTCTGCCTAGTCATTACGGCTTCTCTTTTTCTAGCTGATTGTTGAGCAACTGTCACAAAAAAGAAAGAGTGCCTGTTGTCAAGGGTCATGGGTCCATCTGTCTGTCCGTCCATCTGTATGCATCTGTTTGTTTGCACCTGCACAAACAGATATGCATAAACCAATTCTAAGAAACAAAGATGGAGCTGTGAGCCACATGTGGTAGGGAGACCAGGCCCTGTCACTCAATAATCTAGAGTAGCTGGCTACAGGGTGTCAGAAACAGCAGGATGATGGAGAGTCTGGGCCCCACCATGCAAAGATGTACAGGGCCAGCATGGCCACAGCACAAGCAGAACAGTGACATAGAGCCAAATCCCCACCATTAGACAATGTGCGAGATCCATCAGCCAACAGGTGATAAGAAATTTGGGGGAGGGAGGTAGTAAGTTCAAGGGCAAAGAACCGAGAGGAGAGAGAGACAGATAGAGAAGGTGAGGCAGGGACAGGACATCGGGAAGAAGGATACAAGAATAGAACACCATCACCACCTCACCCCAAAACACACACTTCCAGGGCTTAATTTGTAGACTAAAGGAAGTGGAACTGTGGGCGAAGCCAGGGCTGTTGGTGACCTGTGGGGGCGGGGCCAGGACCAGGACCGGAAGGTTTTACATACTTGTTTGTTCTGTTTTTTTCATTTTGATGTTTGATTGCTTATATATTACTCCTGATGCAAACACAGTTGCTGAAACTTGGCCAAAGTCAGGTGTCCAATAAAGTGTATTAACAGAAGACCTTTTTGTATGGCCATGGTCTTTCTCTGCTCCTTTCTTTGGCATTTAGCAATTTAAACAGCCCAAAATCATCTCTATATTTTTTCTAAATCTGCACTTAGCCTTATGCATTTGCCAGTGAATGCATAATTGCCTTTGAATAGAGCATAATTATTCATTTGTCTGATAGGGCGTAATTATTCGTTCACATGGGACACTCCCAGATTCACTAATAAAACTCACCTATCAGATGCAGAGCAGTAGATTTTTCACTCTACAATTCAACATACAAAAAAACATTTCATTCAAATTCTGGTCTAACATCAGTGACAACACTATCAACTCCCTCCACTAACAAACACTGTGCGTCATGACACAAATTAGAAAAAATATGCAGACAAAAATTGAAATGAAAACTCCCTAAAACAGACTCTGAGCTGTGGAACACTGAAGAAAGAAAGAAAAATGCATTTCTTTTTCTACTGAACTATAAGAAATGCACATTTCCAGACTGATATTTCATTCTCTAAAAACTGCCACTCTTTTTGTACCTTTGTTGTCTGATCATTTTATTTTTCTAGTTGGGCTGGTTGTGGTCTCATTTTTCCAGTTTTTTTTGTTGGTCTTCTTCTAAGTCCTTTTCCAGGATGTCATTTCCATTTTCTGTTTCTTCAAACTGCTTTTCTTTGTCCTTTCCACACCTGTCTCATTCCTTCTCCATCCTCCTATGTCCCCATCTTTCACCTACTTTCTAGTCCACATTTCCTCCTTCTATATGCACCTCTTCCCCAGCCTCATCTGCCACCTTGTGCCTCCCTTCCCCTAATCAGCCCCAGCTCATTCCCTAGCACATATCCACTCATCACCTCCAGGCCCTCTCTTATGTCTTCCCCCCAATCCAGGTTTCCATTTCCACTTTCACCTCCCCCATTTTTTTCTCTCTCTCTCACCACCTTCAAGGAAGACCTGTCCTTTCCTTGGCTCCCATCCACTCCATAGCCCTCTGTCCTTTTCAACCATCCCCAATCCCTCCCCATACCTGCCAAGGCCCCTCAAACCTTCTCCCCTCCCCATATTTCTGCACTTGGTTTCACAGCCCTACTGGTACCCAGGGCCGGCCCGTCCATTGAGCAAGAATGTTTTTTGCACAGGGCCCTGCGTTTCAGGGGGCCCCGCGCAAAAAACATTCTTCAGCATCCCAAGTTAAAAAAAAAAAAAAAAAAACGGCTGCTTCTGCCGTGGCAGCATCTGCCACGGCAGCATCAAGAGCTCTGCCGCGGGGGCCCCCCCCCCCCTGCCCGGCAGAGCCTCCCTGCATCATCAGCTTTCTTCAAGTCCCAAAACGTGGGCTTCTTTCAGAGCCGCAAGAGTTTCTTTTCTCGCGGCTCTGTTAATCCCGCCGGGGCTGATGGGGGTGTTGGTGCTGGAGGGGACAGTGGCACCTGCCTGCAGTGACCTAGGCCATGCCGTGTTCCAGCATGGGGTGTGGAGTGCAGCAGAAAGGTCTGTATGATGAAAAATAAAGGTAGGCCCAGGGACTGCTGTGCTTCTGTGGCAAGTGTGGTGCAGTACACACCGCCAGTGTGTTCTGTAGCAGAGAGTCACAGGTTCAGGTCCCAGCTGTGGAGCCTGCAGAGCATGTCCCTATATTTTACCCTACAATGCAGATACGACATCAAAATGTGCAATCTCCACAGCAGCGGCCAACAGAGGTACAAACATCCACTCACACAGGCTCCACTGTTCAAAGCTTCATGGTGAGTCAGGCTGTTGGCTCCAGCACAGAGCTCAGTTATCACCTGAGCACTACTACTAGCTCCTGCACACCTTAGCAATGCCAGCACTGTGATCAGGACCAGTGTGGTGGGAAGGGCTGCCAACCACCTTTATCACTGCACAATGCTGCAATAGAAGTGTGTGTGTGTGTGTGTATGTGTATGTATGTATATATGTCTATCCATTGTTTTGTGTCTGCCTACTCCTCACTCGGCCCGCAATGTTTACACTGTTTCTAGAATCAGCCTAAAGATGTGCATAATGAGGAGAAAGGTATTGAGGGTATGGGCTGGACAGGGCGGACTGGGCAGGATGCATCTGCACAGGGTGTAGGGCAATGGCTGGGACATTGTAGTGCCCAACAACCACCTGCATGGACAAGGTGGCCACATCACGTCTTGCTGGGAGGACACACTCACTCTGACTGAGCAGTTACCATGGCACGGCTATGTTCCCACATAGTGCTGCATAGTATTTGTCTCAGGTGATCTATGTGTGTCTTTGTTTCTGGCATCCCAATCAGTGAGACGTCTGCCATACAACCTAGATCTGGGTGCACATAATTCCACTGTGAATGTGCATTGTAGACTGGCTAGTGGAGTGTCTGCAGTTAGTTTGTGCATGGCTGCAATGCCTGGTGTGGTGCAGCAGGTACAGTCTGACTGTGCCTGCTGTTGGTGAATGTCAGACCATGTTGGGGGCTGCAGAGGCTCCTAGTACTACCATTGTTTTGCCAGTGGCATAGTAACTGGTCCAGATCTGGTTTGACCCCCTGATAACAGGCAGTAAGATGCCTTGTCCTATGTACTGTAGTAGGTTCAGTACTGTAGCACAGCACTCAGAATAACACCTGTGTTTAGAATGTGCATTGCTGCATGCCATACCTGACCACATAACCTAAGATGTCTAAACGTACAGTAAAAAGATCTGTAACGTCATGCACGTTATTGTGCGCGCTGTGCGACACGTGTTGTGGCGTACGGGGCATATACCGCAATACTGCATCATATTATAGCAGACACAATGGCCACTTGGTGCAACATATTTGCATTGTGGTTGTTTGGGATAATGGTTGCAGACGTGCGTGGAGCCAACATAGGTTGTGGGTTTGTTTCCCACAAGTTCCTTTTCCTTTCTTTTCATTTGTTCTGCTCACCTTACCATACAATGGCTCCGGCTTCGTCACTTCTCCACACACCCTTCCTTCTCATCACTTTACACTGCAGTGTCCCCTCCATGCAGCCTATCTGTCATATGCTAGCTGTTACATATGGTCCCTTTCTTTGGGCTGTCTGGGTGGACAGTTGGCTCAGTGGTTTGGTATTGGTGTTGATGAGCTGTGTTTGGGCTCTTCAGTGTATTGGTTCAATTCCCTCATGCTCCTTTTTGGATCTCTTGCCCATTTTGCCTTTGTACACACACCATCCACACAGCTGGCCCTTCAGACTGACCCCTGACACCCTTTCTGTTAGATTTGTTTACTCTTCTGCATGCTGTTTTCATTGCACACCATTTCATGGTGTGTGTGCATGTGTTTATCTGTGGCTCACATCCCCATTACAGACTGCAATATCAGCTGCCTGTGGTCTATGGCCTTACACCTACAGCTCCATTTCTCTTGTGGCACCATGTCTGCACATTCCTCAGTGTGTCTTCTATTGTTTGCGTGCCTTTGATTGCAACTCCTTTGGATGCGCTGCTGCTTCCCGTCGGCTGTGATGTTAACACACGGTAGGTCCAGGGCGCACTGTAACACGCGTTAAGGGCCTTGTAAGGCGCGTTACCTAACAAGGCTTGCCTTAACTCTGCACCGCCCACTCCTTTATATGGGCATCCGTAACATTACCGGGAAACTTAACAATGGTAACATTACCACACTTTAATAAACATACCCCTAAGAGATGCTGTGTTGCAGAGCAAAGAGCATGTGAAGGGCTATAATGGATCAAAAACTGATAAAGAAATGGAAGATTACCAGAATGAAGAGCATGAAACGTAAAGGTGAGGAGTTTGAAACTGATGCAGATAACAACCGGGAAACTTAGCCTACTACTATTAAGGCAAACTGGGTTACCCACAGAGTCCTTTATACTGAAGAACTTAAAACAGGGCTTGACAAACTCCAGGCTCCAGGTCAACATTGCAACTAAAAAAATCAGACCTGGCACCTGGGGCTTGGAACACCTGCAGCATGACTGGCCCTGGCTGCCCGTGGGATCCCATCCCTCATGGGCAAAATTGCTGCCTATGGCCGTGAATCATGGCTGTACCGACTCTGGCTACTCAAGGAGATCTGATAACCATGATCCCAGCACAGATACAACACACACACTAGCACACCACATCACATACTCACACACACAGGCACCCCACCTCCGTAGGAGAGACACATACTCCAGCTTCACACTACATGCACACATACACACACAGGAACCTCACCTCTGCAGTGCACACACAGAAGCTCCTCAGCTTTGCAGCACACACACATGTGCACTGCAGTCCTGCACGCTACCCAGACAAAGGCACCTACCACCACAACCCATGCACAGATTAGCACACCACTGTTGCACCATTGACCCACACTGACATTTTCTATCTGAAGCTACAGCTATTGCTATCTAAAGCTGATGCACAGTGTAGGAACTCTGCCATTGGTCTCACAAGACTTGAGAACATGAGACCAGCACGAGAGAACCAGGTAGGGGGGAGGGGGAGGCATGAGGGGGGCACAAGCACTGGTTCCTAAGATTTTGACATGGATCCTAAATTGGCACAATATTTGTAAGCTAATCCTTATAGCCAAAATCCAAATAGCAAATGGGAATGTCACTCACTTTGGAGCAATTTTCATTTTCATTTTCAAATTCCACTCACAGTCCGTCACCCGGACAAATTCAAAACTTCATTCAGAGTCCATCACCAGACATAGCGCTACATTTCAGATGTGGTTCCAACTCACCCATCCTGCCGCTGGGTTCACAATATTTGCAACAATTCACTTATCTGTAAGTAGTCCAACAATCCAGATGTCCCTTTGGCTTTCTTCACAATTCAGCTCTCGGAATAAAGGTGCCCATCGCTCTCCAATGGCATTCACCATTCATCTTCCATTTCCAGGAACTTAACTTAATCTGGTGACTGTGCAAGCTGAAAATCTTGTCCAATATATCTACATGAGGCAGGGGTGGGCAATTCCGGTCCTGGAGGGCCGCAGACCAGTCAGGTTTTCATGATGTCCCTAATGAATATTCATGATATCTATTTGCATACACTGCCTTCCATTGTATGGAAATAGGACCATGAATATTCATTAGGGGCATCATGAAAACCTGACTGGTCTGAGGCCCTAGACATCAAAAGGGTAGATAGAATGTGTCACATTCCTCCTCGATTCTCACCACCACCAAAAAGTTGTCTAATAGGCAATATTTTGGTGGTGGTGAGAAGCAAAGAGGACTGTGAACAATTCTATCTAACCTTTTTGATGTCTTGGACATATGCACCTTGCCCACTCACAATCTTAAATGACAGAGGTGTAAGGCAGGGGTCTCCAAATCCAACCCTGGAGGGCCACAAAAAAGTCAGGTTGGCAGGATATCTCTAATGCATATATATCTCATGCATCTTCATTAGGGATATCCTAAAAGCCTGACTGGTTTCCGGGCCTCCAGGACTGGATTTGAGTAGCTCTGCTTTAGGGAGTGCACATGTTTATGGTGTATATGCTCTGTAGGGTAAAATATAGGGATGTGGTCTGCAGGAGCCACAGCTGGGACTTGAAACTGTGACTGTCTGCTCCTGAACACACTGGCTGTGTGTACTGCACCAAACTGTTGCCACAGAGGCAGGTCATTCCCTGGGGATACCATGACTGTTCTTCAGACAGACCTTGTCTGTTGCACTGCACGCCACCCACCTAAACAGGGCTTTGCCTTGGTCTGCTGTGTACAGATGCTACTGCCCCCTCCACCACCAACAGCCCTCCCCACCATGCTGACATGCCCTTATGCCGGTGGTGCTAGTGGTTCACAGTCCCAGGACATCCAGTGTGCCGGTAGCCAGATGCCTATGGTGTGTGGTCTGGGGTAGGGGTGTCTACATAGACATCCACGCTTCCCCCTGGCACTGAATGCCAATGTTATGTGCCCTTTGGGGTACCTGCTGGGTAATGTCCATTGGGGCACTGTGGGACACACACTCATGGACATGTTTGCCCTTGGTCAGTTGCTGTCTTGCTGATTTTCCATTTCTGCCTTCCTATGTGGCACCTTGGCATCTGCCTAGCCCACCCTGTGCCCCAGCTGCCCCACTGCATGTCCCACCTGCAGCCCCCTGTACCCCATTTGCAGCCTCACCATAGTGCCCTTTCGTACTTGGGCATTATGCTGTTGCTGCACATGTAGCACTACTATCACTTTTCTGGGTCTCCCTGCCTTTGAAGTACATTGCTGACTGAACTGGTTTCTCTCTCCTGCAATTGTGCCTCTAACACAAGGTTTTCAATCACGGTAATGTTCTGCCCTACATTTCACAGCGTTAGTGTGCCTGGAGTCTCTCACCGCCCACTCTCCGTCCATTGACCCCTTCTCTCTGCCCTCTGGAAAGACTTACTCCAACCTCTGTGTGCCTTAACGCCACTGGAGACGTTATCGCATGATTACTTTATCGCGCAATATCGTTACGTATCATGTGATAACATTGCCACTGAGACGTTATTGCTGTTTAGTAAACATACCCCTTAGTGTATGTGTCTCATATCCCCCAATTGTGTTGTGACCACTTTGATTGAAGGATAAGGTGATATACAAAACTGTCTAAATAAATAAATTCCCCACATTAATCTTGTGTTCCCTACCACACTTTCATAAACTTGCCACTTAGACAGTTTAACAAATGTTACATTTCCAAAAAGAACACAGTACCGTAGTAAAACCAATATCCCATCCCTGCCTCTAAAAAACCCCTAGCCAACATAAGCTTGGAGTGGAGGAGTGGCCTAGTGGTTGGGGCAGGGTACTTCAGGCTGGAAAGTCAGAGGTTCAAATCCCACTAGAGGACAGCAACCTTGGGCTGGAAGGACTGGGGTTTCTATTCCTACAGGTGCTCCTTGTGGTCTTGGGCAAGCCACTTAACCCTCCATTGCCCATGTTCCCTGTAAAATAGTTATCTCCAAGTTATAATGCCCTGTTCAATGTAATTTCAGTTTGTTCAATGTAAACTGCACTGATGCAGAATAGCACAGTATATAAGAGATTGTAAATAAATAAATAAACCAACCTTTTTCTGGAACAATTTCAGATCATCAAGTTCCCACAACTCCTTAGGAAGCAAGTTCCACAGGAGAGGGGTGCTAACCAAAAAAGAATTTTTTAACAAATGACACATCTTTTTAATCATTTTTATAGAAGGGATAGACAATAGTCTATCTCCCAATGAATGTTATATTCTAGCTGGGGTATAACGACATAGTTTATCAGCCAGATATTTTGGAGCAAGACTTTATAAAGCACAAAAATAACACATTTAAAACTTTATATTCTGTTCTAAAATAGGAAGCCAGTGGAGCTGTTGCAGTACAGGACTAATATGTAGCCCTTTTATAAGTCTAGCTGCTATGGTTTGGATCAATTGGACCCTCTGAAGCTGTTTTTGAGAAAGCCCTAACAATAGGGCATTACAATAATCCAGATCTGGTAAACTTAAGGCCCTACTAACAGCTGCCAAATTAAATGCCGTTAGGTAAGAGCACAATTGACAAATTCAGCAGAATGTAAGAAAGGATCACTTTACTACCTTAGAGACCTGAGTGCCCATCCTGAGACTGCTATCAATATTTACTCCCAGATCATGACTGACATCCCTAAGGGCCTAGTTGCCCCCTGATAGTGGTATAGGTTCTGAAGGAACTCCAGTCAGTAAGCCATAACAAGGTCATCTTATTCATAATCGACTGAAGCTGCAGTCTGCTAAGCCAGCCCTATAACATATTCAGGTTTTCCCGGATAACTTGAGTTATATCTGCAAATTGTCCATATAAAAGTAAAAGGCTAAACTAACCGTACACATAGCAATACATAGAGGAATTCAGGAATCAGGAATCCTGGGGGTAACCTCCTTTAACTATGGCCTTGAGATATGAATGATTTTCTCAGGGCCCAACCTATACAAAGCTTCTGGACTATGGGGTACAGAAAAGAGGCAAAATAAAAGACAATTTTCCTCCAAAATTGGGGCCTTAAATAATCTCAGGGGCCCATCTACTCCTCTCCTGGGCATATCCCAATTGAATACCCACCTAGAAGATCCTATGTATCCTCTTGCTACTGAGAGGGCAGTTCCACCTCTGCATGGGGAAAGTGAATCGTTACCTACATTATAAGACAAGTCCATAACCTGGGCCACATGTTATATGGAACAACAAGACACAAAAAAACCTCCATATCATACACTTAAGCAAAATTACTGATTTTGTGAAAAGGAAGAGAGCTATGGCTGTTAAGACAGCAGAAAATGACTTCCTATTTCAACCTACACCCTTGCAAGAAAAACTTAACGGATAGCATTAACTTTCATAAGAGCACCTCTTGTGATATAAACTCTTTTAACTGGATGTCAAATCATATGATATGTTTCATGTGGTAATAAATCTTGAAAATGACTTCCATAACATTTATTTTAATGGTTAAGCATCAATTTTTCAATCTGATTATATAAATTTATTAATTTTCAGTGATTTTTATATACATATTCTAATACATATTTAATGATTTTATTATCATATTTAAAAATAACATTCTTCATTTGACTAAATGAGATCAATTTATGGTGCTGGGGGCATCCCATATCATCTACTATATGGGTTTAATTCAATGGTGTTTTAGGACAGTCCTTTTTAATTGTGGCCTCTTCAACAAGTGCTCCAGATTGCTTATCTCCCATCGATTCCATATAAAGCAATATGTACTATCAGTGCATACCAAGGGTGGGGGGTGCATCTTCATTGGACCCACATGGTGGAGCCAGCACAGCAAACTTAACGCTGTGAGTGGCTTGGGCACTGCCTTCGGTCCAAGCCTGGTGGCTTTTCTCTCCCAGCCAAAGTCTCACAAATCACAAGATTTCGGCCTGGGAGAGAAGAGCTGCTGGGCCTGGAGCGGAGGCAGCATAGCAAGCACCCATGACGTTAAGTTAATTTTGTTGTGCTGGCTCCATTGTGTGAGCCTGGCAGGGAGGGTACTGGCCGCGACAAGAGGGGGTGCCAGCCCTGGGTGCCAAGGGGGTTAGAACACTACTGCGTACTATATATATATATATTTTTTTAAGGATGCATTAAGAACTGCACATAGTATTCAGGATGTGGTTGCATCATGGATAAGTACAGAGGCATTATGAAATTTTGTTTTATTTCCGTTCCTTTCCCAGTAATACATAGCATTATATTTGCTTTTTTTCGACCATTGTTGCACACTGAACCAAGGATTTCAATGTATTGTTTACAATGTCAAGATCTTCCTCCTATGTGTATCACTTTGAAATTGTCCATAATAAATTTCATCTGCCATATAGACACTCAACTCCCCCATTCACATATGGTCCTCCTGGAAATCCTCAAATCACTAATGATCTTGTAATTTTGAATTGTATATTACTGCAGATTTAATCACTGCACTCACCATTCCCTTTTCCAGATCATTTTTATATATGTTAAAAAGCACCCATCCTCCTAAAGATCCCTGGAGCAATCCATTATTTACCTTTCTCCTTCGAGAAAATTGACCATTTAGTCCTCTTTTCTTTAGCCAGTTTCCCATCCACAGTAAGACATTGCCTGCCTCCTATGACTTTTTAATTTCCTTAGGAGTCTCTCATGAGGGACTGTATCAAACACCTTCTGAAAATCTCCATCCCCCAGAAGAAAAGGCAGCTCTGGATTACCTGGGTGTGACTGGATATTTTTTTTGTCCTAATTGATTCACTGGCTGCAGAAAAGTTCATTTGCTGTAAGCAATCAATAGGACATTCCCTTGTAACTCAATCAAATACAGAGAGGGGCAGAAGCTGCGATCTTAATGCACTTCAGGCAGAGCTGTTTCTTTCTTTTCAGCTTTTAAAAGCAAATAAAATTGGCTGGTTTAAGTCAGACCTATGATTATGTAGCAGCCCCTCAGCAACCTGCTCTGTTTGGAACATACCCAAGGGCTGCAGTTTGAGAAGAGAGACCACTCTCCTTACCTTATGGGTAAAGAGGTAGTGGAAGACAACCTTCAAGACTTTGTGATGTTCATCGGATGCTTTATAGAAAAACAGTCTCTCTTTTTTTCAAAGCATTCTCTCCTCGCTCTTCCAAATGAGGTCAGTTCCAACTGAGGTTTTGGCTGTATATCAAAAGTAGTCTGTACTGAGTGATTAAGAGCAAATCAGCTGCTACCTTCAAAGACAGAAAAAAGAGAGAACTACTTCTTTTCTTCTTCCTCCATCTGGGGCGTCCTCACAGCTTCCACTCCAGGATATTCTATCCTGTTAAATGCAGGCATTCACCAGTTGAACTTGTAAAACACCTCAAAGCATTGCCTTACTTCAGTTCTCTCACAGGGTTCCCTGAGCCCATGGGGACTTACACAGTATAATAGGA
Source organism: Ichthyophis bannanicus (assembly GCA_033557465.1). Lineage (NCBI taxonomy): Eukaryota > Metazoa > Chordata > Amphibia > Gymnophiona > Ichthyophiidae > Ichthyophis > Ichthyophis bannanicus. The sequence continues at coordinate 802,504,063 of CM066035.1, read as the reverse complement.
ATTCTTTTCAACTCCTTCTTTTGGCTATGGCTCCTTAAGCCTCCAGGAACAATGGATTTACTATCTCAGTGGGTCTGGATTCTCTGGCTTCTTCAATCCTGCAGGACACTTGAATGCAGAACCCTGAACTGGGTTGTCCTGTCACTCCAACCCTTGAATGCTGACCCTACAGGGGCAGGGTTTTAGAACTTACAATTCTCTCCTCTCAGTCCTAAAACTTCTGTCTGCTGAGCCCCTGCCACAGATGAAGAAATTCCCTTTTAGCCCTTCTTATCCTTCATTATTTTTTATACCGCTTTATTATTTCAGTCAAAGTGGTTTACACTGTAACTTAGAGGTATGTTTGCTAAATCATGCTAAAGTTACCAGCGGTATGGGCAGCATTAAGGTACCTGAAGCCATATAAGGCAGTGGGCAGGTAGGGGGCGTTCCGGCGTAAAGGGAGCAATGGGTCATTTAATGCACATTAACAGGGTGCCTTGGCCGTTTAACGCATGTTAACGGGACATTGCACATTAAGGTGACAAGCAGGGCACGTTAAGGCTGACAAGGTGTCCTAAGGACTTTAAGGCAACTTAACTTAAGGCACCTTAAGTCAAGGTACCCCAAGGGCTGTAAGGTGCCTTAACCTAAGGCACCTTAAGTTAGGGCGCCTTAAAGCCCTGAGGCGCCTTGGGTTAAGGCACCTTAGGTTAAGGCGCCCTAAGGGCTTTAAGGTGCCTTTGGTTAAGGCATCTTAGGTTAAGATACCTTAAAGTTCTTAGGGCACCTTAAGATAAGGCACCTTAGGTTAAGGTGCCCTAAGGATGTTAAGGTACCTTAACCTAAGGTGCCTTAAGTTAAGGTGCCCTAACATAAGGTGCCCTAAGGGCTGTAAGCGCTTTAATTTGACAAACATGAACTGTAAGGCATAAAAACAGCTGCAACCCTAACACTGGATAGAGAACCAAGGAAAGGCAATGAACAAGTGATGGAAGGAAGGAGAGGTGGGAGCTGATGGACCTGCCATATCTGTGGGCATCCTATGTGGCAGCGGGTAAAGTGGACAAACATGTTGGAGTCAGCTGTACTGATGCACAGGGTGTTGCCAATGTAAAGTGCTGCAATGACAGTGGGTAGCAGAGGATGGGAAACGTGTCCCCCAGTGGAGACAGAGGTGGCAGGATATTTGCATTGATAGGAGGACAGAGGAGTAGTGGTGCCATGCAGACACAAAGAGCTGCAATTCAGAAAAGGGTACCAGTGCAGGACATGGGGTAGCAGCCTGCACAAGAAGACAGGACTGTACACAGATGACAGAGGCAGATAGATGGGCGGAAGGATGGTTGGCAACTGAGGTGAGGGTGTTATGGGCTGGCAGCACAAATCTGCAGAGACATGACTGTTACAGGCATGAAAATGATTTGAGTAGGACAGGCATAAAAAAACATGAACTGAGAGAAACTGAAATGTGCCTAGGAAGTCATTGTACTAACCAGTAGGCTACACCTGTACAGTTTTTTGTACAGCAATGGCTGGATACAGAAAGACTACAGATCACTGCACAAAATGCTGTGTGTGCAAGGATAGGGTAGCCCCACCAGTACCCATGATGCAATGCACATGCAGAACAGCAGTCTACAGCTGATCACCGAATGGAGAATGCACCTCAGCTTGGTAAGAAGAATTGACGGTGTGTGATACTGGCACAGAGCAGCTATAGACCATGCCACTGCACAGGTTCTGTGTTCACCCTGAGGGTGAGGATGGGCGCTCAGCACCAGGTCCGCAGTACCTGTGGTGCTAGTGATGGGCTCTGCTGAAGATCCCCATCATAATCAGTGTGTGGCAAGTGGTCCCTGCAGTGGAACATAAAATAACTCTGTGTCTATCTGTATGCCCCAGTCACATCTATCCCTGGTGGACTGGGATCCACCAAGACTAGTGCATACCCAGTGTTACAATGTGGCTGCTATGGCTACCTATTATCAGTGCAGAGGGTTGTCTGGATTTACATGAGGTTTATGTAGCAATGCCTATAGACTGCTCTCTCTGGGTCAAAGTAGTTTACAGTACATGCCCCTTGTCCCCAAAGGGCCTGCAATCAATGCTTTGTAATTGAGGGAGATGTGGCACAGACATGAGGAATGGCTGTGGGACCAGCAACCCCAGTCCCGCTGGCCAAAGGCTGTACTCCAGGGGGGCTGGACCAGTAGGCCAGATCTGTACTATGGCACTGGAAGACCAGCAGTAATGCTGGGAGTAAGCCTGAAAAACCTCAGCTGGCATCTACCAAGGTCTGACATTCACCAGCGGAAGGCACAGACAGACTACACAAGCTGCACCCTACTAGGTGTTCCAGCCATGCACATACTAACTGCAGACAATACACTAACCAGTCCATATTGCATGTTCACAGAGAAACTATGCACACCCAGCAGATACCTCAGTGATTAGGCCCCATAACAAGGAATACACAGATATCACTAAAAACAAACACTATAAAGTATGATGTGGGAACATAGCCGTGCCATGGTCACTGCTTGGTCACAGTAAGAGTGTCCTCCCAGCATGACATGCTGTGGCCACCCTGTCCATGCAGGTGGTGGTCAGGCACTACAATGTCCCAGCCATTGTCCTAACCCCCCCACCCCCGATGCAGACGCATTTTGCCCAATCTGCCCTGTCTGGGCCATACCCACAATACCTTGCTCCTCAGTATGCACATCTCCAGGCTAATGCTGGAAACAGTGTACACACTGTGGGCTCAGTGAGGAGTAGGAAGCCACAAAACAATGGATAGACATACACACACTCCTATTGCAGCATTGTGCAAAGATAGGGATGGTTGGCAACCCTGCCCACCACACTAACCCTGATCACAGTGAAGGCATTGCTAAGGTGTGCAGGATCTAGTAGTAGTGCTCTGTGATAACTGCTGCTCTGGGTGATGGAGCCAACAGCCTGACCTTCCATGAAGCTTTGGATAGTGGAGCCTGCGTGTGTGGGTGTTTGTACCCCTGTTAGCCAATACTTTGGGGATTGCACATGCTGGTGCTGTATCTGCAATGTAGGGTAAGGCTCTGCAAGATCCACAGCTGGGACCTGAACCTTTGACCCTCTTCTTTAAAGCACACTGGCTGTGTGTACTGCACCACACTGTTGCCACAGAGGAATAGTAATCCCTGGGGCTACCTTTGCTTTCAATCAGACAGACCTTGTCCATTGCACTGCACACCACGCACTGGAACAGGGCATGGCCTTGGTCCACTGCAATCGGGTGCCACTGCCCCCTCTGCCACCAACACCCCCCCCCCCCCCGCCATGCGGACATGCTCATATGCTGTCTGTGCTGGTTATGCGCAGTCCCAGGCCATCCATTGTGCAGATAGGCGGGTGAGGGGTCCATGGTAGGGAGGCATACATGGACATCCACACATCCCCCCCATCACCTCCTGCCAATGTTATGTTCCTTCCTGTCACACCTACTCATCAAGGCGGTAGCCTAGGAGCAGGGGAACTTGCCTGTCTTACTCTCTACAATTACTGTTCAAGATGGCCGCCAAGGAAGGCTGCTGGGTAATGTGGTTTTTAGAGCAAGGAGTGTGACCACACGGTAAATAGGCAAAACAGAGAATTTTATTTCGGGGTTTCCCCTCCGCATTGAATTCAAAAACCTCAACTAAACTTGGATAAACTCTCCAATAAGGCAAACAAGAATGTGAAAACAGGTTGAACACAAAAATACAGGATTTCCTTTTAAAACATCAGCTTTCCACTTCCCGTGAGGAACAAGCTTCTAAAGCTCAATTTGCTCTCCAGATTAGCTTCTTGTTATTCACTTTCAAAACAGGATTTTTACTTTATACAAGTTGGAAGACCAACGTCATTCTTTTCAACAGCTTCCTTTCTCCAAGCCATGCACAGCACAAGTCCTTAAATGGCTTTCCTGATACAGTATTTTACATAGGCAAAGAATCAGCAGCTATTCATGTTCTTGGCCAGACACAGAGAACACTGCATTTCTTCTATATCTGAACCATTAGGATCCTACAGCAAATCTATATCCATTTCATTTCCAGATTCGCTGTGTCCATCCTGAATATCAGCTGACTGGTTATTCTCCTGCCTTATCAGCTCCTGCAATCTTAACAACAGCTGTTCCCTATGGTCTCCAGCCACAGGCTCTTGCAACGGAGTTTCTCTCCCTTTCAATAAGTTAGCAAGCTCTGTTAGCATGGAGGTTTGGCAGTCACTGGCATAAGTTCTAGGCTTAATAAAGGTTTGCTTTCCAGAGTTCAGGGGCACACAGCGTTTAGCACTGTTTCTTAATTCTTTAACAATGCCTTCAGCCTGGCTTTGGTTAGGAATTACAGAAAAGACATTTTCATTACCTTCAGGGTTTAAATGCTGTCTTGAACTATTTCCCCACCTGGAAACACTTCTTTGTCCTGGAAACTGTTGCCTGCCCTGGATTCCAGAGACCCTCTGTTTCTCCTTTACTCTTGCATGTGAATCAGCCAGGTCTCTTCCTGAAGCTCCTCTTTTCAATGGAACTAAAGTACCTGCTTCCAAACCCAGCAAGCTTCTGATTCCAGGCTTGTTCCCTTCAGAATCAGCTCCCCTTACTTGAACTGCTTCTGGAACTCCACGGACTCCAAACACTGCCTGCTCATCTTGCTGCTGCTTCGTTCCTGTTCCTCTCTGCTGCATTTCTCTCTGCTGCGTTTCTGTTTGTTCTAAAACTGAAACACTTTTAAACTACTGCCTTTCAGGCACCACGCCTTTCTTCCTGCCCATGTGCAGCTCATCAGTGCTCAACCTAGCCCTGACGTCACTAGGTGGGCGGGGCTTAGCACTCGGAATACTCTGCCCTGGAGGCTTGTGGTTTCTATGGGAACTGCCTTTCTCTCAAGATTTAAAGGAACAGGGCTCCTCTCCCTGCCATTCCATTTCCTCTACAGCGTCCTCCTCACCACACATTCCCCCCCTTAAGATATTACGAGCTGGGGTGCGATTCCCATCACAGCCCGTAATTCTCACTGAATACTCAGTATCCTTCTCTTCACTGGTGAGCCTGGATAATGCATCTGCGTTCTGATGGAGCTTGCCAGCTCTATGCTCTATCCTGAAGTCATACGCTTGGAGTGCCATGCACCATCTTGTCAGTCTGGGATTGTGGTCCTTCATCTGGCCAAGCCACTTCAATGGGGCGTGATCCGTCATTAATAGGATCCTTCTGCCTGCCAAATAAAATTTTAGCGATTCCACAGCCCACTTTACAGCCAGGCACTCTCTCTCAATTGTAGAATAATTTTTCTCAGCCGGGGATAGCTTCCGACTGAGGAAAAGTACCGGATGCTCGGCGCCATCGTACTTCTGGGAGAGCATCGCTCCCAACCCCATCTCCGAGGCGTCTGTCTGGAGAATAAACGGTAGACCAAAGTCCACCCCACGCAACACTGGGGCTGCACACAGCTCTTCCTTCAGCGTCTCAAAAGCTGTGTCCGCTTCCGTAGTCCATCTCAGCTGATTAGGCATATTTTTCTTCAGCATGTCGGACAACGGTGCGCTCTTTTCTGCGAAATGCGCTATAAATCTCCGGTAATAGCCTACCAGGCCAAGAAAACTGCGCATCCGTTTCTTGCTAGTGGGCTTCGGAAAAGCTTTTACGCTTTCAACTTTATTCAATAGGGCCTTCACAACTCCATGACCCACCAGGTGTCCGAGGTATTTAACCTCCTGGCTGCCGAACAGACACTTGGCCGGATTCAGTGTCAGGCTCGCACTTCTCATTGCCTGCAACACCGCTCGTACCTGGAACAAATGTTGATCCCATCTGACACTGTGAATGATGATGTCGTCCATATACGCCGTAGCATATTCCTGATGGGGACGAAGCACCAGGTCGATGAGGCGTTGGCACGTAGCCGCTGCTCCGTGCAGGCCGAATGGCATTCGCCTGAACTGAAAGAGGCCTACTGGCGTACTGAAAGCGGTCTTCTGGCGTGATTCCCTGGTCAGGGGAATCTGCCAGTAGCCTTTTGACATATCAAGTGTCGATCCGAGGCATAGGGTATGTATCAAACTTGGAAATTGCATTTACCCTCCTAAAATCGATACAGAATCTCAGGGACCTGTCCGGTTTGGGAACCAGCACTATCGGGCTGTTCCATGGGCTTTTAGACTCCTCAATCACTCCTAGATTGAGCATCTCTCTCACTTGCTGTACTACCTCCTGCCTCTTGGCTTCTGGCAGACGGTATGGACGCTGTCATACCACTTCCCCTGGTGGCGTCAGGATTTCATGTGCGACGAGCCTGGTCTCTCCGGGCACCGGCGTCAGGACATCAGAAAAATCCCTAATCAGGCGTTGTAATTCCTGTTTCTGGGTCCACGAGAGGCCTTCTCCCATCCCTGGCTCGGGACTCTTCCGGAAATCACCCAGCTGGGGACCCAGGTCATCGTCCACCTTTTCCTCCACCGTCACTGCCAGTCCTTGCAGGTCAGCATATCCTGTAGAACTGAACCCCTGGGTTCCACGTGCTGTCTCTGAAATTATAGACACCTCCTCCAGAGTTGGGAATCCGATCCTTTCACAGATGATCTGGGCTATACGATCACCCATGCTCACTGGAAAGTCCTCCGATCCGAAATTAAATAGGAGAATCTTCACTGCACCCCTGTAATCTGGATCAATTACTCCGGCTCCGATATTGATAAAATGTTTTACTGCCAGACCCGATCGAGGTGCGATATGGCCGTAGCAGCCAAGAGGTACTTCTATCTGCAGAGCCGTATTGATCAATGCTTTGCCACGCTTAGGGATGACTATGTCCTCGGCGCTGTACAAATCAAAACCAGCAGCGTGCGGGGTGGCTCTCCTCAGGGCACGAGCTTCCGGACTCATCTTACAGTATCGTAATACAAATACGGGCTTCTTATTGGACTCCTCCTTGGGAAATTGTGGTGTGGACTTTGAACCCTTCCCAAACAACGGACTAGGGACTACTACTGATTTCACTGGCTTCGGACTGGGCATCTTAGGTGGAGTTCTCTTGACTCCCAACTCATCCTTTTTATCCAATCGTTCCTGCATACCCCTCTGGAATTGAGGCCAATCTCTTCCTAGCACAACTTCCTGGGGTAAACGGGGTACTACGGCCACAGGTATCTCTTTCTCTACTCCTAGTCCTTTTACTAGGAATTGATAAAGGGGATAGGTGGACGCAGTGCCGTGGACACACTTGATGTTAACTGTGCCAGTGGATAAACGGGGTGTCTCCCTACCTTGGGCCTTTATCCTGTTCCAGAGGACTGATTAGAACCCGAATCCAACAATGCTTTGGCTGCTATCCCTTGCACAGTGACTGCCAACAGGAAAGCCTCCCTGGCTTTCCCTGAATCATCCAATACCAAAGCGGTTCTCACTCTACAGTCACGCTGTAGGTGCTTCTCACTCCCACACTTAAAACATGTTTTCCTAACATTTTTCCTTCTCACATCTGGTAGAAAAACATCCTTAGCAACATGTTTTGGCTTCAGATCACTTTCTGACATTGCATAAGGGTCTTTTGCAAAAGATAGGCTCCTCTCTTGAGTGCCTCTATCTGCCTCGAGAAATCTCTCAGCGAGCGTAATGGCTTCTTGCGTATTTTTGCACCCTTGCAAGATCAGGAAGGAACAAATCTTTTTCCGGAATGGAAGTCATAAACTTCTCCAAAATAATTACATCAATTATCATTTCTAACGTTTTGCCCTCTGGCTCTAGCCATTTGGTAGCCAGACATTTTAGGCGGTGGAACAACGCTCTCGGTGTTTCACCAGCTGCTGCTTTAGCATGCCGAAACGTCTGGTGATACACCAAAGATGTTAGACCCATCCTCTCTTTTATGGCACGTTTTACCTCCATATAATCATTGGCAATAGGGGCTGGCACCGCTTGGTAGGCAGCTAACGCCTCGCCTGTGAGCAATAAAGCCAAGCGCACTGCCCACTGTCCCTTTGGCCACTCAGCCAGTTGAGCCACGCGCTCAAATGCCTCTAGAAAGTCATCAAGGTTGTCATTGTCCCTCAATTGCCCAAACCTTAATGTTTCTTTGGACCACAGACCAAAGATACTGGACAAACCCAGTCCTGGTGACTCTGTAGAAGGTGGATCTGTTGTCTTCTTGGAGTCTTTCATCCACGCCTGCATTAGGTCGACCAGCGGCTTCTGCTGTGCCTCTAGCCTGGCAGCAGCCCGCTCCTGGATTTCCAACGAAAGATCCTTCTGCCTCTCGAATTGGTTCGTAATCCATGATAGGACTTCCTTCACTTCCAGCGACATGTTTCCTCTGTAACGAAAAAAAAGAGAGAAAAGAGACAACCCAAGTGCGGTACCACAAAGGATGCACTACTCTTTTGTCCCCAGACTCTGCACTCCTCCCAGTACTGGTATCCTAGCTGGCCCAGTTAGATACCCTTTACCTGGTACTGGTGTGCTTCGCACTCAGCTCCAAAGTTGGGTCACCATGGGACCTTCCGTCTTCGTCACAGACTTTCTCCTCTCCCACAAAGTGGTTTTCCTGTAGACTTGGAAGTGTTCTGTCAGCTTCACGATTCTGGTGCATGCGTAGCCGAGGTCCAAAAATCCTGCCAACTACGCCACTCTGTCAAACCTACTCATCAAGGCGGTAGCCTAGGAGCAGGGGAACTTGCCTGTCTTACTCTCTACAATTACTGTCCAAGATGGCTGCCAAGGAAGGCTGCTGGGTAATGTAGTTTTTAGAGCAAGGAGTGTGACCACACGGTAAATAGGCAAAACAGAGAATTTTATTTCGGGGTTTCCCCTCCGCATTGAATTCAAAAACCTCAACTAAACTTGGATAAACTCTACAATAAGGCAAACAAGAATGTGAAAACAGGTTGAACACAAAAATACAGGATTTCCTTTTAAAACATCAGCTTTCCACTTCCCGTGAGGAACACGCTTCTAAAGCTCAATCTGTTCTCCAGATTAGCTTCTTGTTATTTACTTTCAAAACAGGATTTTTACTTTATACAAGTTGGAAGACCAACACTTGTCATTCTTTTCAACAGCTTCCTTTCTCCAAGCCATGCACAGCACAAGTCCTTAAATGGCTTTCCTGATACAGTCTTTTACATAGGCAAAGAATCAGCAGCTATTCATGTTCTTGGCCAGACACAGAGAACACTGCATTTCTTCTATATCTGAACCATTAGGATCCTCCAGAAAATCTATATTCATTTAATTTCCAGATTCGCTGTGTCCATCCTGAATATCAGATGACTGGTTATTCTCCTGCCTTATCAGCTCCTGCAATCTTAACAACAGCTGTTCCCTATGGTCTCCAGCCACAGGCTCTTGCAATGGAGTTTCTCTCCCTTTCAATAAGTTAGCAAGCTCTGTTAGAGTGGAGGTTTGGCAGTCACTGGCATAAGTTCTAGGCTTAATAAAGGTTTGCTTTCCAGAGTTCAGGGGCACATAGCGTTTAGCACTGTCTCTTAATTCTTTAACAATGCCTTCAGCCTGGCTTTGGTTAGGAATTACAGAAAAGACATTTTCATTACCTTCAGGGTTTAAATGCTGTCTTGAACTATTTCCCCACCTGGAAACACTTCTTTGTCCTGGAAACTGTTGCCTGCCCTGGATTCCAGAGACCCTCTGTTTCTCCTTTACTCTTGCATGTGAATCAGCCAGGTCTCTTCCTGAAGCTCCTCTTTTCAATGGAACTAAAGTACCTGCTTCCAAACCCAGCAAGCTTCTGATTCCAGGCTTGTTCCCTTCAGAATCAGCTCCCTTTACTTGAACTTCTTCTGGAACTCCACGGACTCCAAACACTGCCTGCTCATCTTGCTGCTGCTTCGTTCCTGTTCCTCTCTGCTGCGTTTCTGTTTGTTCTAAAACTGAAACACTTTTAAACTGCTGCCTTTCAGGCACCACGCCTTTCTTCCTACCCATGTGCAGCTCATCAGTGCTCAACCTAGCCCTGACGTCACTAGGTGGGCGGGGTTTAGCACTCGGAATACTCTGCCCTGGAGGCTTGTGGTTTCTATGGGAACTGCCTTTCTCTCTTTATTTAAAGGAACAGGGCTCCTCTCCCTGCCATTCCATTTCCTCTGCAGCGTCCTCCTCACCACACTTTCACATGGGGGAGAGATGGCTGGGGGGTGTCAGGTTGGTGATATATCAACTATTGGCTAGGGTGCACCTGGTAAACATAGGTAGATTGTGCTATGCCAGCAGACTGTGGACAGGCTAGGGCATACAATGCGGGTACAGTGTACCCAGTTTGGATTACTGGGTGTATATATGTTTCAGACAATGCGTGGTCACACCCTGCACTGCCTTACCAGGGGCTGTAGTAAAGGGTGTTCGTTTAGCTGGGTTTACGAACAGCTGGGACATATCCTGGGGAAGGTCCATAGACCCCTTGTTAGAGTGGGCCCCAGATGTGCACTGCTTGCCCCATTACAGGCATAGTGGTTCCTGGGTGACATTTGGGGTACCTACTGGGTACGTGTCCCCTGGATGGGACACTGTGGAACACAGACTACTGGGCATGTTTGACCTTCGTCAGATGCTGTCATGCTGATTTCCAGTTTCTGTGTTCCTATGTGCCACTTAGATGACAGCCTAGTCCACCCTGTACCCCAGCTACCCCCACTGCATGTTCCATCTGCAGCCCCCTTTGCCCAATTTGCACCATCACCATAGTGCCCTTTCATACTTGGGCACTATGCTGTTGCTGCAAATGGAGTACTACTATCACTTTTTTTGGGCTCCCTATCTGTGCTGTACATTGCCGACACTGAAATGGTCTCTCTCTCCTGCAAAAGTGCATTTACAGACAGGTTTTTGCTGGTGGTATAGTCCTGGCGTTACTGTTCCAGTGTTAGTGTAGCAGGGGCTTCTCCCCGCCCACTCCCCACCCACTGACCCCTTCTCTCTGCCTTCTCTCCACCCTCTGGGACATTTACCACTGCCCGTAACGTTACCGTGCTCTAACATTACCAATGCTACATTACCGCGGTTTAGTAAACATGCCCCTTAAACTTGGTAATGTACATTAAACAGGGACATTGATAGCTTGGATTTTTCTGAGACAATAGAGGGTTAAGTGACTTGCCCTGGTTTCTTGAGGCCCAATATTTGAAGGCCCTTATACGAGTAACTTTTTTATTTACCTATGTGAGGGCCTTATCCGGGATATTCGAAGGGCACCTACATGGGTAATGACCTTCAAATATCCCAGCTAAGTCCCTAATGCATCCAGATGCTATCTGCATAGCATCGGGGCATGTTAGGGGTGTTCTGGGGCAGAGGAGGGGCGGAGGAAGGGGTTACATGGGTAGCAGCGATATTCGAAGCTACCCGCGTAGCCCTCTGCGCCTTAAAAATAGGAGAGGTTTTTCCTTGCCTATCTTTAGGGTGCAGAGGCTAAGCGGGTAGCATCAAAAATCACTGCTACCCATGTAGCCTCTGCAGCTGCAGGGGTGTACAGGCTTACCCGGATTTTCACTTCCGCCGGCGCAGAAGTGAAAATCTGGGTTAAAGAGGTCAGCGGCAGGCTATGAGCCGCTGCGGTGCATAGGCTGCCCAACTCAATATGGGGCCCATGGTTTTCAAGCTAGTTCTCTAACTACTAGGCTATTCCAACACATTAGGCTACTCCTCCCATCCTTTACCCCAACCAGTTGGTTTCCACAGGATTCATCAAGTTGTCTATCTATCTTAGGATAGCAAGAAAAAGGTAAACCACTTATGACTTTTCTTTCTCTTAATACCCAAGATCCCACACAAGGCCTAAGACTAGACTACTGAGCTCTCAGCCTGCTTCTGGATAGCAGAAAACAGGCAAAAGACAATTTTTACTCCCTTCCAGGGCCCGTCCAGTGAGCGAGAATATTGTTCACACAGGGCCCTGTGCTTCAGAGGGCCCTGCGCAAACTTCATTCTCACACAATGGATGGCTTCAGAGGTGAGCCAGGGAAACCTGCACGAGGCCCTGACTCATAAGAACATAAGATATGCTATACTGGGTCAGACCAAGGTCCATCAAGCCCAGAATCCTGTTTCCAACAGTGGCCAATCTAGGTCATACGTACGTAGCAGTTTCCCCAAAAGACACAGGTTCCACAATGCTTGTACTGGGTGAAGCATTGATATCCTGGGTAACTTCTTAATAATGGTTTATGGACCTTTCTTCCAGGAACTTGTCCAAACCTTTTTTAAAACCAGCTACACTAATAGCCTTTACTACATCCTCTGGTAACAAATTCCAGAGTTTGATTACACGTTGAGTGAAAAAAATATTTTCTTTTATTATTTATTTATTTAACAGCTTTTATATACCGCACTCTTCATCATCAGCGCAGTTTACATTTTAACAATTCGTACTTAAGCATGAACATATATTAAGTTTACAGATAACAGGGAATAAACATGGATAATTGGGGTTAAATAAATAACAAGAATTCAAACTATTTACAGCAAATTATCATATGTTTATAGTTCTAAAGCTTAGGGATCTAAGAGGGTTTGAAATGGGGGTTTACTTGACTAACCATGATCATTGGTTCATGTTGGGAGGCTTCATTGCATGTCCCCTAGTCTTTCTATATTCTGATAACGTAAACAATCGATCTACGTTTACCCGTTCCACTCCATTCATTAATTTATAGACTTCTATCATATCTCCCCTCAGCCGTCTCTATTCCAGGTTAAAGAGCCCTAACCTTTTTAGCCTTTCTTCATAGGAGTATCGCTCCATCCCTTTACCATTTTGGTGGCTCTTCTCTGAACCTTTTCTAATATCGCTATATCCTTTTTAAGATACGGCGACCAGAATTGCACACAATATTCAAGGTGCGGTCTCACCATGGAATGATATAGAGGCATTATAATATCTTTTGTTTTATTTTCCATTCCTTTCCTTATGATACCTACCATTCTATTTGCTCCCTTGGCCACCACTGCACACTGGGCCGAGGGTTTTAACATGTTATCCACAATGACGCCTAAATCTTTTTCCTGGGTGGTGGTTCCTAATGTGCATCGTGTAACCATAGTTTGGGTTGTTCTTCCCTAGGTGCATAACTTTGCACTTGTCCACATTAAATTTCATCTGCCATTTTGATGCCCAGTCTTTCAATTTATCAAGATCCTCTTGCAATTTTCCACTATTCTTTGGGTTTTAACAACTTTAAATAGTTTTGTGTCATCTGCAAATTTGATAACCTCACTCGTTATTCCACTTTCCAGGTCATTTATGAATATGTCAAAAAGCAGCGGACCCAGCACAGATCCCTGGGGTACACCACTATTCACCTTTCTCCATTTTGGAAAATTGGCCATTTAGCCCTACCCTCTGCTTTCTATCTTTTAACCAGTTCCTGATCCACAGTAGTACACTGCCTCCTATCCCATGACTCTTTAGTTTTGCCAAAAGTCTCTGATGAGGGACGTTGTCAAAGGCTTTCTGAAAGTCCAGATACACTATATCAACCGACTCACCTTTGTCGACATTTTTATTCACACCTTCAAAAAAATATAACAGATTAGTAAGACAAGATCTTCCTTGTCTAAAGCCATGTTGGCTGTCTCCTATTAAGCCATGACTATCTACATGCTGAGTAATTTTATTCTTTATGATGGTTTCTACCATTTTTCCTGGTGCTGACGTCAGGCTCACCGGTCTGTAGTTTCCCGGATCACCCCTGGAACCCTTTTTAAAAATTGGTGTTACATTGGCGATCCTCCAATCTTCAGGTATTAGAGATGATTTTAATGATAGTTCACAGATTACTAATAGCAGGTCTGCAATCCCATATTTTAGTTCTTTCAACACCCTTGGATGTATACCATCCGGCCCAGGTGATTTGCTACTCTTCAGTTTATCTAATAGTTGTAATACATCTTCCCAATGTATCGATATTTCCTTCAATTCTTCCTCACCTTTAAATACCACTTCAGTCATGGGTAACATCCCTACATCTTCCTCAGCAAAGACCGAAGCAAAGAATTCATTCAGTCTCTCCGCTATCGCCTTGTCGTCTCTTAGTGCCCCTTTAACTCCTCTATCTTCTAATGGACCAACTGACTCTCTCACAGGTTTTTTGCTACGAATGTACTTGAAAAAGTCTTTATTTTGCATTTTTGCTTCCGCAGCAAGCTTCTTCTCAAATTCTCCCTTTGCCTGCCTTATCAATCACTTGCATTTGACTTGCCAGTGCTTGTGCTTTTTCCAGGTTTCGTCGTTTGGCTCTTTTTTCCATTTCCTGAAAGATGCTTTTTTGGCAACAGCAGCCTCTCTGACCTCCCCTTTAAACCATGCTGGCAGTTTTTTGGACTTCCTTACACTTTTCTTAAAGTGTGGAATACAGCTGGTCTGGGCTTCCAAGATAATATTTTTCAACAACACCCAAGCTTGATGTAAGTCTTTAACCTTTGCAACTGCTCCTTTTAGTTTTTTATTAACTGTTTTCCTCATTTTATCATAGTCTCCCTTTCGAAAGTTAAAAGGTAGTACTGTGGATTTCCTTACTATCCCTCCTTCACTAATTAAATCAAAGGTGATCATGCTATGATCACTATTTACCAAGCCCTGATCATTCCCCATTTCGATTATGCGAACTCCATACTACAAGGGCTCCCCCAATCCACCTTGAGCCCCCTGCAAATTGCTATGAACAGTGCAGCGCGGGTACTCTTTGGGGCTTCCAGGAGAGACCATGTTACACCCCTCCTGAAACAGTTACACTGGCTCCCCATCCAAGCCAGAATCAGTTTTAAAACCTTGCTGATGACCTTCAAAGCTGGCAAGGGGCTCTCCTCCTCCTCACTATCTGAACTCATTCAACCACTTGCACCTAACAGACCAAGAAGAACTGCAGAGTCCAACATGCTAACAATCCCAAAAGCAATGATAAGTTGCACCAAAACAACAGCTAACAGAGCTTTCAAACTCTGCGCCCCAAGACTATGGAATACCCTACCTGCACAGATTAGGGCAATCCCCAACGTGAGTCAGTTCAGGAAGGCCCTTAAACATTTCCTCTTCATCAAATATCTCACTGACAACACCGACCCTCAGTCCCACTTGAATAGCGAGCGCCTCAGCAATTGTAGTAGTCAACCAGGCATGACCTCGCAACATGTGTCCCCAACAATGTAAAACAACTAACAAGATCCTTTTCTCACTACACTTCTTATGTATATAGTTCACCCTGTTATCCAAGTTCCATATCCTTGTTAATTGTAATGACCAGACATATGCAATTTGTCGGATGTTTTTGTTCTATGTAAACCGCGCTGATGTCAAATAGTGCGGTATATAAGAAATGTTAATAAAAATAAATAAAAATAATAATAAAATAAATTGAAATCACCCATTATTATTACTGCGCTGTAACTTTTGTTAGCTTCCTTGATTTCTTTGAGCATTTCATCATCCATTTGTTCATTCTGGCCAGGCGGTCGATAGTACACCCCCACTGCCATCGCCTACCCCTTTTTCCATGGAATTTCAATCCGTAGAGATTCTACAGCAAATTTTGTTTCCTGCAAAACTTTAATCCTTTCTGACTCAATGCCCTCTCTAACATAGAGCGCAACCCCTCCACCAATTTGATCAGCTCTATCATTACGATATAGCAGATAACTATATACGTTGGAATCCACTTTATGTAGAAATATCCAAAAATGTGTAACCCAAAAATGTGTAATCCAAAAATGCGTAAGCCAAATATGTAAATATGAAGAGGTGTAATTACAAAAATGTGGAAATGTACAAATTGTAACCCAGAAATGTGTGAATACGTATGTATAAATGTAAATATGTATAGTTCATTCCCCCATGACACTAACCCTGTGTGCTGTGACCTCCCCTCAGATCCATGTATTTACTCTCCCCTCCCAGTCCTGATTTGACACCACCAAAAGAAGAATCGAACCGCTGCTGATCGCTGGAAGCAGCGGTATATAAGTGTGTATTAAATAAATAAATAAATAAATAGTTTGTACCCAGGTATCACAGTGTCCCACTGGTTGTCCTCCTTCCACCATGTCTCTGATATTCCAATCATATCTAACCTCTCATTTAGTGCTATATGTTCTAACTCTACCATCTTATTTTTTAGATTTCTAGCATTTGCATATAAGCATTTTAGAGACTGTATTTTATTCATATTAATTTGGCTATTGGTAGACATGGGTAATTTGGGATCTTTAAGCTCTATCTCCTCCATACTCGAGGGCATTTGGGCTACTTTACTCTTTTTTGGAACCTCTCTGCTTTTGGTAGTATCCTTCAAGGATACATTCTTCCGAACCATCTGCTCTTGGGCAACTGTCGGCTTTCCCCTATTATCTAGTTTAAAAGCTGCTCTATCTTCTTTTTAAAGGTTAATGCCAGCAGCCTGGTTCCATCCCGGTTAAGGTGAAGCCCATCCCTTCGGAAGAGCACCTCCTTTCCCCAGAATGTTCCCCAGTTCCTAACAAATCCAAAACCCTCATCTCTGCACCATTGTCTTATCCACGCATTGAGACTCCGGAGCTCTGCCTGCCTTTTGGGACCTGCGCGTGAAACGGGAAGCATTTCGGAGAACGCTATCCTGGAAGTTCTGGATTTCAACTTCCTACCTAAAAGCCTAAATTTAGCCTCCAGAACCTCTCTACCACATTTTCCTATGTCATTGGTACCGACATGTACCAAGACAGCAGACTCCTCCCCAGCACTATGTAAGACCTTATCTAGGTGGCGCGTGAGGTCCACTACCTTCGCACCAGGCAGGCATGTTACCAGGCGATCCTCACGTCCAGCAGCCACCCAGATATCTACATGCCTAATGATTGAATCACCAACTATAACGGCTGTCCTAACCCTTCCCTCAAGGGCACATGGCCCTGGAGAAACTTCCTCGGTGCGAGAGGGTTTTACATCACCTGGAGGACAGGTCCTAGTTACAGTATCACTTCCTGCCACACCAGGGTGATGCTGTCCTATCATGTGACCTCTCTCCTCCATGGCAACAGGGATGCCGCAGACTGGAGGTGGGACTTCAGGACTATATCCCTGTAGGTCTCATCTATGTACCTCTCTGTCTTTCTTATGTTTTCCAAGTCTGTTACTCTAACCTCTAGAGAATGGACTCGTTCCCTGAGAGCAAAGAGCTCCTTGCACCTAGTGCACACGTAAGACCTCTCACCAACTGGGAGAAAATCATACATGTGACACTCAATACAAAAGACTGGAAAGCCCCCATCTCGCTGCTGGACTGCTGTCTGCATCTTAGTTTTAAGTTTGTGTTTAGATCTTTAAGTTCTTTACTTACTAAGGGTTGCTATGGATATTTATACTAATAAAACTGTACTTAATACGTTTAATATACCTTGTTCACCTGAAGCTTAATTAATCTCAGGTCCTTAGTGTATGACTGATTTGGGTAAGGAGCTTCACCTGAGAGCACCTCCTATCTTTGAAGATGTGTAAGTACCTATAAAGTTACGATTATCCCATGGGTGGGTGGGTGGGTGTTGGGGAGGGAGGGAGGGAAATAGCACTTATTAAAAGAGGGCTGCTACACAGTACCCTCTCTTGTGCTGCTGAGGTAAGCTATATTCTTATTTGATTTAAATTATAGCTCTTTGCTGCTGCTAGGCTCCAACTTATTATGAAATTTAAACTACAAGCTCTCTGCTGGGTTCTAAATTTAACCAGAAAGCTCTCTTCTGTGTTTTAAATTTAAACTAAAAGTACTTTGCTGATGCTAGGTCCTGAGTGACTATTCAATTTAAACCACAATCTCTCTGCTGGGTTCCAAATTTAACCAGAAAGCTCTCTTCTGTGTTTTAAACTAAAAGTACTTTGCTGATACTAGGCCCTGAGTGACTATTAAATTTAAACTACAAGCTCTCCACTGCGTATGAAATGTAACCAGAAAGATTTCTTCTGTGTTTTAAATTTAAACTTAAACTGCTGCTACTAGGCCCTGACTGATTTAACAAAAATAGTGGGTTCACAGATTAATTAGCTTTAAAACAAAGAATTCCTTTAAGAAAATTCCCAGAAGTATATACTCACAATTGCAGATCTCTCTCCAGAAGTAACAGTCCCCTTTTCTAGTCCTTCAAGACTGAGGATCACAGAGCTCTGGTTGAGCTATTTATGCCTGTGCTGCTGAGGTAAGCTGTGACCAACTTCCTGGGTGATTAACAGTCCTTGCTTGGATAGAAGGAGTCTTTCAAAATGGCCTTTTGACCTGCCACCTGGTGTTAACACCCATTGAAAATGTTTCACAGGTCTCTTGCCTCCTAGGTAGAAAGGTTCTTTGTAAAGGTCTCTAGAAGACTTTATTTGTTGCTCAAAGAGTACTGACCCTCTTTTGCCTTTTGTGCTAAGCTATATTCTGATTTGATTTAAATTATAGCTCCTTGCTGCTGCTGCTAGGCTCTAACTTTTAATGAAATTTAAACTACAAGCTCTCTGCTGGGTTCTAAATTTAACCAGAAAGCTCTCTTCTGTGTTTTAAATTTAAACTAAAAGTACTTTGCTGATGCTAGGCCCTAAGTCTCTATTAAATTTAAACTAAAAGCTCTCTACTGGGTTCCAAATTTCACCAGAAAGCTCTCTTCTGTGTTTTAAATTTAAACTAAAAGTACTTTGCTGATTCTAGGCCCTGAGTGACTATTACATTTAAACTACAAGCTCTCTACTGGGTATGAAATGTAACCAGAAAGTTCTCTTCTGTGTTTTAAATTTAAACTTAAACGGCTGCTACTAGACCCTGACTGACATGGAGGGATGGATGGAGGGAGTGAGGGGGGCTGACATGGATAGAGGGGCTGACTTGGAGGGAGGGAGGGAGGGGAGCTGACATGGATGGATGGATGGAGGGAGGAAAGGGGGGCTGACATGGTGGGAGGGGGGCTGACATGGACAAAGGGAAGAGATGGGGAGACATACCGGACAGACGGGGGATAAATGCTGGACAGAGGGGAGAGACAGTGCAGGTTAGGATTATAATGGGCAGATGAGGGGGCTAGGACTGGTAATGGGTTGATTAGGGAAGGCTAGGACTGGGAATGGACTGATCAAGGTGGGGTTGGGACTGGTAATGTGCTGATAGGGGGGTAGGACTGGTAATGGACTGATGGGGGGCTAGCATTGGAAATGAGCTGATCGGGGAGGTTAGGAGTGGAAATGGGATGACGGGGGGGGGGGCTGATTAGCGGAGCCTAGCATTGGTACTGGGGTTGAGGAGGGACTAGCACTGGAAATGAGCTGATTAGGGGAGGCTAGGACTGGTAATGAGCTGATGGGGGAGGTTAGGACTGGAAATGGGCTGATTAGAGGAGCCTATGACTGGTAATGGGCTGATGGGGGGGGGGGGGTAGGACTGGTAATGGGCTGATTAGGGAAGCCTAGCACTGGTAATGGGGTTGAGGAGGGACTAGCACTGGAAATGAGCTGATTAGGGGAGGCTAGGACTGGTAATGAGCTGATGGGGGGTGGTAGGACTGGTATTGGGCTGATTAGGGGAGGCTAGCACTGGTAATGGGGTTGAGGGGGAACTAGCACTGCAAGTGAGCCGATTGGGGGGCTTCGACTGGGAATGGGCTGATTGTGTGGAGGGGAGGATAGAGCTGCTGGCCCTGGCAGAAAACTGTGGGCTAAGGCTACAAATGGGCTGATACGAGGGGCTGGGAGAATGGAACTGGAAGGGAGTGGATCTGAGAGGGGTTGTGATGGTATTTGTACTAGAAGGGACTGGTCAGTGGGGAAGGAGGGAGACTGGAAGGGAATGGACACCAGTGGCAGTCATGGGAATGCAAGTTGACATTGGGAGGTACTGAGAGTGAGGACTGGAAAGGGGCTGATACTGGGGAGGGTTACTGGAACTGGAAATAGGCTTTTGGAAAGAAGTGAAGAAAATGAAAAAAGAGATAAGAAATGGCAGATGGACCATAGACCACAGAAAGAGAGCTAAGAGAAGACAGGAAAGCAGAAGCCTCAGATCGGGACCAGCATGATCAGAGAATAAATTGGTCAGACAACAAAGGTAAAAAAAATAATTTTATTTCATATTAGTGATTTGACTACAAAATCATCATAATTTTGAAATCAAATATTGTTACTTGTTATTGTGGTTTAAATAAGTAAATTTTATAAATAAAAACATATTGCAAAGGCCTATAATATATTAATAATTCAACAAATATATTACAGCGACAATGCATTAACAATAAAGGAAGAGAGACACATTTGATTTTATCATTGGGGGTCATCACAAGTTGACCAATGGTAAAAGGGGTCACGGTACAAAAAAGGTTGATAACCACTGCTGTAAGGAGAGGCAAAGGGGGGGGTGTTCATTCACCCAAGGAACACAAGAATAACAGGAGTCTCCTCGTTAGAAGCACATAAAAGAGTGAAAGGATTAGGGTAGAAAGTGGGAAAAGGATCTGTTGAAGTAGAAGATAGACAGAGGTCAGAGCTCTGCTGAGGAGTGCATCTGGATCTATTGACTGCTGACAACTTCAGAGGGAAGAGTGAGGCCTTTTGGTGCATCTCAAAGCTGACCTGTAGAGTCCTGAATTCCAGGAGCATCCCGAGCAGGCAATGAAAAAGTGAGGAGTACTTTTGGGCACTGAGAGGTGAAGTGTATTTTGAGCAATGAAAAGTGCATTTTTGGGCACTGAGACCCCTATACTGTTGAGAACTTGCTGAGAATGCAAATAGAAGGGATTTGGTCTGACATTCCAAATATATTCCAGAGAAAGAGGAGGAGGTTGCAAAAGAGGATATACCTGGGAGCCCCAGCATCCTGCTGGACTCCATCCATAGGAAGGAGACTAGAGACCATATACAAGGACTACAAATTATATTTACCTCATAGCACTTAAAGTACTTTACTATTTGGACTGTTTATTTGCTCCTCAACCTTTATCTACTTTTTAGATATACAGTACATACTTATTTTATGGGGGTTGCCTATTAAAGCCATAGGCATAGTTAGGTGGGAAAAGGGGGGCAGTGCCTCCCCCAAAGATTGCAGCACTAATGGCAAACTGGTCCCCCTGCCCCCACTGCCAGTATGACATCCTTACCTTTTGCCACCCCCCCCCCCCCTCCGAAAGTAAAAAGGCAAACTACTCCTATGATTAAAGTGCCCTGGAAGTCCCATTGAAATATTTTGCCTGCTTGCTCTTTGAATATGCTAGATTAGAACTTGAGAGAAAATTTTCCCAATCCACTAGCACCATAAAATATGCCATGCTGTGTCAGACCAAGGATCACTATCAAACCCAGAATCCTGTTTCTAACAGTAGCCAATCCAGGTCACAAGTAGCTGTCAGGTTCCCAAAAAGGTTCACAGATTCCAAGTCGCTTATCCCAGGGGTAAGCAATGGATTTCCCTGGTCCTCTTAGTTTATGGATTTTTTTTTCCAGAAACTTGTCCAAACCTTTTTTAAAACCAGTTACACTAGGAGCTTATACTACATCCCCCGGAAACAAATTTCTGAGTTTGATTATGCATTGAGTGAAGAAATATTTTCTCTGATTAGTCTTAAATGTGTTACCGTGTAGATTCATAGTGCATCCCCTGGTCCAGTATCCTACCTAGCCCTGTGCAAGCGGTGCAGCGCATAGGGTGCGAAGACTTAGGGAGCACATTTTGGTTGCCTGATGTTGCCCTGCCGCTGCTACTTTTTGTTCTCTCAGCGGCAGCAGGGCACAGCAGGCAGCCGAAATGTGGTCCCTAAGCCTTTTCATGGGTCTTTCTGGAGGTCTGGCCTCTCCCTGCTCTAACGTGATGTCAGAGCAGGGAGGGATCAGATCTGCTGCTGCTGCTGCTGCCATGACTTGCATATCGGGCGCATGCCGCCCCCATACCTTAGTCCAGCGATGCCTGCTCTTGCCCTGCTGCCGTTGCCACCGTGGAGAAAACAGAGGGCGGCAGAAGCAGGGCAGGAGCAGGCAGCGGCTAGACAGGAGGAGGGGGGGCGCCCTTGATGTGCAAGTCGCACAGGATGCGATTCTAGCTCGGTACGGTCTTTCTATTTTTTGAAGGAGTAAACAACTGATCTATGTTTACTTGATTCACTCCGTTGTTTTGTAGACCTCTATCATATCTCGCCTCACCATCTTTTTTCCAAGTTGAAAAGCCCTAACTTATTAAGCCATTCCTCATAGAGGTATCCTTCCATTTCCCTTTATCATTTTGGTGGCTCTTCTTGATGAGATCTGTGTGAAGACAGAGTGTTTTGTGCAAGATGGGGGTGTGCAGAGGTAAGAAAAATTCACTTATTTGGGGGGTTCACAAATTTGTCTTGATTTTTGGGCATTTTTTTTTCAGTTAGCTTCACACATTCATTTTAATAGCGAATTTTTAGTGCACACTAAGAGATATGTTTACTAAACTGCGGTAACATAGCAGCAGCTATGTTAATGCATGTTACGTAATATTAATGCGCGTTAATGTTACCTAACGTGCGTTAACGTCACCGGCCGCGGTAAGTCCTGCAGAGGGTGGAGAGAGGGCGGAGAGAAGGGGTCAATGGGCGGGAGTGGGCAGGGAGAGGCTCCTGCCACACTAATGCAGGGAAATGAAGGGCTGAAAATTACCACGAATGAAAAGCTGTCGTTAGATGCACATTTGCAGGAGAGAGAAACCATTTCAGTGTCAGCAATGTACAGCATAGGAAGGGAGCACAAGTAAAGTGATAGTAGTGCTCCATTTGCAGCAACAGCATAGTGCCCAAGTATGAAAGGCCACTATGGTGATGGTGAAAATGGGGGATAGGGGGCTGAAGGCGGGACATGCAGTGGGGACAGCTGGGGCACAGGGTGGACCAGGCCGCCGCCTAGTTGGCACATAGGAACACAGAAACTGGAAATCAGCAAGACAGCAGCTGACCAAGGCCAAACATGGCCAGTAGTCTGATGCTGCAGATATGGCAGGTCCAGTAGCTCCCAGCTCTCCCTCCTTCAGTCACCTGTTCATAGCCTTTCCTCGGTGCTCTATCCAGTGTTAGGGTTACATCTGTTTCTATGCCTCACAGGTCATGCATGTCAACCTGAGGCACCTTACAGCCCTTAGGGCACACTGACCTAGAGCACCGTAACATTGTTAGGGCACCTTAACCTATGGTGCCATAACCCAGGGTGCCTTCTAAGGTGCCTTGACCAGGGGTGCCTAATTTATTTATTTATTTTATTTATTTACATTTCTTATATACCGCACTATTCGATATCAGCACGGATTACATCGAACAAAAAATTTCAGAACATATACATGTGTCTGAGTTTACAATAAAACAGGATTACAAAACTTGGATAACAGGTAATTACAAGTAACAGGAACAGCCAACTTGGGCACTAATAAGGTGCCTAACCTAAGGAGCCCTATAAGGTGCCTTATAAGGCGCCTTAGCCTAGGCACCCAGTAAGGTGCCTTATAAGGCGCCTTAGCCTAGGCGCCTTGTAAGGAGCCTTAGCTTAGGGTGCCCTATAAGGTGCCTTATAAGGTGCCTTGTAAGGTGACGTTAACGCGCGTTAGGCACCTTGTAACGCGTGTTACCTGTCACGGCTTGCTGTAACAATGCACCACCCACGTCTTTATATGTGTATCTGTAACATTACCAGGGAACCTAACGACGGTAACAGTACCGCAGTTTAGTAAACATACCCCTAAATTGATTTAATGTGCACTAGCCAATGAATTAAGGCACGCTAAAGTCATTAGTATATGTTAAACCATTTTAGCACACACTAAAAGGAGCATATTCAAAGCATTTTAGCCAGTTAACAGACCTGCGAACTGGCTGAAAAACACTCAGCGGGATATTCAAGAGCATTAACGTGGTTAGTACTGCTGAATATTCCCTCCTAACCATGTTAAATGTTCCAACAGGCAGCCACTTTAACAGTGCTGGCCACCACCGCTGAATATGCCCCCCCCCCCAAAGATTTTAAGGTACACTAACAAAATGAATGCACACCCCTAGAGTGGGAGATTTCCCTATTAGAGCCACAGATACTAGTAAAGAAATATCTTTTGTAGGGACCCCGAGGCAACTCTCACCCTGACAGATGGAGGACCAGCCACAAAGGCAAGGACAAAAAGGTACTGGAAGTTCTCCAGGCACCTCAGAAGGAACATTGTGGCCTTTTGACCTTTATTTTCTTTTACTCTGGAAAATGCTGCTTCCTTGTACTTTATGGAAGCTTTCTAAATTTTTAAATATTTCTATCACATTCCCCTTTCCTCCGATGAACATATATTGGGTTCCTTACATCCCACTCCTGTATGGTTTTGCAAATTGTATTGTGGGTCCTGTATGGTTTTGCAGATTCTTCTCTGAATGCCTTTCAGACTCCTGCTTGCTTGTCTCTCTTGGCATTTTGCATTACTTACACATATTCAGAATACAGACCTTTTTCACTGAGTTATTGATTTTTCTGTTATCAATTAATGAGCAGTTATAATTAGTATCCCGCATGGCTTTTATTTTAAGTGTTTACCTTTCCCTGGACATGTTGTCCTTAAATCCAGGTCGTCAAGGTTAGCAGAACTGTAACTCTGAACATTAGTCATGCCCTTGGTAAATTTACTAAATGAAATGGAAAAGGGATTTTGAAGGGACGAGGGAAGCCATCTTGTGAAGTCTAGGCATAGTCTGAATTTGCCTGAGTTATCATGGTAGAATTCTCTCTCTCTATTGCTTGGCAGATAAGGAAAAATGTTGAAGCTGTAATGCAGTGGTTCTCTCCAGGTTTTATTATACATATGGAACCCCTGCTATGTGTGACCCTTACAGCGGTCCCCTACACTAAAAGCAGACAGTGCTTACAACCATCCATAAGCAAGGTAGTTTTTCAGTCTCTACTCTTGGAGAAAAATTAGTGGACACTGAATGCGACCAGCATACACTGTGGGGCCTAGGGTACTTAAGCTCCACTCGCTACTCTACTTTTCTCAAAATAGCCGTCTAGACCAGAATGTATGTTCTGAACCAAAAGGGCTTACTGAAAAACCTTTGAGTCTCTGATAACAGCAAAACTTTAACTAGCAGAAACATTAAGAATAGAACTATATTACAAGCAGTTAACTCCTTTTCCTTTCTCCTCAAAATATGTTGCAAGCAGATAAATTCTCCTCTTGCTCTGTTATATTACAATAAGGCACGTATAGTACTCTTCCCTGAGTCCTGGAGCTTGGCTGAGATTACCCTGAGTGAGAACCTCCCTCCTGTGCTAATACTCTTTCTCGTCGTACCTGGAGCTGGGGCAGGTTTCTCTCCTTGCTCTGGTATCACTGGTCACTGGTGAACTCCTGTGGTTCCTCTCCTGCTGAGAGTTGGTGACTTCTGTAAATGCAGGTCCCCAATACTGCTCTGCAGGTTCTCCTTGCTCTGGCGTCATTGGATTGTTGAGATGTGGATGGACTTCTCTTTCTCCCTTGGAATATGTTTCTCCCCTATTTGTCCTCCTTGACTCCTTTACCTTTCCACAGTTACAGCAGCTCTGCT
Source organism: Ichthyophis bannanicus (assembly GCA_033557465.1). Lineage (NCBI taxonomy): Eukaryota > Metazoa > Chordata > Amphibia > Gymnophiona > Ichthyophiidae > Ichthyophis > Ichthyophis bannanicus. The sequence continues at coordinate 802,478,547 of CM066035.1, read as the reverse complement.
GCTGAGCAAGTGGAGCTGCTGGTGGGGTTTGCAGAATTGCTTAGGAATTCAGGGTATAGGTTTCAGCTCAAGACACCTTCTTACCCCTCAGCTCTCTCCTTTGATGCTACTTGACCTGTGGCTCTCTCTGGATGGTATGAGGGCTGGGGAATAGCCACAAACAGACTGTTCACTCCTTCCTCATGGTACAGTGGCTGGATGCCAAAGACAGAGCTCTGCCTTTGGAAGTGGTTTATATAGGAGATGTATTTTTCCTCACAAAGGAATCTCTTCCCAGCGTTTTTTAAATGGGCTGAAGGTAATCTCTCCTGTTCTGGAAAATTACCAGGTCATATCCAGGATAAATCATAGTAATTTAATAGGGACACTGGAGATATCTGCTGCTCAAAGCAGTGACATTCAAGGTACACATAGGTAGCGGGGCTTCCAAATAAGAAAATTTCTGGAGCATGCTCCCATTCTGTGATATGTAATAAAGGGATATAATAGAGGATGGGCTAAGAGATTCATCACTGTCAGTGGGTGTATCCTTCTACAGTTTTTAGTGTGAACTATAAAGACCCTGGTCTATGGGGTGGTGGTGTCTTTTGGTGGAAGTCTTTTGCCAGTGTTGTACAGGAGCTGCCTGAATCCTCATAAACTTAGAGCTCCTGTGGAACAGTCAATGGAGCTGCCTCTCTGCCTGCCCAGCTAGGCCTTGAGAGAAGGAAAGAAGGTCTGACAGAGAAGGATAGAGTAGACGGAAAAAGACTAGAGAGGACTATGGTCATAAAGAGGATCGGAATGGAGTACCAGCTATTATCAGCTACTGAAAAGCAGCAGACGTCTGAAGGGACTCAGCCAAGTGTTCCTGAAGGAGACCAGTTTCCGAAGTGAGCTTTTTGGTATATCTCAAAAGGTTACTGGGACTTTAAGGTACATCCTATTTCATATTCTGGGAAGTCCAGATTGTGAAGTGAAGGCCCGAACCCTGGTGAATTCCAACCGCACAGTAAGGATTTTTTTTTTTAGTATTTCTGGCAATATACTGGCCAGTGAGGAATTGCTGAGATATTTGAATGGATTTTGTCTTTGAGTGAGAGATGTGCTTTTCTTTATTTCGGTCCTTCCCCAAAGGTGCTCTTTTGTAGAATGGTTTTGGACTTTTTGTAGAGTCCAGAGCACAATAGCACAGTGTACTTAAGAAAGGTACCCAATAGAATTGGGGATATTTTGGGGAGAATTGTATATAACCTTTGGATCTGTTCCCCCTTACTAGGTAGTTCACTCTGTGGCTGGGACCAAGACAAGGACCATAGCACAAGACCCAGGCATAGTAACATGATGAATAAGCTCACTACACCTGCTTAATTCCAACACTCAAATGAGTCCACCATCAGAAGAGCCCCATCACTCGCCGCACCCATTCTATGGAACTCTCTACCTGAACATATGAGATCCACAAAGGTCATCAAGGACTTCCGCAAGATGTTAAAAACACTTCTGTTCTGTGAACACTATGGATCTTCCCAATGCCCATAGCCAACGTCTGTTAGCCAGCCTCCTTTTATCCCTTTTATTCCTTTCATCCCCCTTCTAAATTATATCTAACTTATCAATGTAAACCATTTTGATTGAAGGAGAAGGTGGTATATAAAACTGAATAAATAAATAAAATAAATAAATAAACTCTCCTTGTTCATGAAACACCTGGGATACAGTGTCATGATGCAGGACCAGCAAGCCCTGGGAGGTCACCAGGCCCTGAGAACACTCACTCTTCATGCTCTCCACTCTCAAGAATGCAGGGTCCAGTTCAGATGCATGCTCTGAACCAATAAAAGTTTACTTAAAGTCTTTAGATATCTGAATGGGTATAAATAAATAAAATCTTTTTGAGAAAAATATTAGACTCACAATGCAATTCTTCTTTGCCTCCACCTCTATGCAGAGAAACTCCACTCTCTAGGTCCTTCTGCTCCCTGTTCCAGGGTCATATTCTGAGACTTCCACAACTAAAGGAAACCTCTGTCTCCTCCTTAAACATTGTTCCCTTTCAGCAGCTGGATATCGATTTCAGACTCCAGCAGTGGTCCCTCTGACTCTGCACAGGGATGCTTGACTTTTTGAATGGAGGAAGGGAAAATGTGCACTTTTTAACTTCTTATTTTTAGAAAGGCAGGAGTAGGTATAAAGGTTGCTAAAATTAGGATGCATGAAAGATAGAGTTTTCAATCAGTATTACTCTTTGTCAGTCCTCAACACAACAGCTGTGTGTGCAAAATCCTGGTGTAGACAAAAGTCTGTTACCCTCTAAACTATATCAATTTGATAACTGGTCTGAGATCCATAGAGGAGAATGGATTCAACCACCTCCCATAGTGATAAATACCAGTTGCCTCTCCTGACAATTCCACCTTTTGCTTTCTCAATGATTTTGACTCTTGCTTTTCCTTCTTTCTGGAACCATCTTCCTCTTGCATCATTCTTGGGGATTTTAGCATTCTCTGACTCTCATGCCTCACAGCAATTTTCACCTCCTTATTCAACTTCCAACTGTGTTCTACTGCACCTACTCACCAGTAAGGACACCGCCTCGACCTTGCCTTTTTCTCTAGCTGCTAGACCTCAAACTTCTCCACCTCAGTTCTTTTCTATCTGACGATCATCTGTTAACTTTCACTCCTACATCAAATGTTCTTCTTATCAATCCTTATTCCTATCATCTCTAACCGTAAAGATATTTTTCCAAAAAAGCATCCTGCTGCAACTATGCTAGACCCTTAACCTTTCTGCCCTTTTACTTTTTTTTAAATTCTTTAAAATATTAGCTTCATTCAAGCTTCATGCTAATGTACACTCCCTCATTTAATTCTTATGTCCATTATTTCTCCCCCAGGGCATATATAAAAATTATTTTTCTTTATCTGAGTGGAGGCAGCATTACTTCTTTTATTTTAATTTAATCTTCCTCTCGGTCACGTTCACCGACACAATCTCACTTTCACTCCTAACCATACCCTACCACAGTTTCGCCCAGTTTTCACCAACACATTTAGGAATCTTCAGACTATTGACTCTTCAGCTCTCTTCATTGCTGTCTCATCTCCTCTCTAATCCCCTGTGTCATCTGAGTCTGTTGATGAGGCGGTCTCTTCTTAAAACACTATACTTTGCTCTGCTTTGGATGCTTTCTCTCCTCCCATTCCATATCCTGTGAGCAATACCATATTTCAACATTGGCTGGCCCCCATAATCCACTACCTATGAGTGTCCCAAAATCCACTGTCTATGTGCCTTTCACTAAAATGACATGCCCACGCTGACTTCATACATTTCAAATTCTTGCTAACCTCCTTTAAGTCTGCTTTAGCACTCACTAAGCAAGAGTACTATATCCATCTGACAAACTGTCTTGCCCCTGACCCCTGACATCTCTTTCACATGCTCTCTCCTCAAAGTGCCTCTGCCTCTGACCCCTCCTTTAATTTCTGCCCAGACCTTGGCTGACTACTTTTATGGCAAGGTTCACAAGATTAGTCTTGAGTTCTCCACTGAGTCACCTCCATCTCCCCTTTCCCTGCTTCGTTCTCAAATCCTCCCTTCATCGCCTGCCAGTCTTTCTTCCTAAGGAGGAAACTGCATATCTTCTCTCCTTTTCTGAACTCAGTGCCTGCTCCTCTGATCCCATTCCCTTTCTGCTACTAAGCTTTCTCTCCTCAACTGACATCCCTTCCATCCGTCATATCCTCAACCTATCACTTTACACTGCAACTGTTCTGCTGCCTTCAAACATGCTGTGGTTACTCTACGCACAAAACCTTCCCTGGACCCTACCTGCCCTTCCAGTTATTGACTCATCCCCCCCCCCCCCGTTCCTTTTGCATCCAAATTATTCGAACATGTGGTTCAACACCACTGTCTTGACTTTCTTTCCTCTCAAGCCATTCTTGATCCACTGCTATCTGGCTTTCATGTTCTACATTCCACTGTAATGACCCTTGCCAAAATCTACAGTGATTCCATCCTGCTTGGACTATCTGCTACTTTTGATTACCACCTTCACCTTGATGCCCTCTCCTTGCTTGGATTTCAGTGCTCTCTTCTGTCTTGGTTGATTTACATTCTCTTGTATACTGCATCAGTGTGGTTTACATTGAACAAACTGAAATTACATTGAACAGGGCATTATAACTTGGAGATAACTATTTTACAGGGAACATGGGCTATGGAGGGTTAAGTGGCTTGCCCAAGACCACAAGGAGCACCTGTGGGACTAGAAACCCCAGTCCTTCTGGCCCAAGGTTGCTGTCCTCTAGGGGGATTTGAACCCCCAACCTTCCGGCCTGAAGTACCTTGCCCCAACCACTAGGCCACTCCTCCACTCCTTATCTTCTTATCTCGCCTATCGCACTTTTAGTGTATGCTCTGGTGACTCCTCCTCCACTCTAATTCTGCTTTCAGATGGTGTACCTTGGGGCCCCTTTCTCTTCACGCTCTATACTTGTTCCCTTGGTGCCCTGTTCTCTTCTCATGGTTTCAGTACCATCTTTGTGCTTATGACTCTCAGATTTACCTCTCTGCACCAGAAATCTCTTCTGGAATCCAACCCAAATCTCAGTTTGCTAGTCTCATGTTGCTGCCTGGATGTTCTGCCGCCATTTGAAACTAAACTTGGCCAATATAGAGCTTCTTATCTTCACTATTTCTATGGATACCACAGTTATCCTCCCTTTTCCTCAGCTCACAATCTTGGCATCATCTTTGACTCTACTCTCTCTTTCTCTGCACATATCCAACATATAGCTAAAACCTGTCGATTCTTTCTTTATAACTTTAACAAAATTCCTTCTTTCCTCTCAAAACACACTACCAAGACCCTCATCCACTCTCTCATCGCCTCCCATCTAGACTATTGCAACCTGCTCCTCACTGGTCTCTCCTTGAATCATTTCTCTCACCTTCAATCCATTCAAAACTCAGCTGAATGTCTAATCTTCCACCCATGTTGCTATGCTCACATAACTACTCTTCTCAAGATACTTCACTGGCTCCCTATCCATTCCCACATACAGTTCATCTTTTCCTGCTGACCGAGACATGCATTCACTCTGCAGCTCATTACCTCTACTCTCATCTCACCCTACAACCTTCCTTGGGAACTCCGCTCATGAGGCAAATAGCTCTTATCTGTGCCTGTCTCTTCTGCTGCCAGCTCCAGAGACTGTTCATTCCCCATTGCTGCACCATATGCCTAGAATAGATTACCTGAATCAATAATCAGGCTCCATATCTGATTCTGTTCAAATCCAGGCTAAAAACCAACCTCTTCAGGGCTGTTTTTGGATCCTGACCCCCTTATTCTCCTATTTATGACCCATGTATCTTTTAATTATTTCCTTCAAGAACTACCCATTTGTTCTGTTTGTTTATAATCTCTGTGAGCAGGGACATCTCTTATGTATTTATGTGCAGCACTGTGCATGCCTTGTAGCGCTATACAGATGATAAGTAGTAGCAGTAATAGTAGTGGCCATCACATCTGTCCAGATATGTGAAATCCCATTGTGTGGAGGAGAACAAAATCCTGGTTAAATTAACTAACTCAATTTGGTTCCATCTAAGAAAAATATTCTATGGAAGAAGATAATAAAATTATAATACATTTCTGAAGAATATGATTTATTTAATCTCTGTATCCTTGTTAACTTCTTTCTTATTTTTTAAGTTTTGTTTTAATCTCTAACAGGGCTGTTAATAATGCATCAAGCCATTATAAACCTCACGCAAATGAACAATCGAGTGTTCCATTAATAAAACATCCGAAACTCCTGGGTTTGAGTTGTCAAGGGGAATCATGCAAGCAGCTGTAACTTGCACGGTGTCAAAAACAGTCAGTCCACCTGTTCTCCCACTGAACCCACCAAGCAAACTCCACAGCTTCACCACTTTTCCTCTTCTTTCTCTTTAACCTTTGAGTTTGAAGTCCTGTTACCACCATAAGCAGTGATGTGCTAGAGGGCGAGCTCCCAGGAGCATCACATAAAATTAATTTTTGAAAACAAAGAATATCTCAAGGAGTGGGCCAGAGCTGGGGGTAGACTAGGGTTGTCAACTGGCTCCAGATGCACCTGGCAGGCTTGATCCAGTCCTGGGTTTACCAATTGCATACAGGGACTTGTAGTTTTGCTTTTCTTATGGAGTACAATAGAGAAATCAGAATTACATATCCCTGCATGCAATAGCGTGAACCTAGGACTGGATCAAGCTTGTCAGGTGTATCTGGAGTCAGTTGGCAACCCTAGGAGAGACCCTGAGTAAGAATCTCAAAATCTATCAATGCTAATCACAGAATAAGTGTCTGCTCCACTTTGCATCAATTTTTAAGATATTCAGACTTCAAATGTACAGAAAAGCCATCAACCCTGTGACTATAATCTGCTCCAACTCTGACGACATAGGCTTATAGATAGTTTTAAAAGTAGGATTTTATGATTCCACTGGGGGAAGGATTTGTAAGAATTAGAGAGTGCAGACTTGATATAAAGAATAAATCCTAGGATTTTTCCTAATTAGATTTTATGAATCCCATGATCCAGTTACACCACTGCTTTTCAAACTTTTATCCCTTATGACCCCATTTTAACAACTGAAAATTCATGTGACCCCAGATGATGATTAAATCAAAACAGCAGGTCTCCAGCCTCCTTCCCCTCCCTCCACTCATCTAAAGCAGGAAGGCAGCGGCAACAGTAGTGGTAAGAGCAGCCAGCACAGGGTCTCTTGTGTGAGTGCGCAATGTATGCTTACAGACCTCAGTACTCAACATGGGTTTCCAGTTTAAGAGGAGGGGGCAAGGCCCTTGAATGTTCAATGGCTTACAAGCCACATGCTGACTGGCGATTGCCACTACTTGGCATATCACAGTGTAAGTCCAGGTAGAAGGGGAAATGGCTATGTTTCTGTGACCCCATCCACTGATGATGTGACCCCCATTTGGGGTCCTGACCCCAAGTTTGGGAACCGCTGAGTTACTCCATCATGAGCCAATGCAGAAAAGCTTAGCGCAGCATTTTCAGGCCCTTTTCCTCTGCTAGGCTTGCTCTTCAATGTAGAAAACAAGACAGCACTAGCAAAACGCCAACATAACAACCACGCTAAACTGCAGCACACTTGGCATGCAAATCCCTGTATAAGTAATTGCACCCAATGTATAAAAGTACGCTGAAACTTAGCACAGTTTTTTACACTGTTTTTTTTAACACTGGAGCTTCACGCCAGCTTCGAGCAGGCATAAAGATCCATCTGGAAGCAAAAGTATCAACTAAGATGAAGTTTGACACGTCACCTCAGATGATCCAGGCATCGAGGAAAGCCCACGGTGCCGTCAGAATACTGGAGAAGGAGTGTTGCCCACACACTCCCGTCCCTGTTCTGCCATCTTGAAAAATGGCAGCACCTGGCCCACGTGGTGCATCCAGACTACTTTATAAGGATTTTTTATTTATAGGGTGAGTGTGGGGATTGAAGCCACTGGGCCACCAGGGATTTGGCTTCTGTCGGGGGGGTAAGTCTCGGGAGGGGAACACCGGCCCCCCACAGTATTCTTATGGCATTGGTGGCTTTCCCCAATGCCTGGATCATCTGAGTTGAAGTGTTAGGATGCACTGCATGGGGCCAGGCCCCATCATTTTTCAAGATGGTGGCGCAGGGGCAGGATCGTGTAGCCAATGCTCCCACTCCAGATTAAAGGTACTGGGGTGGGGGTAGATTCGGGAGCCACCAGGTTTTTTTTATTGGGTGGGTGGGTGTGAGGGGGATCGGGGCCACTGGACCATCAGGGAATTTTTTACTGGGCAGTAGGGGAATCGAGACCACTGGGCCACCGGGGACTTTGTTTCTGTTGGAGAGTCAATATCCAGTGTCCAGACCCTCATCAGTATGTTCATGGCATCAGGTGAAGTGTCAAATTTCACTTCAGATGACTCTGTTTCTCCAGGACAGCATGCCAAATGTGTGCCGACTTCTGTGCACATGTGTTTGACTAGCTCTCCCAGTTTAACGCTGACTTTTTGCACACTGGGTAATTTGAATATTGCATTCTAGCACAAAGAGTCTGCGTTAAAGTCACGCTATGGAGCCCTGTGCTAGAGCTTTAAGCACTGGGCTCTAGCACAGGGTTTCTGCATTGGCCTGTAAGTGCTGAGGAGACAGACAAGTTGAATTGGGGCAATGGCAGAAAACGACAGGCTGGGAATGAAATGCAGAGAAGAGTGAAAATCCACTTGGACATAAACAAGCATCTCTACATAATAAAACTGCATTAGAAATCTGGATTAAATTTTTAATGCAGTTTTTTTTTACTTCCAAGCTACTGCGATAATGAGATGCAAAAAGCAGTGAAGCAAAAAACAGCTTTAAAATTGGAAGTCAAAAGATGTATTTAAACAGTAAAAATAAGCTGTAAAAATGCAATGTCTGTTCCTGGTGACCAGAAGTAAATTGCCAGGCCTTTTGTCTGAGGCAATGGAGGGTAAGGTGACTTGCCAAAGGAGTGCCAGTGGGAATCAAAACCTGGTTTCTTGATCATCAGACTTCTGCTCTAACCACAAGGCTACTCCTCCGCACCTAATGTAAGCTGTACTTCGTTGTAATTTTGGAGACTCTCTGATCAGGAAACCCCACTCTTCCAGGACCTTCTGGAACCAGAGAGCTCCCCCACTGCCTACCCCCCCCCCCATCCCCACCCCCACCCCCACCTTCCCATCCAGCAATATTTACCTAGACCTGGGAAGCATCATCTATCTGTTCTTTTCTGCCACCCACCATCTTGGAAAATGTAGCTGTTCAGCTGAGGTCAATGATGGTATTTAAATCTACCTTATTTTTTTAATGATGCAGGCTCAGCTGTTGTCAGTGGCCTCATTAGAACTGCCTCAGTTTTCCAAAATGGTGGGTGGCAGAAGAGGACATAAAATGGCATTTCCCCCGAGTCCAACTATTCCTGAACCACTGGAGGGGGGCAGATCAGGTGGTTTGGGAAGTCGCTGGTCTGAGGATCTCCCTGTGTTGGTGTCCTAAGCCAAGGGTGCCTTGGGATCTAGGGGCCATTGGTCAGGGGATTTAGGGCCTGGGGGATCCCAGTCTATACAGGCTGATTTTTTTTGTTTAAGTTCCCATTGACATCTATTGAATCCAAACCCTTGGGAAGTTAAAAATTTACTTCACCTCCAGAGGTAAAGTTTCTGCAATATCAAGGAAGTAAAAAAGTCCACAAATCTTTGGAGTAGTTTGCCGCATTAGAAGTAATTCTCTATGCAGATCGATAGCATACATTTCCATGTTAATTGTGGTAAGATTCTGGTTTAGCGCTGATTTTTTTTATGGGTTACTGTTGTTGCTACTTCAGAGGTAATCATAGCACACAAAAAATCATCGCTGAAATAGAAGTATGCTTAGTACACCATGTAAGTAAGAAAGAATGCATGGCAGAGAGTAAAATAAGAGGTACTTAGGACTCCGGGGACATAAATCAAAACAGGGGAAGACGTAAAGAGGAGACGTCCCATATCTCTGGAAGGACATACTCCAGGCATGATGCTGAGGGCCTCAATGGACAATTGGGTTTTGCTATGCAATATACTTCATAAAACGTGATGGTTTGTATTCTACGAAAAGCCAATTGAAACAGAAAGATAAGCTTTGACCAATGATATAAGCATCATTTTTGCATTATCTGCTTCTCTGACAATTAGAAAACAGAGGCTCGGCAATTAGCCAAGAACTACACAATGTTTAGATGGCCTTTCAGTGCCCTTTGAGAAATGGGGCATTACCACCACCACCACCACCACCACCATGTTTATCACTGCAACAGGTGAAGAAACATGATGTAGGGGTCCCACGGAGTCAGAACAATAGGTTTGGAGATAGCATGATGCTGAACAACATGAAATAAATTACTTTGGAGTGCTTTGTACTCGGCATTAGCTCCATGGAGACAAAACAGGAGAAATCCTGTTGTACATAAGCCCTTTGATTAGATGCTGCAGTATTGTTCACTCTGGAAGCATGCCATGTCCATGGGGCTGTCATTCCTCTACCTTCCAGATTCAAGTCTGTACGAATAGAGATAAGGAAGAGGAGGAGGGAAGCCAGTGCACATGCAAGAGAAAGTTTGCAAGAGTCCTCTCACAAAAAGGACATGAAAATGATTTTTAAGAACCTATAGGTATGTGCATAAATTCCATCCAGCCCTGCAATACAGAGGAGAGGGGAGAAGACAGGAAGGGGGAAGCGATGAATGTAGAGCAGCAAACTTACTTGAAAATGTTTGCCACACGGCCTCCTGTTCCCCTTCTCTCTGCCTTGAGGTTTTCAGGCACAGCAGGCGTCACCTCCCGCAACTGGGGCGAAATATTGCAATAACAGATGTGAACCATGAACCACAGCTGTTAACACAAGACTTTGATCCGGCAACAGGAGGTGATGGCTACAAAGCCTGAAAACTTCAGGTAAGAGAGAAGAGGAGCAGAAGTCAGTGTGGAAAACATTCCTGGTGACCCAGAGGCCCCAATCCCCCCACCCATCCAATAAATAAAAAATGGTTATATGGCAGTCTGACTCCCAGGATGCACTGTGTGGAGCCAGGTGCTGCCATTTTTCAAGATGGTAAACATTTTAAAGTAAGTTTGCTGGGGAAGGGGGGCTATGTGTACCTTGGGTTTTTGTCCAGGCTGGTGATTACTCTGCCAGGTTCCATGGCCCATGGACCATTAGCAGGCGGGGCTGTGTAAATGTCCTGTACTTTATGCCTGATGTGGGATGATTCAGCTTGCAGTTCAAAAACTCATCAGTGAAAATATTGATGTGATGGGACAAAGACCAGTTTACAGAATGTAAGAGTGAAGCAGTGGTTCATGTGCACTTGCATGTGAGTTCTTGGCACAGTGAGTTTTTCTAGATATATTCTAAGGAGACTCTAACTTGCTTAAATAGTTGAGGACCCACAGAGGCTAAAGTGACTGTTTACAGGCATGTTTTCTAAAGTACGTTAGGCTTTGAGGCTAACGTGGCAAAAAAGAACAGACAGTGTGGCGTTAGCTGCAAAAGCTGTGCATTAAAGTGCTGAGAGTGCTGTCGGAGAGCAGCCTGGATGCAACTAACACCAGCTATTAAGGTGACATCGGTAGCACCCTGCAGTGATGGCACATTGCAGGCATGCCCGCTCATACAGACAACATGCTTTATGCAGATAGCGCAGAAACTTGCCATGCTATCTGCATTTTGCATGTATTATCTATTGATGCAGCGAGATAGCATGGACTATCTGCCACATAAACTATTAGTGCAGCTTAGTAAACATGCTCCTTAGAGTTACCATAGATACAGGATTATTTTGACTGAAAGAATATGCAGTGCTGGGCCAACCACCAGGCAAACTAGGCGATTGCCTAAGCAGCAACTTCTGGGGGGGGGGGGGCAAAGAACAGGGCATTCAAAGCTAAACAATAGAGTTTCACAGCTAGAGGGTGTGTAAAGCTTAACGTTTGCCAAGGGCACCAACACCTTGAACCAACTCATGTCACGCAAGGAACCAAGAACAAGCCATTTCCTCTGCCTAACATACGTAAGCTAGGATAAGGGGTGTTTTGAAGTTATTAACATCAGATCTGTATTGGTGCACTTTCTGTCTGGGATAATGTACCAGTATGTCTTCCTTTTATCAGTCTACCCAGAGACAGCTTCTGGAGGGATGTTTTTGACAAGTCCTGACTTGTGACTTGTGTCCCATTGCATTCTTGTATTTTTAGTCCTTCTTCCATCTGAAACCAACACTGTGGGTAGCAAAACACATCTATAGGTGGATGTAAACGAACCAGGATTGCCATGCTCAAAAGTCTTCCAAGACTTTATTGTCTCTGCTGCTCTCTCTGCTCTACAGATCCATTTTCAAGATTCATCCTGTCTCTGCTGACCATGTATACCAGCCCAGAGTGTTAATGCGCAGTGGTAATTACGTTCATGGAAATCCAATGTAAGTACTGAAATGTAATGGTGAAATATTTTGGGGGTGCACTGTGTGAAAATGAAAGTGCCCTGTATTATCTGTCACATGATGTACTGTGGCTTTTATGAAGGAGACATGAGTTGACCTGAGAACCATACTCCAAACATTTCCAATAAATACAAGGGTACTTCACGTCAAGCGTCTTAGGCTTCCTTTTTCCCATACTATGTCATAAAATCAGGCTACAATCAAAGGCCACAGATGAAGGCTGATTACTAAAGGGAAAAATCAATCACAGATGAGAGCAAGAAAGTCAAAAACAAGAGAAATTTAAAAAAATAAACTATATTTGCTATCACTTTAGGAAAACATTTTGCAACAGCAAGAAAACACCGAAGTAATGTTCCCTTTCTGTAACTTCAGCTAGAACAGACTTCCAAAATTTATTGTAAACTGATTTCTCTGACCAAAGAATGATCAAAAACAGTGAAATAAGTCAGTTATTTTAAGGATAAGTCCATCTTTGTTACAATGCAAGACACTGGGTGACCAATTATTTCATCATCACCAACCACATTTATTATTTCTAAATCACCTTTCTACATTAATAGAGCCCAAGGTGATGCACAACAATATATACAGAAAACCATTATGTTGAAGAGGATAACTCTAGAAAGCTTGTGTCACGGATGTACTAACTTTGTAGGTATCACCTGCAAAGTATTTGTTGTTCCTTATTTCTACATATCCCAGAAGACTAACTGAGCAACCACAATATTTTACTTGAAACCATTATCATATAAATACAATTTTAAAAAGAGATACAAATACAAATATTTAAAATATTTAAAAAAAAATCTAAAATAAATAAAAAACAAACCCGTTTCCAGTCTTCTGTCCAACATACTCTCCCCTGCTATCCACCCCCAAAACTAAGGGGTATGTTTACTAAACTGTGGTAACGTTACAGACCGCACGGTAGGTAACGTTAACGATCGTTAGGTAACGTTAACGCGCGTTATGTAATGTTAATGCGCATTAGTGTTACTTAACAATCGTTAATGTCCCCGGCCACGGTAAACACCGCAGAGGGTGGAGAGAGGGCGGGGGAAGGGGTCAATGAGCGGGGAGTGGGTGGGGAGAGGCTCCCTGCACACTAACACGCTGAACTGAAGGGCTGAATCCTACCGCGAATGAAAACCTGCCAATAGATGCACATTTGCAGGAGAGAGAAACCATTTCAGTGTCAGCAATGTACAGCATCGACAGGGAGCCCAAGCAACATGAGTAGTGCTCCATTTCCAGCACCAGCATAGTGCCCAAGTATGAAAGGCCACTATGGCGATGGTGCAAGTGGGGTATTGGGGGATGCAGGCGGGACATGTAGCGGGGGCAGCTGGGGCACAGGGTGAACTAGGCGGGCGCCTAGGTGGCACATAGGAACATAAACACCAGAAATCAGCATGACAGCAGCTGACAAGGGCCAAACACAATCCACCTACATCTACCTGGTCCACCCAAGCTAACAGTTACCAGGGCAATGACCTGACATCCTCCCAGCCAACCCTCCCCCAAGCGGAAGGGACAGATTATTGGTAGGCGGTAATGGGGGGGATGTGAGGATGCTCATGTACACCCCATGCCCCAGACCCTGCTCCCTAGGCAACCACCAAACCACACAGTGGATGGCCTGGGACTGCGCACTACCAGCACCGACAGCATATGCCCATATCAGCATGGCAGGGTGGATGTGTGCCCATGCTGGAGGGGGCAGTGGCACCTGCCTGCAGTGGACCTACACCATGCCTTGTACCAGTACGTGGTGTGCAGTGAAACATACAAAGTCTGGCTGAGGAAAAGTACCAGTAGCCCTAGGGACCACCATGCATCTGTGGCAACAGTGTGGTGCAGTACACACAGCCAGTGTGTCCAGAAGCAGAGGGTCGCAGGTTCAAATACCAGCTGTGGTTCCTGCAGAGCATGTCCCTATGTTTTACCCTACAATGCAGATACAACAGCAACATGTGCAAAGCCCAAAGCAGCGGCGAACAGGGGTACAAACACCCACTCACACAGGCTCCACAATCCAAAGATGCATGGAGAGTCAGGCTGTTGGCCCCAGCATTAAGCTACAGTTATCACCAGGACACTATTACTACCTCCTGCACAGTTTAGCAATGTCGGCACTGTGATCAGGACCAGTGTGGAGGGCAGAATTGCCAACCACCCCTATCTTTGCACAATGCTGCAATAGGAGCATGTGTGTGTATGTCTATCCATTGTTTTGTGGCTGCCCACACCTCACCGGGCCCACAATGTCCCACTGTTACCAGTGTTAGCCTGAATATGTGCATAATGAGGAGCAAGTTGTCATGGGTATGGCCCGGACAGGGCGGATTGGCCAGGATGCATCTTCACAGGGTGAGGGGCAATGGCTGGGACACTGTAGTGCCCGACCAACGCCTGCATGGACAGGGTGGCCACAGCATGGCATGCTGGGAGGGCACTCACTCTGACCGAGCAGTGACCATGGAATGTCTAGGTTCCCACATAGTGCCCTACATTGTCTGCCTCCAGTGATACTTTTGTGTTCTCACTGCTGGGGCCCCAATCACTGAGATGCCTGCTTGGTGCACGTAGTTCCTCTGTGAGCATGCACTATGGACTGGTTAATGGACTGTCTGCAGTTAGACAGTGCATGCTGGGAACACCTATAATGTGCTGTCTGCTGGTGACTGGCAGACAGTGTTGTGAGGCAGTTGGGGTGTTCCAGACTCAGACCCGACCCCAACATTGCTACTGGCCTGCCACTGCCCCAGTCACAGGTATGGTTCTTGCCCACCAACCCTGGAGGGCTATCTTATACTAGCAGGAGGGAGGTTGCTTCACTGGAGCTGGGGCACCTGTCTCTTACCTAAAAAAAGGGGTGATGTGGGCCCTTTGGGGGATGTAGTATATACCACTTTGACCTTATAAAGGCACTGCTACACACACCTCATGCTGGTCTAGAAACCCCTCTGCCCTTATAACAGGTGCCCATGTCAGCCAGACCCAAACACGGGGTACACACTAATCTGGGTGGTGTCTGGTCCCAGAGGACCACATGCGACTGCAGAATAACGATTGACACCCAATTACCTTCAGCTGTACTGCAAGAAACACCTGTCACACACTGTTAGTGATGGGGATGTACAGCAGGGCCTATCTCTAACACCACATGTACTGCGGACCTAGTGCTGGGCACTCATCCTATCCCTCAGGGAGAACACAGAACCTGCACAATGGCATGGTCTGTAGCTACTCTGTGCCAGTATCATGCACTGTCAGTTCGTCTTTCCAAGCTGAGGTACAGGAGAGAAGCAGACCCCATTTGCTGATCAGCTGTAGACAGCTATTCAGAATGTGCATTGCATCATGGGTACTGGTGGGGTTACCCTATCCTGGCACTCAGAGCAGACAGTTTGTGCAGTGACCCGCAGTCCTTCTGTACCCAGCCATTGCCATGACATACACCATGGAGGCATAGCCTACCGGTTAATACGATGCCATTCTCAGCAGTGTTCGTGGGTTCAATTCCTCATTGTTCCCTCCTCTTATGCCTGTCCTACTCAAATAGTGTGCATGCCTATAATAGTCACATTTTTGAAGATTTGTGTGCTGCCAGTCCATAATACCCTTGCCACAATTGCCAAAATTCCATCGGTCTGTCTATCTGCGTCTGTCAGCTGTGTAGAGTCCTGTCTGCCTGTACAGGCTGTCACCCCATGTCCTGCACTGCTACCCTTTC
This sequence comes from Ichthyophis bannanicus, assembly GCA_033557465.1. Classification (NCBI taxonomy): domain Eukaryota; kingdom Metazoa; phylum Chordata; class Amphibia; order Gymnophiona; family Ichthyophiidae; genus Ichthyophis; species Ichthyophis bannanicus. Next base: position 802,462,771 of record CM066035.1, on the reverse strand, counting down.
CTGCATTGCGCCTCTTCTTGCTTGCCTTGCCTGTGCCTGATCTGCATGGCACCACCACTCCTCTGTCCACCAGGAAGAAAGCAGCACCTGCCACGTAGACAAGCATAGCAACCAAGACGAGAAAACGTAGGCAGTATACAAAACTTTTATTGGTCCTTATACAATAAAAAAGGAAGGCCAAACCCAACACAGGCCGTGTTTCGTGGATACTTCGTCAGGGGTGAGGCACACCACGAACTACAAAACAAAGTTAAAAGATAAAAACATAATAAAAACAGTGAAACCATCAATGGTCATAAATACAACAATAAATAATTAAAACAATAAAAGACAATGAATAATAAGAGCAGAGGAAAAAGAGTGAGCATAAAATTATAAATAACTTAATGTATGCTAAAATAATCAGATACACCACACAAAAAGTAATATTATGTTAAATGAATAAATAATCAAATAAATAACTCATAAACCACTCATAACAACAATTGAAATGAAATTGATTAAAATGATGACAATAATAACCATAATAGCACCACATATGAACAGGAAATAAATAATGTCATAAGGAACCTGTGAACACCAGTTATGAAGGCATATAAAAGATAAAAAGCCAACGGACAATGTATACACGAATATTAACAACAATTGGACCTTAAAATAAGAAAAAATGAATAAGAAAAAAGGGGGGTTAATGTCCTTTTTATCTCAGTGGAAACAGCTGTCAAATAAATCCCCCTTTTTTTTATTCATTTTTTCTTATTCAATAGGCGTTTTATACATACAAAAATACATTCTAGTGTGTATTGCCTATCAATTTTGGTAACGATGTGTCCGTGGTCTTTTATTGTGCATGGTCTTTTCTAACATGCGAATCTTCCGTAGTCCCTTAATAGTTGTATTTTCTTTTTATTCTTTTACTTATTCAATTCTTTATTATTGTGTCACTTGTGGTTTTTAAGGTGTTTTTATGGTTTTTAGAGGGTACATTTGTGATACAAGATTAAGGGGTATGTTTACTAAACCTTCTTAATGTGCGCACAGCGTTAGTGTGCAGGATGCCATATAAGGAGTGGGCGTTTCAGTTTAAAGTAGCAAAACGGGATTAGCACGCGATAACGCGCGCTGCTGCGCACATTATCAGGCAAAGCGCCGCTAAGCGCGTTACCGCGCGGTAATCTTAAGTAGGCGCACAGACATCCAAACATAGAAACAGAAGTGTAGCACAATGGTTAATACACTGGCTGATAATACAGGGGTCATGAGTTTGATCCCCCAGTGTGCCTAATACATAAAGCTGGCTGAGGCATCAGCTTTGACATGTAAGTATTGTTTCCTGAGGCATTTTATTTGTATTTTAATTAGTCAGGTTTAGCCCCTATGGACCCCTAGAAGGATTATGTACCACCACTCTCCTCCTCCTCCAGGGCTGAGGGTGGCAAACACGGTCTCCTACCAACAGATCCACATTCTACCTCCCTGCAATGGTGGCAGTAGAGGGGACCTTCAAACCCAGTCCTGCTGGGGAACAGACACCCTACAAGGCAGTCAATGCTGCTCTGTACACATCCATATCACAATAGCAGACAGACATTAGGCCTGGATGTGCTAAGCTGCACCACACCACTATCTGATATTCTCCTGTAGCAAGCCTTCAGCCGCTGCACCCTGCAAGGCGTTCCATCAAGACACACACCAGCTGCAGACAGTCTGCTAGCTAGTCCATAGTGCATGTTCCTGGTGGAAATGCGTGCACCCAGAACTGGGATGCCAGCATACACACCAAGCAGATAAGTCAGTAACTGGGCCCCAAAAGGGAACCCATGAATATCACATGAGAAAAATACTATATAGCACTATGGGGGAGCCTAGCCATGCCATGGTCACTGCTCAGTCAGGGTGAGAGTGATCTCCCAGCAGAACATGCTGTGGCCACCCTGTCTGTGCAGGTGGTCCCAGCCAGTGCCCTGTGCCCTGTGCAGATGCATCCTGGCCAGTCCACCCTGTCCGGGCTATACCCATGGTACCTTGCTCCTCATTATGCACATTGGCAGGCCAATACTGGCAACAGTGCTGGCAGTGTGGGCTGTGGAGGGTGTTTGCAGCCACCACACACTGGATAGACAGACACACACTCCCACACCTATTCCAGCATTGTGCTACTATAGAGGTGTTTAGCAGCCCTGGCCACCACACCAGTCCTGGGCACAGTGCAGGCATGGATATGGTACGCAATACTGTTGGGGGTCACTCCCCAGGGTGGTAAACACTGTCAGAGACCAGACCTGAAGCACACTCCACAGACATCAGAAAGGTTGCTATGATGGAGCTCAATCAGCAAACTGTGCTTAACGTAGGAATTGCTATCTGCCAGTAATCATAGCAAACTTTTGATAGCTGTGTACCGTATTCCCAGGTGTAGGGTGGCATTGCTAAGGTATGCAAGTGCTAGTATTGGGAGATGCACGCAGGGCCCAATGTCCTGCCTTTCCAGGGGGCATTGGCTAATGGAGCCTGTGGGTGTGGGTGTGTCTGCCCCTGTTGGCTGCTGCTTTATGGGAGAGGTTCCCAACTCCAGTCCTGGTGTGCCAAACACTGTTCGGGTTTTCATGCTGTCCCTCATGAATATGCATGAGATACATCTGCATACCATGGGGGTGGTGCATAGATATGCAGCACAGGCATCTTTATTAGAGGCAGCATGGAACCTGAATGGTGTTTGGCCCTCCAGGACTGCATTTGGGAGACTCTGCTCTAGGTAATGTGCCTGTTTATGGTGTCTTTGCTCTGTAGGGTAAAATGTAGGTGTTTTGGGCATGTTTACGTCATCTGCAATAAACGTTCTGTCTGTATTAGCACGTTGTAGTAGTGGGTAAAATATGGGGACTGGGTTGGCAGGCACCATAGCTGGGACTTGAACCTGTGACCTTCTGCCTCCAAACACACTGGTTGTGTGCACTGCACCCCCGTGTTGCCACAGAGACAGTGCATTCCCTGGTGATACCATGACTGTTTGTCCGGCAGGGCCTGTCTGTTGCAGTGCATGGCACGCACCTACACAGGGCTAGGCCATGGTCTGCTCTGGGCAGCTGCCACTGCCCCCCCTCCACCACCAGTACCCCTCTGCCACCATGCTGACATGCCCTTCTGCTGGTGGTGCTGGTGGTGTGCAGTCTCAAGCCATCCAGTGTGCAGGTAGGCGGCTGCCTATGGTGCGTGTTCTGGGGTAGGGGTGCCTGCATAGATTTCCACGCTTCCCCCAACACTGCCTGCCAATGTTCTGTGCCCTTGGAGGTACCTGCTGGGTACTATCCCCTGTGAGACTGTGATAAACACTCTCATGCCCATTTTGGGCCCTCATCAGTTGCTGTCTGGCTGTTGTACAGTCTCAGCATTCCTAAGTGCCACCTAGGCATCTGCCTAGTCCGCACTGTGCCCCAGCTGCACCACAGCATGTGCCGCCTGCAGCCCTCTGTATCCCCTTTCCCAGCATCTGTCCAGTTGCCCATTCCGACATGCCCACCCTGCTGTTGTAGAACATGTGCATGCCATAGGAAACCTGTCCAATGGAGAGGGAAACCCTGATCAGTGCTATTTCACTGTGGGATCATTCACCTTGTATGGGGACGGAGCGTAGACCCTTCCAAAATTCATATCTTTTTTGGGGGGTTTTCTTGGGCGTGTTTTTTGATGTTTCCCATTACTATCACTATTGCCCAGCTTGGTTATGTTTTTTTGTATATTTTGTTGGGGTCCTTTTCAATGTTTATTTGTACTTTTGTGCCGTGCACATTTTTCACAGTTATCACTTTTTGTAGGTTTCCCTGGTTTTGCTGTACATTGCTTACAGAAATGGTTTCTTTTCCCTTTAAATCAGCTCTAACGCGAGGTTTTCACTTGCGTTAGTTTTGGCCTCGAATTTCACATCGTTAGTGTGCGGAGAGCCTCTCCCCTCCCACTCTCCACCCATTGACCCCTTCTCTCCGCCCCTGGGGAGCCTTCCTCCGCCCTCCGGGAGCCTTTCCCCGCCTTCAGCGCTTGTTTGCGCCGCTGCGCACATTAGCGCGCGCTAAGGCACATTTGTGCCCTGTAAAGCATCATTATCGCGTGCTAAGGTACCTTAGCGCGCGATAATTTCACAGCGCGCACGTTAAGAAGGTTTAGTAAACATACCCCTATATGTTGTATTGCGATGGCTTGATTTGCACTATGAGCCCCTTGTTTTTGCTCGCCCAGGTGTGTATTTCAAAGGTTGTTTCTATTAAAGTATATTTTTTTGCCTCTTTTTATGACCTTTTATATACACAACAAACACATAACTGGTGCTCTTGCCTTTTCCCTCCCTTTTAATAGTTTTTACGGTGGACCTGCGGTCCTCCTTTATGCATGGTCCTTTTCACGGTTTCCTTCACACATATAAATATTCTTTTTATAGTGTTTCTCATATGGTTAGATGGTTCCCCATGCACCAAGTGTCTTTTTATATATTCAATAATACTATCTTTTAATTTTTTCACGTTTTTATTATGGTTTATTTTCCCGCGTTTTCATAGACTATTTAGGGAGCGCATGCGTCTGCGTTTTTTTTCAAATCGCATATGAAAGACGCTGTGCTCCTGGTGAGCTGTGCATTATTGTTTTTATTTTTACGGTAAGATATGAACCCTTCTTCTTATCTTTTTATAAGTTTATTTCTATAATTTTGGGTTTCACTTCTTGGCGCAATTTATATAACTTCTTTTCACTTGTAGCGATATATTTTGCTGGCTTCACCTGTTCATTTTGTTTATGCGGTTGGATAACTCGTCCTTTTCGCTGGCGTGTGCAGTATTTCCGTGTGCAATTACCAATGAGAGTGTCCAACAGTTCTTTTACGGTACAATTTTTGTTTATATCAATAGTTTTCATTTTAGGTTTTATTGAGATGTTTCTGTCCTTCACACCCGCTTTTTGTATCAATTTTATAGCGGTTTTCATGTTTTTATGTTTACATTTTGATATTGCCGTTTTATTCTTTTATTCATTGCTTTTATTAGTTTCATTATTTTACAGCACATTATTTATTCATCTCACCGCAGATTGACTGTTCCGTGCTGTGTTAGCACTTGGTCCAAGGTAACCGGCCTCTGATTTGTCCTTTTTGGTTTTTGCTCCTGCCCTTTTCGCTCCTGCTTCCCTGTTAGTAGTAAAATAAATTCCTCCTTTGAGTGACATATGTATCCCACCCCCTTTTGAATTTCTCCTTTCTAAAGTTTTTAAGGTCCAATTGTTGTTAATATTCGTGTATACATTGTCTGTTGGCTTTTTATCTTTTATATGCCTTCATAACTGGTGTTCACATGTTCCTTAGGACATTGTTATTTATTTCCTGTTCATATGTGGTGTTATTATGGTTATTATTGTCATCATTTTAATCAATTTCATTTCAATTGTTGTTATGAGTGGTTTATGAGTTATCTATTTGATTATTTATTCATTCATTAACATAATATTACTTTTTGTGTGGTGTATCTGATTATTTTAGCATACATTAAGTTATTTATAATTTTATGCTCACTCTTTTTCCTCTGCTCTTATTATTCATTGTCTTTTATTGATTTAATTATTTATTGTTGTATTTATGACCATTGATGGTTTCACTGTTTTTATTATGTTTTTATCGTTTAACTTTGTTTTGTAGTTCGTGGTGTGCATCACCCCTGATGAAGTATCCACAAAACACGGCCTGTGTTGGGTTTGGCCCCCCTTTTTTATTGTATAAGGACCAATAAAAGTTTTTAATTTTTAATTTAATTTAATTTAATTAACAGATTTTTTATATACCGCTCCTTCCATTGATCAGGTGCGGTTTCCATATAACAACAAATAAACAGGGCGAGCTGTTTTTACATATAACAATTTGTAGCTAGGTAATTACAGTTAACAATTAACAATTAGTAAACTATGTACAATTGAACAGAAATTAAACTATATACATAGTTTTTTGTTTTTCATATTTCTTAATCACTTTGTCTTAGGGCTACAGCACTTCATTCCTTTGTTGAAAAATGTATTACCTGGGGTAGGATTATCCTTTATCTAGCTGAGAGGTGAGAGATGAGCTGGTCATAGATCCATAAAGTTTTGTATACTGCCTACGTTTTCTCGTTTTGGTTACCACCACTCCTCTGTCCACCCATCATTGTAACTATCCTGCCACCTCCGCCTCCACTGGGGGACAGGTATTCCCATCGTCTGCCACCAACTGTCTTTCCAGTACTTTACATTGCGAACACCCTGTGCTGAGGTACAGTTGTCCCCACCATGTTTGTCATCAGTACTGACAGCCACATGGTATGCCCTCAGATATGCCAAGTCCAGCGGCTCCCAGCTCTACCTCCTTCACTCACCTGTTCATTGCCTTTCCTGAGTGCTCTATCTAGTGTTAGGGCTACATCTGTCTCTGTGGGTAATGCATGTCATCCTGAAGCACCTTGCAGCCCTTAGGCCACGCTAACCTAGGGCACCATAACCTTGTTAGGCCACCTTAACCTATGGTTCCGTAACCCAGGGTGCCCTCTAAGGAGCCTTGTCCAGGGGTGCCTAATACGGCGCTTAGCCTAAGGAGCCCTACTGTATAGGGCACCTTATAAAGTACCTTATGAGGCACATTACAAGGCACCTTATAGGGCACATAACAAGGCAACTTATAAGGCACCTTATAGGGCACCTAACAAGGCATCTTATAAGGCACCTCACAAGGCACCTTACTTATAAGGCACGTTACTAGGCACCTTGCCTTGTAAGGTGCCTTGTAAGGTGCCTTATGAAGCGCCTTGTAACGCGCGTTAGTTTGTAACATGCGTTGGATGATACGGCTTGCTGTAACGATGCACCGCCCATGCCTTTATATGGGCATCTGTACCTTTACCGCGGAACCTAATGTGAATGACATTACCGCAGTTTAGTAAACATACCCCCAAGGGTGTGATTAATGAGGCATGCCTTTCATTTATAATCTTTGAAGTGCAAAGGTAAGAAGAAAGTCAACTTATTCAATATTGTCTATTATGGTTGATGATTTAACTATGCTTAATATACCACCTTTAATTACTGCAAGGTAGTTTACATTTTATTAAAATAGGACAAGAAAGAAAGGAAACCCCATTTAATTATAGGAAAGATGAAAAATAAGGTGGGCAACGTATAGAAGAGTGGATTAAGCACCTAATTTAGCCAAATGAATTACTGATTCTCTGCTGGTCACTGAAAGGTATTTGAAATGTGGGTCTTTAGGGCAGAGCTAAATTTCCTGTAGGAGGGTTCAGTGTGAAGAACTATGAGAAGACTATTCCAGAGAATAGGGACTGTATTCTATATGGGAGTGGGAAACTGATGGAAAGGTGAGCTTAAGGGGTATGTTTACTAAATGGCGATAACATAGCAGCGGCGCAATTATCGCGTGATACATAACGTTATCACGCGATACATGACGTTATCGTGCGATAAATCAAACTCTTCTCGCGATAATGTACCGTTTTGCCCGACAACGTCCCTGGCGGCGCTAAGGCACAGAAAAGGTGGAGTAAGGCTCCCCAGAGGGTGGGGAGAAGGGGTCAATGGGCGGGGGTGGGGGGAGGCTCCAGGCACACCAGTGACGTGAAATGAAGGTCTGAAAAATAGTGCGAGTGAAAACCTGGCGTTAGAGGCAAAAGTGAAGGAGAGAGAAACCATTTCAGTCAGCAATGTACAGCAAAGGCAGGGAGATCAAGAACAGTGATAGTAGTGATACATGTGCTGCACCACTAGATAGTGCCCAAGTACGAAAGGGCACTATTGTGTGGCTGCACATGGGGTACAGGGGACTGCAGGCGTGACATGCAGAGGGGCAGCTGGGGCAGCTGTGTCATAGGGCAGGCTAGACAGATGCCCAGGTGACACTTAGAAAAACAGAAACGCAATATCAGCAACTGATCAAGGTCAAACATGTCCACGAGTGTCTGTGTCCCACAGTGTCCCAGGGGATAATACCTAGCAAATACCCCAAAGGGCACAGAACATTGGCAGGCGGTGCCTGGGGGAAGCATGGATGTCCATGCAGGCACCCCTACCCCAGAACACACACCATAGGCAGCCGCCTACCGGCACACTGGATGGCCTGGAACTGCACACCACCAGCACCACCAGCATAAGGGCATGTCAGCATGGTGGCACAGGGGTGCCGGTGGTGGTGGGGGCAGTGGCATCTGCCCACAGCAGACCAAGGCCAAGCCCTGTCTAGGTGGGTGCCGTGCACTGCAAAAGACAAGGTCTGTTTGACAAACAGTAATGGTATACCCAGGAATCACCTGCCTCTGTGGCAACAGTTTGGTGCAGTACACACAGCCAGTGCATTCAGGGGCAGAAGATCACAGGTTCAAGTCCCAGCTGTGGCTCCTGCAGACCATGTTCTTATATATTACCCAGTACTAAACCGTGGTAATAAAGAAGGAACCTTTTTGCAGATAAAATAAACACAACATAAATGCCTATATTCTACCCTACAGAGCATATTCACCATAGACATGTGCAGTCCCTAGAGCAGAGGTTCCCAACTGCAGTCCCGGAGGGCCAAACACCATTCAGGATTCATGCTTACCCTAAGAAATATGCCTGAGATGCATTTGTATGTCCCGCCCCCATTGTATGCATATACATTAGGGACAGCATGAAAACCTGAATCATGTTGGGCCCACCAGGACCGGAGTTGGGAACCTCTGTCCCAGAGCATCAGCCAGCTCCACTATCCAAAGCCTCATGGAGGGTCAGGCTGTTGGGCCCTGCGTGGAGCAGCATCTACCAATACTAGAACCCGCATACCTTAGCAATGCCGTCATAAACCTTGAAACACGTTCCACATATATCAAGCAGTTACTATGATTAATGTCAGATAACAAGTCCAAAATGAAACACAATTTGTTAACAGAGATCCATCAGAGCAACCTGTCTGATATCTGTTGAGTGTGTCTCGGTTTATCTCTCTGACAGTGTTTACACCCCAGAGAATGACCCCAACAGTATTGAGTACCATAGCAATGCCTGTGCTGTGCCCAGGACTGGTGTGGCGGCCAGGGCTGCCAACCACCTCTATATTTGTACAATGCTGAAGTAGGTGTGGGAGTGTGTGTATGTCTATCCAGTGTTTTGTGGTTGGCCACACCTTGAGGAGCCCACAATGCTTGCACTGTTTCCAATGTTAGCCTGCCTATGTGCATAATGAGGAGCAAGGTACTGTGGGTATGAGCCGGACAGGGCAGCCTGGGCAGGATGCATCTGCACAGAGCATAGGGCAATGGCTGGGACATTGTAGTGGCTGACCACCACCTGCAGGGACAGGGTGACCACAGCATGTCATGCTGGGAGGGGGGTCACTCTCACTGAGCAATGACCATGGCATGGCTAGGTCCTCACATAGTGCCATACCGTGTTTCTCTCAAGTGATATCTGGGAATTTCCTTGGTTGGGGCACAATCACTGACATACCACCTCTGGTTGCACACAGCTTCACCAGGAGCATGCACTATGTACTAGCTAGCAGACTGTCTGCATCTAGTGTGTGTATGGCTGGAGCAGCTTGCCGGGTGAAGACTGACAGTGCCCTCTGCTGGTGAATGTCAGATGGTGGTGGGGGGCATCTGAGTGTTTACAGGCCTACTGCCTGTGCCCTGTGTCATACAAACAGATCTGCATTGATTGCCTTGGAGTGCGCCCCTTCCCCTGCAGGACTCTGGTAGCTGGTCCCACAGCCCTTCATCATGTCCCTCCACTGCTGCTATTGCAAAGATGTAGAGTGTGGATCTGTTGGTGGCAGATCCTGTCTACCCACCCTGGTCCCGAGAGGGCGGGTTGGTAGGCATTGCCCCTTAATCCGCATGTGGGTCCAGACACCCCCCCCTGCCCTGTAGGGCGCAGTAGGTGATGGTAATGAGGTGAGGGTGTTTCTGCTGGCAGCACAGATTGTAGAGATGTGTCAGACTGTTACATGCAGCAAAAGAGATTGCCTCAGACAGCCATATCAGATAAGACCCCTGAGGGATCGAACCCATGACCTATGGCTTGACGGTCATTGTATTAACCAGTGGGCTACAGCTCTATACACCTTCTCACAGCACTGCCACGAAGTTAAGGTTACCACGCGTAAACTGCCAACGTGCCTCCTATTGTGCGATACACAGTGCATGCTACGTGGACGTCGGCATGCCCACCTCCCTATATGGCATTGCTCACACTATCGCTGGCAGTTTCGCTGATAACATTAGGACGGTGTAGTACACAAACACCTATAGCAAATATCAGTGTGTCCACCAAAAATAAACCATCACCTCAGCTGGAAAACCTAAGGTACCCTGTAAAGTTCCTTAGCTGTGGGTATACCCGATCCCGGTAAGCACAGCTGACATTTACTGGGTTGACTTGCAATTGCTCTGTAGTCAGCCCATGCTATGAGAAAAGGCATAGCATACTGGTTAATACGATGCCCTCAGTGTCACTGCTTATGGGTTTGAATCCCCACTGCACCAACAGCAAGATGAGTGTTAATAACAGTCAGACATATCTCTACAATCAGTAACACAAGCCTAATACACTATAACCTTTGTCCTGTGCCTTTAAGGAGAGGCATGGCATTGCATCGGCGAAAGCATGTCATAAGGCGCCTAAAGCTAAGGTGCACCAGATGCGGTCCAGGCCAAACGGCATAAGTCATGCGATGTAAACTAAAGCCAGCCACAGTGTCCACCAATCTCTGTATCTGATGTGTATTCATGCAGCCCCAGAATAGTTTGCCATGTGGTGTCCGTGACACGTGCACGTTGTGTGCGCGGCATAGTAGGGCATGGCACGGCATATGCACGATGCAGCGCATGCGCGGCATACGTGCATGCGTCATCAGCACATGGGCATCCCCCAAAATGGCAACGCGATCCCGCAAGCCAGCATTTAGCCGCCACGACCTACGACAGCTGGCAGCCTTAATTTGCACCGGGCAGCTGCGCCTCTTCCCAGGCGCCTCAAAATGCCAGGATCTGGAATGCGTCAGGAGGGTGTGGGTGCGCATAACAAGGCACTTCAACCGTGTAGCAGACTACCCACGTGAGGTAAGTGTATGGGGACAGGCCACTAAATGGAAGGTGTGCAACACAATATCCAGCAATAAAAACACATAAGACATGCACCACATGTGTGAGACACATGTATGTGGGCAACCCTGTGATCAAGCTATCTGCGTATGTTGCTGTGTGCACGTATGCCAATCCCCAGGAGCCACAGACATGAAAGTAGAGGTGCAGAGGTTAGCGCGGTGTGATGTAAGCTGCTCCTGTTGCAGTGTACACCTCTGCCCAACCCCCAGGAGTTGCAGCCCCCATGACAGAGCTCTATTAGGCATCCCTGTGCCATGATGGCTGCTGCTATGACACATTACCAGCTCTGGCCAATCCCCAGGAGACATCGGACCTGATCACAGAGGTTAAGTAGTCATCATGGTGCACTGGTAGCTGCTGCAGTTGGAGTACCACAGCCCTGCCCCATCTCCAGGAGGCATCAGATCTGATGACAGAGGTCCAGCAGTCATCCTGGTGGTGTGGTAGTTGGTTCTGTTTATGTGTGGAACATCACCCTTGGCCCCGAAGGCTCCGAGACCTGCGCACAGAGGTGTATCAAACATCTTGGTGTCAGGGTGATTGCTCCAGTTGCAGTGTCACAGGTCTGCCTTATCCCCAGGAGGCCCCAGACTAGCTGACACAGGTCTATTCTACATCCTGATGTCATGGTGGTTGTTGTTGTTGCAGGTTCGCAGCTCTGCCTTAACCCCAGGAGGCCCCAGACCAGACTATACAGGTTTATTCTAAATCCTGGTGTTATGGTGGTTGCTGTTGTTGCAGGTTTGCAGCTCTGCCCCAACCCCAGGAGGCATTAGACCTCACTACACAGGTCTATTCTCCATCCTGGTGTTATGGAAGGTGCTGCTGTGTATGTGTGGAACATCACCCTATCCCCATGAAGCCCCCAGACCTGATGACAGAGGCACAGTACACATCCTGGGGTCATGGTGGTTGCTGCAGTTGCCGTCTCCCAGCTGTGGCGCACCCCGAGAGGACCCCAGCCCACAACACAGAGGCCTATCAGTCACTCTGGTGTTATGGCTGCTGCTGCTGTTGCAGGCTCCAAGCTCCACCACATCCCCAGGAGGCATCATAACAGATTCCAATGGTCCACCACACATCCCGGTATAATGGTAGCTGATGTTGGTGCAGGTACCCAGCTCCCCCACACCCCCAGATGTCTGAGCCCACACCACAGAGGCTGGAGCAGCATCCAGGCATCATGGTGATGGCTCCTGTTGATGTGGGACTGGCTGCCCAACACCGAGGTATGTGCTGGACTGCACCGAGGGTATGGAATCACACCCTGTGTAGATCAGAATTGGAATGCCCCACATGCCATGTTGCTGTTATGTCATGCCATGAGATGGCAGGGACATGGCATGGGGTGGTTGTGCGGTGGTGCACAGGGCACGCAGGCTTCACACCACACAAGCCCAGCCTCACGCCCACACATGCAGGCGGTGCTGCCAACAGCTAGTATGGGACCCTTGCCCATAGCAGGAGCGGCCCCCATTGCACACAGACATGTGTGCCATGTGGTTCGCTATGGGCAGGGATACAGGGCCCTAATGGTTGCAAACATTGCTTATCCCCCCAGGTAGAGGACCTACGGAAGAAGGGCAGAGAGATGCGGCTACACTGTCCTGGATACCTCCACCGCATGCAGCGGGAGGCAATGGCCGGGGGTGACGGTGAGTGTCCCAGCCTATGCATTGTGCCACACCAGTGGCAAGGCAGCCTGTGATGCCACATACAATGTGTCTGTGCCGTAACAAACACATGACGCCCTGTTCATTTCTGCCTTCTCCACAGAGGCTGCAAATGCTGGGGAGGGGACCTCTGCACCCACACCGCCTGGTGGCAGTCCCCCCGCGACCACTGTAGGTACCAATGTGGAGGACGTACTGCAGCGGCAGAGGATGCCATGGATGTGGGGGAGGAATACATGGAGGGTGGGGAGGGGTGGAAGGAGGGGGTGGTGGAGGGTGCTGGAGAGGTGGAGTGGGAGGGCGAGGAGGGGGAGGGGGAGGGGGAGGGTGGTGGGGAGAGTTAGGGGTGGGGGGAGAGTTAGGCCAGGGTGGGGAGGGCGGGGAGCCATGGAGGGTGGAGAGGGGCAGCCTGTGCCTGAGGGCAGATGCAGGTCACCACAGGGCACTGGGGGCCCCTGCCACCTGCTCCATGTGCATGGCCAAGGTGTCAGGCCGGGTGTGGGACCCCCACACATTGCCACACACAGGGCCCATGCAGATGCCACTACCCAGACCACAGCCACATGGTGTGGATGTGGTGGCAAATGTGTGGGTTTCCTGTGTGTGGCGATGGGCACCGTTATGCGGACCCTGTGGCTATCTCCCAGTGTCTGCAAGGTAGTTAAGTGGATGCACAGATGACAAAGGTGGCAACCCTAATAGCCAAATGTATCCCCACTAACGTGTGCGACGGATGTACATGCTGGGCTAATGCCAAATGTGAACCAGTTTTAATGTTAACCCGCCTGTGGGAGGGTGTTGTTCTGTTGTACCTTTTAACATTTGTATGGCACCTACTGACACATATTTGTATTAAAACATTGTGTAGGCAGCCAAATCTTGCAATGGTCATGTGTCCTTTGTATATACATGCTGCAGTAGTGAGTGTGACAACTGTGTGCATGTCCCAGTGTGAATTTGTGCCACATACATTGCCCTTGCCCCAGAACAGGCTGTGTGGAGCGCCATGTATGCTGCTGGATGTATCCCCTGATGACATTGTGATGTAACCATGTGCTGCACCATCCAACAGACATGGACACATTCACGTTGTCATGGAGAGTCAGTCTGCAGCAGGGATGCAGCACATGATAGGAGGGTGGGGAGGTGTGGATGTGGTACCCATGATGTAGCCTAGATGTGATGTATGCGGGGATCCACGTGTCTGACAGGGCGTTAGTCGGTGCGTCTCACTAAGATGGGGTCTGGTGGGGTGAAGGAGCAGCGGCTCACTACAAGTGCTGGAGGGGGTAAACAACTGACAGCAGCTAGGTATATCTGTATGTTGTGTCTGTCCGCCAAGCATGTGTGGTTAGTATGCCATGGTGACCCTGGTGTGTGTCTGACAGACGGGTCACCCATGTAGATAGCCTGATGTGGATGATGTGCAGGGACAGAGGGGAGATATACCCCACAATGTTGGTTAACAAGCAGACATATACATCAGGTGGCAGGGGGAGGGAGGGTGTAACCCCAGGCATATGTATAGCCGTTAACACATGGCACAGTGCATGGAACACAAGACATGTGTGGACCGTTCTGTCATGACTGCTGCTGGTGCAGACACCCCAAGGCCTGTGACATGGTAGGGCACATGTGACCTTGGTAATCCCAATTGGGACAGCCCACTCAGGGGATCCCCGACACAAAAATGGACACGTGCACATCAGTGACCAAAGGTAATGCTTTATTTAATGTGGTGGTCAGACCAACGTACAGTCACAGACCTATGGCCTGCGTGACCACCCACGCCCACGCCCCTGCTCCCTCCCATGATCCCCCACACCCCTTGCTGCTGCTGCTGCTGCCTCTGGCGCCGTTTCAGGCCACAGGATACGTCCCTCCACGGCCTCGAGGGCATCCGCCACCCTTTCTATTCCAGCTGCGATATCCATGGCAGTCCCTCGCAACTGCCGTGTCTCCAGGCTGTGCTCCCTGACATCCCTGCGGAGCCCACACACTGCCTGCGTGAGGGCCTGCACCGCCTGGCATTGGGCATGCTGTACCTGCTGCTGGCCACACATCTCCGCCCGTATAGCAATCAGTGCCTGGTGAGTGCCTGTGGGAGGGGAACAGGGTGACCTGTGAGACATTTGTTGCCTAGACCCCAATGTGTATGACCTGCCCATTCCCCACTGAGCCACACCAAACACCCCAGACATGGCCAGGGGGGCATATGTATGTGTGGAGGCCCACTGTCATCGTGCGTGTGTGTGGCCCCACCGCTGTGTCTGGGGGTTGGTGTGCCACACCAGCACATGCAACCATCCTGCCAGTTGCCTACCTGCATCATCTCTGCATGCCGATGCCGTATGTGCCCACAGCTCCTGGAGGACAACGTGCATTGCGCCCATTGTTGCAGTCGATGGCCCTGGTGTGACAATGTGGGGCTGACCCCCACATCCTCGGGCCCCTCGCCAGCCACTGTGGTGCCTGTGTACCTACTCCACTGGGGTGACTGTTCCTCCTCTTGGGTGGCCACCTCCTCAGGCAGCACATCGGCCCATGGTGTGTCTGGGGCACCGCTGATGGCAGCCTCTGCATGCGGCGCCTCCTTGACCTCCGCTGGCTCGGGCTCACCGCCATTGTCCTCCTCGGCTGCCTCGATGGCCTGGATGTTACCTGGGGGGGGGGATGGAACAAGGTACACAGTAGATATGGGGTTGTCACAGACACAGACGACAGACGGAGAGCACATTGTAATGTGGACACATATTTGTTTATGTACTCCTTGCTTTCCTCTGTCTCTCTTACTTGGTCAGCCCTAGGGACAGAAACTCTTCTGCTTGCTCCTTCTTTACCCCCAGTTCCCCCTCCACCACACATTGTATGCAGAAAACTAACCCATTTGAAGAGATTGCCCCATTTTATAACCCAAATATGGGGTGAGGACATCCAAGTCTGACTGAAAGCGTGGAGTGAGCATGTGTGGGGTACTCCCAGAACTTGGATATCCTCACCAGATTTCAGATATGCCCAGGATGTCCTGAGCTATATCCAAACCTACATCTGCCCAAGGCATGAATAGGTATTAGAAAAGAGCTCATTTTGTCAGACAGATATCTGGAAGGTGTTGAGAAGGAGGTTCGCTTCTAGCCCATATATTTTCCATGAACAAACACTAACGGGGAATGCGGACTCAGGATATTGTTTTTCTAGGTTCAGCCACACCTGTTCCCAGGACATGGGCCCGCAACAGCCCATGGCATGCCCAGTGTGTGCGTAGTAGATAGCTGTATGTGTGCTGCATGCCTCGAACATACCTGCGTGTGGGTCAGCCATGTCCAGCGCTGGGGAGAGGCCATGTATGTAGATCGGGCCTAGGCACTCAGCCAGCTGCTGCTCCAGGGGCATGAGGCTTGGGATGAAGGAGCTGCCCCCCGCCAGTGCCGCTAGCATGTTGGAGTTCTGCAGTCATGTGTGCACGGACCCCCTGCCTGATATAATTGAACCTCTTATGGAGGCTGTCAAGGTCCCATGGTGGCCCCCCAGCCTGTGCCACGGCCCCCTGCACCTCCTCCCACAGCTGGGTCCTTATGCTAACAGTTGTGCGTGAGCTCATGCGCCCATACAGCTCCTCATAGTGTTCGAGGACACTTGCCAGCAGGTTATGGTTTTCCTGCTGGCTGAATCGTATGGCCCTCTTCTTCTCCCCATCCGGCAGAGGCATCCGCCTACGATTGCCTGTGCTGTGCCCCTCAGGCTGCTCCTGGGTGGGGTCAGACATACCCGATGGGCCCGCAACCTCGGACTCAGGATGACTCATCTCTCCCATCTCTGGGGACTGCGGCCCTGGCGTTTCCCTGGACACCTCACCTATCATGGCCAGCTGCAGCATGTCCCTGCTCTCCCTGTCCTCCCTCTGCATCCCGGACCTGACTAACCTCCTGTGGCCCTTGCCCCCTCCCCTGTCACCTTCACCAGCCCTCACCACCTTAGCCACTCACCAGCCCTGCCTCCTGTCACCCCCACCATGCACCAACCCAGCCACTCACCACCACCACCAACCAACCTTGCCACTCACCTCTCCCACCACTCACCAACCCAGCCACCCACCTCTCCCACCACTCACCAACCCTGCCACCTACCTCGCCCGCCACACACCAACCGTGTCACCTACCTTCCCCTACCACTCACCAACCCAGCCACACGCCTCCCCCAGCACTCACAAAGCCCGCTGCTCGCCTATCCCACCACTCACCAACCAAGCCACCTATCTCCCCCACCGCTCACCAACCCTGCCACTCTCCATGCTTAACCTTCCTTTGACCCTCCGTTTGCTTCACCACCAATAACACACACCTTCAACCTCGCTCGCCTGCACTAACCCCTCAGCGTGTACCAGGTGTGCACATTCATTTATGGTATGTTTGGACATCTGCATGTGTGTGTGCATGTTGCACATCTGCAGAGGCGATACGTAGGGTGCATACGTGGAACCGTGTGCCACACATGCGCAAGATTTGTACGTGACTGCGCATGTGTGCCGCACGGTTTCGCTGACCCCTGTCGCCTGTGGGACGGATGCAGAATCAGGCGCCACACATGCGCATGCAGGCTACGTATTTGCGTGGGAGCGTATGCATGTGCGGTGGCAGCTCACACCATACCATTCGTTATGGCTTGCGCGTATCCTGGCGCAGCACATGCGCAGACACATACACGGCTTGCACATGTGCGGCACACGGTTCCGCGTATGCACCCTAGGTATCACCTCTGTGCATACGCAACACTTGCATACACGCACAGACGTCCAAACATACCATAAATGAACATGCACACCTGGTACACGCTGAGGGGCTAGTGCAGGTGAGCGAGGTTGAAGGTGTGCGTTATTGGTGGTGAAGCGAACGGAGGGTCAGAGGCAGGTTAGGCGCAGAGAGTGGCAGGGTTGGTGGGCAGTGGGGAGATAGGTGGCTTGGTTGGTAAGTGCTGGGAGAGGCAAGCGGCGGGCTTGGTGAGTGGTGGGGGAGGTGTGTGGCTGGGTTGGTGTGTGGTGGGGGAGGTAGGTGACACGGTTGGTGGGTGGTGGGTGAGGTAGGTAGCAGGGTTGGTGTGTGGTGGGGAGGTAGGTGGCAGGGTTGGTGTGTGGTGGGGAGGTGGGTGGCACGATTGGTGTGTGGTGGGTGTGGTTTGTGGCAAGGTTTGTCGGTGGTGGGTGTGGTGTGTGGCTGGGTTGTTGAGTGGTGGGGGAGGTGAGTGGCAGGGTTAGCATGAGGTAGGAAGGTGAGGGAGGTTGGGTTAATAGTGTCCGCTATGGCAGCTTTTGTGGTTGCTTCATCTACACTGGGGGATGTTCAGGGCTTGTGGTTGCCTGATGAGGGAAATGGTGTCCATGGGGCTGAGGCATAGGGCGGGGGTGCAGGCCCACTGCAACACTGACCTGAAGCTGTGGGAGCAGGCCAGGCAGGGGCTGTGCTGGCATGGCGCAGGAGGCGTGCCGAGTTGCAGGCTCACCAGCCTCGCCTCTACAGGACGAGGGCCCGGCTCCAGGACATGCATGAGGACCAGGTCATCTCCCTCTACCGCCTGAGCACAGGGGCTATTAGGGAGCTCTATGAGGATCTAAAACCTGACCTCGAACCCCTGACTGGTCGGTCACATGCCATACCGGGTTTGGGCAAGCTCCTTGGTGCCCTACATTTCTTTGCCTCTGGCTGTTTCCAGTCATCTGTGGCCACAGTGAGTGGCATGAGCCGCCCCACCTTCTCACGCTGTCTCCACCACATACTGCGTACCATGATCAGCTGGGTAGGGAATTATATTGCATTTCTCAACACTAGGCAACTGTGGGGGACCCTGACCTAGAATTTTGAGGCATTTGTCGGGTTACTACATGTGATGGGAGCTATTGATTGCACACATGTTGCCCTGGTCCCGCCAGAGACAGGGAGGCAGTGTTCCACAACCGCAAACACTACCACTCCCTGAATGTTCAGGTTGTATGTGATGCAGGCATGCCTATTCTGAATGTGGTCCCACGGTTTGCAGGGTCCACCCATGACTCCTATATCCTGCATCACTCGGCACTGTACAGACAATTTGAGGCTGGTCAATTTGAGGACTGTATACTGCTGGGTGGGTATTTGTCATCTCTGACATGCACATCGTATACCCCTGCTAGCCGTCTGCACACATGTCTGTCTGTGACGTGTGTCCCGAGTTGTGTGTGTCATCTGTGTGTGTGAGAGCTGACACGGGGGGGGGGGGAGGATGACTCCAGGTCTTCTGTGCTGCGGTGCTGTGTGTTGGTGCCACACTGACATTTGACTTTATATGCCATTTGACATTGTGTGTTTAGGTTGGCACGGTACAACACACATGTATGCTTCATGTTTATCAACAGTGTGGTGTTGTCTATGCCATCCTGCCTGCCACAGTGGGGTACCTGTTCCTGTCGCACCATCTGTGAGTGGACATTAGCATGACCGTCACATGCTTGCACATGTGTGCATCTCTGCCCTTGTCCAGGGTGCATTGCATTTGTGTCTCTGATGTTTTCAGGGCTGGCACTACTACCTTTCGGCCTCTGGTGTCTGCCCATGTGTCTGCTGTGGTTCAAGATAATGTTGTTTGCACTCCTTCTACCTCCCCCGTGCTCTGTATCTCACACCTCCAGACACTGGCACATAGTTGTTGTGTCCCATCATGTGTTCCCCTATGTTTCTGTCTGACCTGTAGGTGCTGTGGGTTTCCACGTACATTCATGTGTACATGTGTGTGGATATCAGCTCCTGGTTTAACGTTCAACATTTCTTTCTGCAGGTGACACAGGGTGTCGTCCCTGGTTGCTAACCCCTGTGCATTGTCAGACGGCTGCCTGGGTGAGAATCTTCACAGTCTTGTCAAGTGCATATATCTATATGATTTGCAAGGTATTGTGGGCAATGTAGTTCATTCACACCAGAAACAGCTGCTGACAATAATTTAGTTGTGCTCTTGGGTAAAGCCAATAAGATATTTATTTATGGGGTTATTTCTCCCAACACAGATATGCTTGGTAGCACATAAATTAGGTTACTTGCTTTCAGTGTTAACTTGGAAAAACAAAGTCAAAATCAGGAAAACAACAAATGAAAAGCCACAAAGCAAGAAACAAACTGTTCTTTTCAGGTTAACTTCTGATTACTTCCCACATAGATACAGAAGTGATTCTCTCCTAGCTCACAAGCAATTAGGTGAGGTTCGATTGCTAGCAGTTACCAGCTGAAACCCCTTAGCTGGCTTGCTTTCTACAGTGTGGGTCGAATCCTGCTTCAGGAGCTTTTCTGAGTAGATTAAAGAACAAATTTGTATTTCTTTGTGATGGTTGCTGTACTTTATAACAGAAAGTTACCAACGGAGTTTAGATAGAGAGCAGTCCATATAACAGGATCCTCATCTGCTATTATTCCCCCTTGTTCAACAAGCATGGGTTCAATATCATGGATTGGCACAGATGAATCTCTCAATGGAGCATTTTCAGGAGAATACTTGTTTCCCTGCTGTCTTTCAAGGTTATAGCTAGGGCATAGATCAGTGTTCATACCTGAGCTTCCATTGCTGCTAGAGTTCCTCTCTATATAGCCTGGCCAGTATGTAGTCCAGTTCTTATGTCCAGCCTTCCAATCCAGATCCCTGGACACTGGATCTCTCTTCACATACCTTCTGGCACAGGTCTTAGGGTCCCTTCCACGTGCAGCCGTCTCCCTCACAGGTAGCCTCTGGTGATTCATAGCTCTGCAGCACCATTCCTCTGGCTTTCCCCAGTCCAATGGTGTATGATGGCCCTTGGAATACCTCCCAGTATACGTACTGCTTTGGACTCTTCTAGACCTCTCAAAGGCTTTTCTCTTCCTTCTTCCAAAGGGTCTCTTTCCGTCCCTGTCCTTCCGGTTTGGCTTCTGCTTCTGATGATCCTTCAGATGAAACTGATGATCAAACTCAAGCTGATTCTCAGGATACTGAGGACAATTCTCTGGATATCCAAGGTGATCATGAAGATGGTCATCTGTAGAATAAACTCTACTCTTATTCTGCTTAGATGAGTGCTCCTCCCTAACACAGCGCAGCTGTGCTGAATCAGGCCCTGCCCTTTGAGATGAGTGCTTAGGGATTACCTTATAGCCCTCCTGATTGAACACACGTTTCTCCACTTCAGCTCCTCTAATGGCTGTTGGAAACCTGGTGCATTCTGGGACTGGTAGTCTTTTATGGGAAAATTCTGTTTTCTTATTTCTACCAGAACTAACAGGTTGCTTGTTCAGAGTCACTTCACCTTTTCCATAGCTCCTTCCTGAGCTATGATAAGCTTCCTTATCACAGCGTCTACCACGTACACGTGCAGAGATGAGTTACAATGAGGCCCATGCCTCCAGTCGCTCCATCATCGAGCGCACCTTTGGCATTTTGAAAAGTCACTTCAGGTGTCTGGATAGGACTGGTGGGGCCTTACAATACCAACCCGTGACAGTGGCAGAGATCATTATTGCCTGTTGCATCCTGCACAACATTGCTCTCAGACACGATATCGATGTCGAAATTAATGAGGATCTGGAAGACGATCCAACGTGTGTGAGGGTGTAGCACTCAGGCGGCAGCTGATTGAGGAGCTATTTTCATGTGAATACTGCATGTTTTGGGAATAACATTTGGATAGATATATGTACTACTACTACTACTGATCATCGGTATCGCACTACCAGTCATACGCAGCATTGCACTGACATTGCTGACACAATGCCTGGCCATCTGAGCTTACAATGTAGTCCAGCCACTAACACAGAAGGTGTGGGCAGAGGACAACAGCGGGTGGAGGTGATTAATGTAGTCAGGATTATTAGGCTTAGGCGATGTGGTAGGCTGTCACACAGGGTTTTGAGATGGTTGGTGAGGGTGGCTGTCCTGCAGCCACAGGTAGTTAGTTCCAGGTGTTGGGTGCTGCAAGGTGACAGGTGTGTGGTCCCGCGTTAACAGTGGGGGAGTGGCCCATAGATAGGATCAGTTGGCTTGACATGTGGGGATGACATTTGGGGGATATGAGGGGATTGATTGGAATGTATGCTCTGATGAGCAGGGACTGTGTGTTACATGTTTTGTTATGGCGATGCATACAGGTGTTAGCACTGTTTACATGCTCCGTAGTAGTAGTAGTAGTAGTAGTAGTATTGTTATGCGAGTCAACGTACAGGGCAACCACAGTGTGACTGCATGTATAGATCAGCAGGTGCATCCTGACCTCACCTGGAGCCTGTGAAGTGTCGTGACAGGTGGGGTGTTATTGTCATACTGGGGCTGTCGGTAGATTATTCATGCAGCGCAGTGTTGCATACATTGTGGCGGACAGAGATGATTTCGAGGCAGACCAGCAAGGTGTAGGTTACAGTGACCAGGATGGCATGTGATGAAGGGGGACATTAGCGTTTTATTTGTGTGTTCTATGGTGAGGGCAGGAATCTTTCTGATGTTATCTAGGGGACACCGCAGGCCTTAGCTACATGATGGGTATGTGTGGGGAAGGGGAGCGAGGGGTCATAGAGACCTGCTACCTTGATGACCACGTCGACAGAAGGTCTATCCAACCTATACACAGACACTGTAAAGGTTGGAGAGGGTTTAGGGGCGATGCCAAGATGTCCGATCTTGGCCATGCTCAATTCATGCAGTGGGGGAACCTGCAGCCAGCAATGTCAGGGAGCAAGCTGAGGTCAGGGTGTTGATTGCCAAACATAGTTCATGCGTGGAGAGATATCTTTGGGACACATCAGCGTACAGCTGCTACTGATAGCCAGGGATGTGCCTGCTGCACCAGGGAACTGAGTATGGGGCCAGGGGAATGTAGCAGCCCCTGCATATATCCCCTTCATACAGCACCTGGGAGCGGGTTAGCAGGGGAGGTGGACCCACAGGAACACACACTGAAGGTGCTATGGGAGACATATGGGGGAAGCAGGATTGTACCGGGACCTTTGGGCTGAGCACGTACAGGGTAGCGCAGTGATGATTGTGGTCAACAGTCTTGAGGGCAGCAGAGAGGTCACAAAGGGGATGGACAGGCTACAGGCCCTTGGACCTGGCCAGGAATATGTCAGTGGCGGGTTTGGGTGGGGACAATTAGGTACAGTGTCATGATGAACTGCCAGACTGTGACGGATCTGGGGGTTATGAGAGATGAGGAGGTGAAGCTGGTGTGTTTGTTGCACAGCTCGAACATGACATATGTATGTTTCCCTTGTGTTTCTCAAGCCACAGGACATGCTTGTTGACGTTCCTGGTGCTGTAGTGCAGTGGCAGCTGTGTGTACCTCATTCAACGTGCAGGACACTGGGGTAGGTGGACATACAGGTAATTTGTCTGTGTGGACAGTCAGGAGCAGCACATGTCAGAGGTTATCTGTCTAATACACATATGTTGTGGGTGACCTATTTAGCGTGCTCCCCCGTACCCCATATGTTGATGTTGGCCACACATATCCACATGTGTTCATGCCCAGTTTGTCTTCTCCAACACTGTCTCTGGGACACATCCAACAGGGCTGCGTGTGTCTACAGGTCCTAGGTGTTCTGGTGGTGGGCCGCACTTACACCCTTCCCTGACATTGTAGCATCGGCCAACAGCAGTGTATCATAGCATTTGCAAGACCTTTATCTCCACTATTCTCAAATTGTGCACATACGTATGTTACTGGTGGCACGCTCACCTTCTCATACTGTGTGTGTGTGTGTGTGTGTGTGTGTTTGTGGGTGGCTCTGTTTTGATACAGTGTGCATGCCGTTTGTATTAACATGTGGTGGGCGGGGTCTGCACACCTGTGGGGCGGTGGTGAGTGTGCTATCTCTACCTTACTGGTGTTAACCGTGTGCACAGTGTGCGCGTGTGTTGTGTGTTGTGGGTTGACCTATCTCATGTGTGTTGACAGACCACTGCACAACAGCATTTATATATCCCGGATATCACCATAATTTGGACATGTGGCAACGGTGGCTGGACATGGGGACATGGATATTTGGCACATTTTGATGACATCTTCTGCCTTTACTGAGATGTGTTATGGACTTTGCCTGCCTGTGAGGATCCCAAGCAGACATTTGCTACAGACACACAGTAGGTAGCACCTTGGATCATTTGGGTATAACATCAGCCTTTATATGTTTGTGTTTTGCTGTTTGTTTCATGGACCTTTCCTGTTGGGTCTCTGTGCACCAATGCTGATGGACATGGGGTGCATCTGTGATACGCCTGTGTTACTTGGGCATGGACATGACCATATCCATGGGACACGCTCGTCTGCGGTTGCATTTCCAAATGTCCACAACATGCACAGTGTTCTGTGTTGTGATCATGTTATGTTTGTCTGTGTGACATTTATTTACGTCAGTACTGATGTTTGACTCCCTGAAATGTGCCTTACTGTTACATCCAGCAAACCAAGACAGTGTTTGTCCTTATTCTTACACAGGGCAGTGGACACACACAGCACATCTTCTTATGTGCATCTGCGGGCGACATCACCCACCTGTTGGAGTACACAACAACACCATTCACCCATCCCTGGGAGATGGTACCATAGGATGTTTGACCTCTGCGAGTGGGACACATGCCTATGATGAACATTACTGTTGGACTGCTACTTTCCATATAACAGGCCTGTCTAACACACCATTGCTGCGGTGGTCTGGCTGGGTATCCTGTTGATTGCGCGAGACACACATGACCGTTCGAGTACTGTGGCACATTGAGATATCACACTTGACTATGCATGCCCAGTGATTCACGGACAGTCTTAACGGGACATGTGGGGTTGAAGACGCCCTTTGCACTGTGGACACTGTGTACTGGTCTGTATGTGTGCATCACGGACTGGAATAGTTGCTGAATATTCTACATCCATCTGACATTGTGTTAGTGTGTGTTGGCCATGTGTGTAACATGCCCCGCAAGATACCCTCATCTGTTGAGGTCACGGGGGCATACAGCCATGCATGTGGCACAGGGGCAACATTGTATATGTACTCTTGTATATGTCAGCCTACCCTGCACTTGGACATGTTACCACCACACCAGTTTATTGGCCGCCAACATTTTGGATTGATGTTTACCTTCACCAAGGAAGTTACAGTGCATGTGGGGCATCACTGTGTCATGACCGTACACGGTGCATGTGCATGTGACTGAGTATGTTGGTACACCAGAGCATGTGGCAGTGTGGCTTCTGTGCGAGGTACTGGCCCATGTTTGACCTTTCTTTCACACTCCATATACAGGTCATTGTGTTTGGCTACTGTGCAGCCGTGCTTCTGTACATTGATTTACAAACATAGCATTGCAAGTCTGCACAGTCCTCTTTATCCCCTGATGTTCCGCCACTCACCTTCGCCCATGACATTTGCAGTGTGGCAGTGTGATTGTCCGTTTTCATCCTTCATTTGTGCATCCCATGTACCGTGATCTATATGTATGGTTCATGTATCCACAACACCCATTGCAGGGGACCTGCTGCATGGTGATATCTCTGCATGTCTGTGAGGTTCCTTTTTTGGTCTTCTCTGGGATCATGTGCCTCTTGTACCTGTTACCTTATCCTCATTTTGCATTTGGCCTTTGTTTTGGGTTACATTGGTGATGCTTTCATTGCTATATCATGCATTCTGGGGCAGCTGTGACATATATATCTATATCTGTGTGTACACTTGCTTACATGTTGCTACGTATGCTTTTTCAGGCTTTTTCCACCTGTATTGGCAGACGGATATGTTTTTGGGGACAATTCATGACTGATGTCTGTTGGTCCCTCATCATGCACCGCCTAGTGTCTACATGCGACTAGGGCATCTGGGACGGGCAACAACATGTGGGGGGTGGGGGGATACTACATAGTGAACACCATGCAGCTATGGCACATTATCTCTCCTGCCCATCATCTGTAGATGTGCCAGTGACTTTGGGGTGACATGTGGGTAGCTGGCATGCTCAATGTGTTTTCAGTTTGTTCACTGTAAACCAATCACCTTGATATGATGATAGGCGGTATATACGATATGTCTACTGATTGACCACAATAAAAGTATGTGTTTGACCCACATTTCTCTCTGCTGCTGCTTGACCACATTGACACATGTCTTTCGTCATGTTCTGGTAATGTATATGGCCCACCTGTGCTCAAATCCTTGTACGGTGGCAGCTGGCTATGTGGTAGCCGTCTGACACATCACAGAGTGCTAAGGGTTTCCATACTGACATTCCCTTTGAGGGGACATATTTGGGTTGTGCTTGCTGTGGTTGTTTGGGATAGTGGTTGCAGACATGTGTTGGTGCACCATTGGATGCAGGTTTGAGTCCTACATGTTCCTTGTTTTGTGCTAACCTGACCAAGAGCTGCCTGATGATTAGTCACCTCTCCACACACCCTTCCATCTCTTCACTTTACACCACAGTATGCCCTCGATGCAGCCTATCCGTCACATATTAGCTGTTACATATGGCTCTTTCTTTGTACTGTCCATGTCGGCTTGGGGGATTGGCATTGCTGTTGTTGATCTGATCTGGTCCATGTCTGTTTGTAGGTTCATGTCTCACATGCTCCTTTTCCGCTCTATCCCCCATTTTGCCCTGCTCCACAGAGCATCCCCTGCCGCCCATTGGGTTTAGGTTCTTTGCTCTTTTGCATGCTGTGTCCACTGCATAACATTTCATTGTGTGTGTTTGCATGTATTTATATGTGGCTGTCGTCCCAATTGCTGACTGTGATATGAGCTGTACACACCGGTTCTGCATGTGCATTGCATCTTCATTACTGTTGAGGTTGCCCTATCCTGGCAGCCAGCTGTGTTTTGGTGTGGTGCCCTCCAGTGTTCTTGTATGCATCCTTTGCTGTGACACTCACGTTGGTGTTGTAGCCTACCAGTTTGTGCATTGCCATTTGTGCTACTGGTCATGGGTTTGACTCCTCTCTGTTCTAATTATTTTATGCACGTACTTTGCATTCCTGCTACAGTCTTATCTGTAATGATCTGTGCTGCTGGCACATTATACCCTCATCACTGTTGCCGAACATCCTTCTGTCAGTCTATCTGTGTCTGCAAGCTCTGTGGCATCCTGCCCTACTGTGCAGGCTGCTACCCCATGTCCTGCACTGACACCCTTTTCTGCATCGCGGCTCTTCATTCTTGCCTCTCCTGTGTCTGCTCTGCATGGCACTGCTACTCCTCTGTCCTCCTGTCATTGCACTTCTCCTGTCACCTCTGGCTCCTCTGCTGGACACGTATTCCCATCCTCTACCACACACTGTCATTGTTGCACTTTACAATACCATCACCCTGTGCATCGGTACAGCTGCCCCTGATATATTTGTCCACTTTACCAGCTGCCACATGGGCTGCTCGCAGATATGGCAGGTCCATCACTTCAGACATCTACTTCCTTACATCACGTCTTCATTGGCTTTCGTTACTGCTCTATGCAGTGTATGGGTTACATCTGCGTTTGACCCATACATTTCATGCTTGTGAGGTTGGTGCACCTTACTGCCCTTGGCCAATGTTTCTTTGGTCACCTTAACATCCTTGGGGCATATTTTGCAACACCTTGGGTTCGGCTAGCTTCTGGGGCGCCTTATATGATGCCTTGGAGTGTACCACCCGTTCGTGCCGCCCTCTGGGCCACATTCTGACCTGCCTTGGTTGCCGTGGCACTTAATGATGTGCCTTATGGTGCGCCAGGTTAGGGCACAGGGATGAGCATTTTTTGGGGGGACACTGCAGATTATTGAGATGTGTCTGACTGTTACAGGTGGGAAAAGGGATTGGCTCAGATAGCCTAATCACATATCACCACTGTGGAATCAAACTCATGACCGCTGTATCAGCAGTCATTGTATTAACCAATGTGCTACTCCTCTAATCACAGCTCAATGCACAAACTTAGGGTTACCGCGTGGTGACGTGCCACTGCACGTCTATCACGCGATGTTGGCCAGGGCGCACTCTATCGCACGATACCCCGCCATTGCTTCCTTTACGCCGGTACCCCCACCACCTTATATGGCATTTCTCATGTTATCACTGCAACTAGTGCCGGGAATATTAGGACAGTTTAGTAAACATACCTCTAAGATTGTCAAGAATGGACCTTAAACTCCAACCTGGCGTTATGTGAATAGTTGAGGTGGCTAAGTAAGTTGGGGTGCAGTTATTCTCAGGGACCAATTTCTCCAAATGTGTTAGTTTTGTGCATACCATGACAGTCATGAACTTCACTCCTAAGCCAGGGTATGTGGAGTATGATCTCAGTCTCTCAAATTTACTGCTAATACTCATCGTAGTACTTGCATCATGCCAAAGAGAGCCTCCTTCTGGAGTTCTTAAGATATAACATGTATGGGTAATTTAATAAGATGTGATTGAAAATTCCTCTTAATCAGGCTTGTGGCTCCCAATACAATGGGGAATATTTCTGTATCTTTCTGTCACATTCTCTTGGTCTCTGCATTTTTTTATACTTTAGGATCTTCTCCCTCCCCATGCGATTCACAGAATAATCATTTTGAACGGATGCCTCTATTATCAATGCCAATCTGGTGTTTTTCTCCTTTAGCACTATATCAGGTTTCCTTGCATTCAGTTTCTTATCCACTGAAATGGGAATGTCACAAGTTATCAAAACTTCTGCATTTTCTGTAACCTTCTTAGGGTCATGATCCAAGTACTTTTCTGGCACAGTGATGTTGCAGTGCTTACAAAGTTGGAGTGCCAATATGAAGAGCCTTGTGAGCTACTTAGGACTAGGATCTTAAAGTAAATACAGAAAAATACTAGTTAATAGTGATATTGAATTAAAAGGGGAGAAATGTGATCATAGTTCATGCATGGGATAGGATTCTCACAGCAAAGGAGTCAGTAAGTGTGATACATGTGTTTGCCAACTGCAGAGAGATGAGTGGTTGGGTGAAAGAGCCTGTTATCTATGTGATGTTGGTTTTGGAAAGATTAAGTTTAAGTTTATTGTCTTCTTACCAATGGGCTACCTTGGAAAGACAAGAATTTAGCGGTGCCAAATCAAGCGATTTATATTGGAAGGATCAGGGATGAAAGTCCAAACCTTTGGGAGATCAGGAGGAGCTGAGGCCTGTGCAGGATACAATGACAGATGAATTGTGGTATGTTCTAAAAATATAGTAGCTCTTAAAGTTAAAGGAAAGGGAATTAATCTACCTGCCTTTTACATCTAAACACATAGGGATCTATTCTGAAGCACGAATAGCGGGGATGGATGTTCATCCCTGCTATTCGTCTGCATTTCCTGTCCCCGCCAAACCTCCCTGTATGAACCAGGGGTTTCTACATGGAGGTTAGATGGGGGCGGGAAAGGAGTGGTGTGGAGGTGGAGTTAGGGCAGGCAGTGGGCAGTCTGTGGCCCTGGACGTACAGGGCCGATTCCGATGTCGGCTCTGTACATCTGGGCTGAATAAGTTCCCCTAGATTGGGGGGGATGGTAGGCCCAGGGTGCATCAAAGGGTGGAGGGGGAGCAGGAGATTCCCCGCAGCCCGACCCTGGCCTTGGGAGGCCAGATCGGGGGTCGGGCTGCGGGGAATGAATGCAGTTGTCAGCGGTCCAGGGATCACAGCTCTTGAATGGAGCCACGGTGCCATGGAAACCAGATGCCATGGCGCCATAGCTCTATTCAAGAGCCTGACCGGAATCAGATCCGGGCCTGCACGTACAGGCTTAGATGAGATTCTGATCCCACAGGGGTTAGAAAGAAGTACCTCATGGGATCAGAATCTCGTCTACCTCTGTGCATCCGTTTCCGACCGGACGCACAGAGGCTGGGACGTCCAATTCTGAATTGGTCTCATAGTGCGAAATTAAAAAAATAACAACCCAATAGAGTCAGTCACAGGGGAAAAGGAGAACATGAGCGTTTCAAAAGACAGCAGCAATTGAAGGTTTATGCTGAGCCATGACCAATTTGTTTTGTTTTAGCAGCTAGGTAGCCTCAACTCATGAGGACTAATTTTATAGAAACATAGAAAACGATGACAGATAAAGACCACATGACCTATCTAGTCTATCTTTCCATATCAACAACTACAACAGTCCCCTTTTTTCCTTTAGAGATCCTCTGTTTGTCCCATGCTTCTTTGAATTCAGATACTGTTCTCATCTCTACCACCTCCACTGGGAGACTATTCCACGGATCCACCACTCTTTCCGTAAAGAAATAGTTCCGCATAGCACTCCTGAATCTATCCCTTTCACCTCAACCCATGTCCCTTCATAGCAGAACTTGCTTTCAATTGAAAGAGGCTCTCCCCCTGTGCATTTATGCCACGGAGGTATTTAAACGTCTCAATCATATCACCTCTATTCCGCCTTTCCTCTAAGGTGTACATATTAAGATCCTTAAGTCTGTCCTCATATGCTTTATAATGAAGACCACTAGCCATTTTAGTTGCCACTACCTGTACCGACTCCAGCCTGTTTATATCCTTTTGAAGGTGCGGTCTCCAGAATTACACACAATACTCCAAATGAGGTTGCACCAAAGACTTATGCAGAGGCACTATCATCTCCTTTATTCTGCTGGCCGTTCCTCTCCCTATGCACCCAAGCATCCTTATAGCTTTTGATGTCGCCTTTTCTACCTGTTTAGCTACTTTAAGATCATCAGATACAACCACGCATAGGTCCTACTCTTCTTTAGTGGACAAAAGTACTTCACCCCCTATACTATATTTTCCCTTGGATTGCTGCAGCCCAAATGCATGACCTTGCATTTTGTAACATGAAATCCCAGCTGGAAAACTCTAGACCATTCTTCAAGCTTAGTTAGATCCCTCCTCATGTTATCTACACCTTCCTGGGTGTCTACTCCATTGCAGATTTTGGTATCATCCGCAAAGAGGCAAACCTTACCCGACAGCCCTTCCACTATATTACTAACAAAGATGTTAAAAAGAATCGGACCAAGGGCAGATCCCCGGGGCACACCACTGGTAACTTCCTTCTCCTTAGAGTAAGCTCCATTTACCTGTACCCTTTGCCGCCTCCCACTCAATCAATTTCTAACCCAAGCAGTAACTTTAGGGTCCATCCCTAGGGTGCTCAATTTGTTTATAAGTTGCCTATGAGGAATGGTGTCAAAGGCTTTACTGAAATCTAAATACACCACATCTAGGGCACAAATGTGAAAGCCTGAAAATGTGCCTGTTTTATATTTATTTAGCAATGCTTATATATCACTTTTCACCAGGTCAAAGTCATGTACATTCAGGTACAGTATATATTTTCCTTGTCCCCAAAGGGCTCATAATCTATGTTCTGTACCTGAGGCGACAGAGGATTAAGTGGCTTGTCTGAGGCCAGAAGGAGCACCTGTGAGACTAGAAACCCCAGTCCCTCCAGCCTGAGGTTGCTGTCCTCCAGTGGGATTCAAACCCATGACAGCTTGCCCCAACTACAAGGCCACTCCTCCCTTATAGAAGCAACATAGGCACTTATGTACCTTTATAGAATAGGCTCACACAATAGCCTCTTGTAGAGCGCAAATGCTCTCACACAAAAGATAATTTACACATGGAAAAAGCTTTACAAACATTTCCTCTTTGATTGTTGCTACATCATTGCTTCTGAGTTCCTGATACCCCCTCCTTTCCATGTCAGCCCTACTTGCACCCACGTTCTGCTCTACAATAATTTCACTTATATTTCTGCTGTGCTACAGCTGCTCCAGGGCAGTGGTGGGTTAGCTGATGCATTTCATGGTAATTGCAGAAAGAAGCAATGCATCGGGGTATTTGCTCTGATATAGCTAGGGGACATGGTGCTTGGGGGAGGGGCACCTACGATCCCCGGGGTGGTACATTACAAGGTAAAGTGTTTGTAAACTGTCAAGAGATGATATTTGAAAAGACACAGACAGATGAAAACTGAAGTAAATATGCCTTCCATTACCCGGCAATGTTTATTTGACTTGGGAGCGTGTGCAAGTGACAGCTTGAAATGTAATATTTAAAACGCATGACTGCTTCTTGGGCTGAATTACTTTTTACTCCTAAATGGAGAAAAAATGTTCACTGATAAAGCCATAACTATAAAATATTCATATCAGGAATTTAGAAACCATGATCAAAGGGGAGAGAGGAAGAGATAAAAGGGTGCTACCAGCAACAGAAGTCACTCTGGAAAACAGGAACTTAGGAGCTGCCCACGTGGTTGCTCTGTGATGGGTTAAAAATGTCTCAGGTTTTATTATCTAGCAGAGCTAATCTCAGCAACAATAACAGTGATGCAAAACATTGGTATATTCAAAAATTTGGTGGAAAAAGACTGCACCACTTCTTTTATAGATGCTGACAGCAGCCCTACTTCTGATAATATAATCTAGTAGAGGCATGTTTACTAATATGCTGTTTGGGTTTGCACTTGCCGTATCTTATGTGCAAACGTTAAGGTGCAGGAAGTGCAAATCCTTTGCAGTAAATATAGGAACTATGCCCAGCACTGACCCTGCATTTCCTGTACATTGCAGACACCCATCGCAAAGGCTCACGAGGCAGGGAATGCAGGCCTAGTGCCATAGAAGAAAGCAGATAAAGCAGCAGCCACAATGTCTTGGCCCCCAACTGACCTGATCCCCCCCCCCCATGGCACAAACCCCCTCCCCAGCACCTCCCACACTCTGAACACACACACAGAGCCGTGAAAAGCAATAGGCATCCATTCTAGGCCCACCTCAGAACTCTCCTAAATAGACCTAGGGTTGCAATCTGGCTCCAGATGCACCTGAAGGCTTCATTCAGTCCTGGGTTTACCCCATTGCAAGCAGGGACATTTAGTTCTACTTTCTCCATTGCACTCCAAAGGAAATGGAAAACTACATGTCCCTGCATGCAATGGTATGAATACAACCTAATAAGGTCTCTTTTTCAGAACGAATTACTGTAGTGCTAAGGAATGTTTCGTCCAATCTGCTCTTCTAGAATAAGTTAAACATTCTTATGTATTAACACTGATATTAGGTCTCAGATTCGACGTGCACTCTTTCTGGACTCGCGTCCTTTCTTACGGTGCTGTCAATAACATCAATGACCTCAGTGCTCCTTAAATTCCAGGTGTAATAACAATGTTGAGTTTACTAATAAATATGTCGTGACTTAACTTAAAAACCGCAACCCTTTTCATGCAGCTTAGGTAATCTGGATCCCGACGCTCTATTGTGGCGCCGTGCCGGTAGACAGAAACAGGGGTTTAAATAGGGGAGGAGAGTTCCACCCCGCATGCGCGGCGTTCCTTAGAGCTTTTGAAGCCATTTTTTGAAAGAGAGATATATGAGAGCGCGGGCAGCATCAAATAAAGTAAGTTAATTTTAGAGTGTGGTTTTATCAGAATAAGTCATAGTGATAAGGGATAATGGACAGGTTCTTAGAGTGTTGTTT
The DNA here is from genome assembly GCA_033557465.1 of Ichthyophis bannanicus. NCBI lineage: Eukaryota > Metazoa > Chordata > Amphibia > Gymnophiona > Ichthyophiidae > Ichthyophis > Ichthyophis bannanicus. Next base: position 802,429,489 of record CM066035.1, on the reverse strand, counting down.
GTGTTTTTAGGTTTGGGGCAGGATCTCCTGAAGAAAGCAGTAGTTTGAAACGCCGACACGGCGCCACAATAGAGCGTCGGGATCCAGATTACCTAAGCTGCATGAAAAGGGTTGCGGTTTTTAAGTTAAGTCACGACATATTTATTAGTAAACTCAACATTGTTATTACACCTGGAATTTAAGGAGCACTGAGGTCATTGATGTTATTGACAGCACCGTAAGAAAGGACGCGAGTCCAGAAAGAGTGCAAGTCGAATCTGAGACCTAATATCAGTGTTAATACATAAGAATGTTTAACTTATTGGACGAAACATTCCTTAGCCTGCATGCAATGGGGCAAACCCAGGCCTGGATCAAGACTGTCAGGCATATCTGGAGCCAGTTAGCAACCCTAAATAGATCCCTCCCCACAAGACCCTAACCCTGACCCTCTGCCCATCCTCCAAGCTCCCCATGGGTCCTAGTCAAGGGCTCCCTGGTGGTCTCAGTGGTCAGTAGGGTAGGAGTGGTTCTCCTTCACTCCTGCTCTAGCTGTGGCAGCTGTCAAAATGGTGGTTCTAATCCTTAGTGGTAGTCTCATGGCACTATCTGAGAGCGCTTGGGAGTGGGGGAAGGGTCAAGGTTAGGGCCTTGTGGGATAGTCCTGAGGAGCCCAGAATGGAAGCCCTTTGCATTCTAGAGGGGATGTGAATGGGGGGGGGGATGCTTAGGGGGAGGGGTTGTGCTCAGGAGGAGTCCTGATTGGTTGGGGGTTCTGATCTTGGGGGGGGGGGGGATGTTATCTGGAAGGATGGTGCTCAGGGAGGAAGAGGGTTACCGCCCTAGAGCCACAGGCTTTTTTTATGGAGATGGACAGCGGCCACACTATTGGATGACCAGTAGCATATCTACATTTAATGTCATCTCTTAGACACTAAATGCAAGTGACGGCTTTTAGCTATCAGCAGTCATGACAGCTAGTGCATGGCAACATCTAAGACACTAACTGTTACAGGCCAACACATCCACTCTCCACCCCAATCCTGCCCCGTTGTGCTCAGAGCAATCAGCATGGGATTTTTACTACACTGTTGCTTTTAGCATATGGAAGTGCATAATCGTTAGTGCACTTTAGTAGACCCTTAATGTGTTATAACCTTGTTTCACATTTTTCTTCATGGACTTTATTTTTTGCTATTTGCTTCTGGTCCTAAGGTTGCATTATTTATTTATTTATAGCATCAGTGTTCCCACAACTCAGATAATTGCAGGTAAGGTCCTTAAGCAATCCTGGTTCATTGTCTGATGACCAAGGACTCTGTGAATGCTATAGCACTCAAGGCAGGGTCAGCACAGCCTTTACGTGAACGGGACAGTTGCCTAGAGTGCCAATGCTCCAGGGGAGGCCCAGTGCTAATCAGCTGATTCTGCCTCCATGCAAAAGGAAGGCAGCATCGGGCATCAGAGAGGGCAGAAGCCAAACAGCCTCAGAGCTCCAAATGTTTATGTAAGCACTGCAGGGTGCTTGACACCATTACCACTGATGAAGGTCCCGGAAAGAGATGACAGTGGCAGTAATGGAGGCTGGGAAAGGGGCGGGAGCGGTAGCATGGAGCGCAAGGGATGAGGCACCTCATATTCTTGCACCGGCCCCAACTCAAGGTACCATGTGGTGTAAATCCAAATGCTGACTCATGTGATGCCCAGGAGGAGTGCCATCAGTAGATTCTCAGTGGCGTATACAAAGATGAAAGTGTGGACAAGCTGCTAGGGCTGAATTTTTTAAAGTGTGGAAAGGCAACATATGAAATGAAAGTACATGGCACCTAGGATGGCCACCACTGGTCAACTATTTTCAGAGCTGGATTTAAGATTCTGGTGCCTATCGGTAAGACCAGAAAGCTGATGCCAGAGAGTGGATGGGAGGAGGAGATGGAAGGGAGAGGAAGAGAGTTCAAAAACCCTAATAAGTGGAGACCCAAGCGAGAAGAAGAGGAAGGCCATGGTGCCATTGCGGTCCCCTTTTTAATCAATACATGCAGAAGCTGCTAAAATATATAGAAGGAAGCTCCTTTTCAGCTTGAATGTATGGCACATTCAAAACCTGGAGCCCTAAGCAGTTGCCTATGCCAAAATCCATTCCTGGCTGGTTTGTGTGAAAGAACACTGTTGGTTGCATTAACTGGCTTATGTCTCTCCTGTAAGGTTACCAGGTTTTTTGCAGGCAAATCTAAGACACTTGTCCCAGATTGTGTGTGTGTGGGGAGGGGGGAGGCGAGCTTAAGGTTTAAGAAACAAGGCATGGAGGAGGGAGGAGGAGTCATTATCCTGCCACTCCCCCATCCCATAACAACAATATCACTTTCAAGCAGACAAATCAAGAGAGAAATGGAAACAGTTATGCATTTGCCCCATACTGTGCAAAACATAAAGATAATGAATGTAAATTCTAAAAACAGACATATTTAAATCACTAAATTGGAAATAAATTTGTTTTCAACACCCTCTGTCCTCATTGTTCGAATTGGGGACATGAGGCTGCCAAACAGATGGGAGTCAGGGACAGCTCTAAAATCGGGGGCAATCCCTGAAAATCGGGGACATCTGGTAGCCTTACTCTCTTGCCCAGAGAGGAAGATCCAGGATCAGGAGGGAATTCCCTGCTGAGGATCCAGGAGCAGGGGTTTACCCTTTCCAAGTCCTCCTCTTCCCCCTTTGACTCCCATGGTACTTCAAGGGCTGGCCTTATCACTAGGCGGACTAGGCATTGGCTTATAATGGAAAAATTTGGGGGGCATGGTGCTAATCTTTGGGAGGCAGCAGGTGGAGTCCATTGTGCACAGGGTTGTCCTTTCCTCCTCCCCAACCTTTGGGAGTCTGCACACTACTTAAAACCCAGGTTTATTTTTGTAAACTGCTGCTAATTGCTCTTCTTGCTCCTGGTTATGGCTACACTAAGGGGGGTAAGCCGCTCATTCTCAATTGAGATAGGAGAGCTGCGGCGAGTTGGGCACCAATGTCACTAGCCATAGGGCCGGAAAGATGAGTGGATGATAATCAGTGTTTATTCAAAAGGACCCCAACGCATTTCAGCGTGACCGCCTTCTTCAGGGGGTATACAGCTTAAAAATACAAAATAGACATAAAAGTATAATAACAATTAAAATTGAACCAATAAAGAGCACCCAGGAGGTAACTTTATAAACAAGTAAATAAATTACACAGCGTGTAAGGATACACAAAAATAAATTTAAATTGGGTAAATTTTACATACAAATAAAAGCAAATGTGGTAAATGCAGGACATAAGGCATTGAAGATGTATATAGTAATGGTAAAACATATAAAGAAAAACTTGTCACGTGAGTAATATTCTAATATGAAAAAAAACAAAAGTGGCAGGTGAAAGCTATATATACTCACAACATATAGTTGGAAATGTAAGTGGTTAATTATGAACAGACATAACAAGTCTGATTGCCTGTAATAATAAATGATAATAATAATAAGTAGGTAAAATTAATAAATTATTATCTTAAAAGGCAACTTTACATGTTAAAACAAACATTGTCAAATGAAACTAAAAACAATTAAACCAATAAAACGGGCGTCATTTGCAGGAAATAGAATGCTATAAGCCCCAAATGTAAAACTTCATAAATAGTTAAAAAAATTATTTTAAATTATATATATATACTGAATTGATGAAAGTTTATGTATACAAATACTGCAGGGACGTATATACTTTGAAATGAAAGAACCAAGACAGTAGGGACTCTGTGCGCAGAATCAATTCAACTATTTAAAAGTAATGGAAAAGTTGAAACTACGATGTATTTTAAAGACTGCATACACTGTAAAGTTAATTTCTAAAGTTTCGTATCCAAGACAATCTAGCCTTGTTACTCTATCGAAGTGACACTAATGCAGGTTGCATAGTCATCACATTAGGACCATTTGCAAGGACAACCAACAGTGTATTGTAGTGAAGTGTCGCTATAAAGTAGTAATGGTAAAGCTTGTTTTAAAATACTATTGCTTGCAGCTCCCGATGTCACCGAAGGCTTGCAGTAAGTGCTTATCTTATAATAATTCATGCTTTAAGGAGGCAGTGACCCTATCTATCCTCAAATAGGAATTTGTCACGATATCTACAAACCTTACAGAGAACACTAATTTAGAATAAAGTAAACTGCTGAAGTAACTAATGATATGTTGAAGTGAAATATCGTTATAAAATGGCAATAGTGATACTTATTGTCAAGAACTGTTTACGGCAATACTCGCTGATTCCAAAAGCTGCAGAAAGCGCTGTTATTAAAATAATTAACACTAAAAGGTAGTAGTAACACTACTTATCTTAGAGAAATATTTCACATAATTTATAAAGTCTCTGAAGACTGCAGAAGATTACTGTTGTTGGCGTAACTGTCGCTAGTGAAATAACAATAGCAGTGCTTGTCTAAAAAACCATTGACAATAGACTCCGATTGAATATAAAGCGCTGTAGACAATGGAAAAGATGTTATTCTACAGAAAGATCTGATGTTAATATTTCAGGGATTGTATAAAATACCACTGACCTGACTGGGGTTGCGAAAGCCAGACAGTTCAGCTTCAATTGACGCTTCTCCTGTGAAACTGTAAAAGCAGTTTTTTATATTACAATGTTGCAAATGACAATGAGGTTTGTATCAACAAATTGCAAAGCTGCTAAATAAACTGTGTTCATTTACCTTTAGAGTTGGAAGAACGCCAACACTATTCTCACATCTGGACATGTATAGAAAGCCAGTGAAGTAACCACTTTGTTATAACGCCGTCGATTCGCGCCAAAAGGGGAGGAGATTGGACTGTGGGCGGAGCTAGTCAGGCATTGAGAGAAAAGGAATCAGTCGGTTCTTTGCTTGTATTGTATATACAATAGATGAAAAAACCAAGGAAGCAGAGAAAATAAAATAAGACTTGTAGGGATCATATAATGCCACTGTGGCAATCGTAAGGATCTTGGGCTCTGGGTTTAAAAACCACAGATGCCTCAGGCAAAACTATGGAAATGAGGAAATTTTCGTATTGACTATATTTATAGCAACAGCAGAGGTAATATTATTAAATATGGAATATCAGTGTGTAGATTACTTTAAGAGCGTGTCTACAAGAAAACAGAGAGGTCAATTTCTTGGTTAAGACCGTTCGGTTCTAAGCTCCTGAGTTCATAGATGTAGCGTTGCTCAAGTTTTAACAACACCTTATTCATATCTCCTCCTCTCCAATGTAGTGTGGCCTTTTTTAAAACCAAATATTTCAAATCAGTAATCTTATGACCTGCCTTTACCCAGTGTGAAACTAAGGGTTTGTCAGGGATTCTTCTTTGTATTGAACTCTTATGTTCAATGATACAAGTGCGTATTTCTCTTGTAGTTTTCCCTATGTATACCAGATTGCAAGGGCATAAGATTAGGTATATTACGTTGGACGTCTTACAATTCGTGTAATGTTGTAAATACACCTTATGTTGGGAAGAGGGATGAGTGAAGCTGTTCTTGGCAGTAATAATGGAGGAGTGGCCTAGTGGTTAGGACAAGGTACTTCAGGCCGGAGGGCCAGGGGTTCAAGTCCCACCTGGGGACAGCAATCTCAGGCCGGAGGGACTGGGATTTCTAGTCCTATAGGTACTCCTTGTGGTCTTGGGCAAGCCACTTAACCCTCCATTGCCCATGTTCCCTGTAAGTATTAGCATATGTGTGTCATATCCCCTCATGTTAAATGTATCTCCCAATTGACTGCTTTGACCCGGTGAAAAGCAGGATATAAATACAGCTAAATAAATAGTGTGGAGACAAACTGAGCAATTGCCACAACTGAAATGACCTTTGATTTTAGGTGGAGGATTACTTTTTGTCAAGGCTGATGGTACTAGAATATTTGCTAAATTCGGATTCCTCTTGTACGCTATCATTAGTTGTTTGGAAGTAAATGATGGTAGAGTATTGAGAAGATACCACTCTTCTCTTAAAATACTCACTATTGCTTTGGAAAGATGCGTGAATGTAAGAGGGCAAACTATTTTATCAGTATCTTTATATCGATCTTTCTTTCTCAATAGTGAAGAGCGATCTGCCGTGCAGGCTCTGAAGTATGCTTTTTTGATGCACTTTTGTGGGTACCCACGTTCTTTAAATCTTTTGTGCATCTTAATTGCCTGGCACTCAAAATAATTGTCTGTTGTACACAACCTTTTTATTCTAAGGAATTGGCTGATCGGCAAATTATTTTTGAGAGACGTATTGTGGCAGCTATCATACTTCAAAAGAGTATTACGATCTGTAGGTTTCTGATAGAGATCTGTGATAAATCCTTTAGTGTCTTTTTTGATCATTATGTCCAAATAGGGAATGCTTTCTGAACTGAAGGAGCCCTCGACCTGTAAATTGGGGTCCAACGCATTAAGCCAAACAAAAAAGTTTTGTAACAGCTCTTCTGTACCTTCCCAAACTATTAGAACATCATCGATGTACTGTTTCCATAACCGAATGTTGGATTTGTAAATGTGACATGTCAGAAATTGTTGTTCAAATTGTGCTACATATAAATTGGCAACATCCGGCGCCATGGATGACCCCATGGCAACCTCTTTAATTTGTTTATAATAAATCCCCCTAAAATTGAAATAACTCTCCATCATTACCAATGATACTAATTGAGTTAGAAAGAAAGTGGGGTTGCGGACCGGTTTGGGCCTCTGAATAAGAACATTGGCCAAAACGTCTATTGCAGCTTGTTGGGGTATATTCGTATATAGTGAAGAAATATCAAGAGTGACTAATAAGAGGTCCTGGTGGTATCCCTCAAATGATTGTAAAATATTAATGACATGAGTGGAATCACGTACATATGATGGAATTTCTAGTACAAATGGTCTCAGAAATATGTCAAGAAACTTGGATAAAGGTTCCAATAGGGAACCAATAGCGGATACTATTGGCCGTCCAGGTGGACTTTGAAGGGACTTGTGGATTTTCGGAAGCATGTAAATAGTGGGCGTAACCGGATGGAGTACTGTAAGGAAAGAAATCTCATGGGATGTAAGATAACCTGCTTCCTTGCCAATATATAATAAAGTATCAATTTTCTGTTGTAGAGCTTGTGTGGGGTCATCGTAAATCTTCTGATAATATTCCTCATTATTCAACTGCTGTACTGTTTCCTTAACATATGCTTCTCTGTCTTGGATTACAAGAGCCCCTCCCTTATCAGCGGGCTTGATTATAATATTATTGTTAGTTTGTAAATTTTTCAAGGCCGCTTTTTGTGGACCTGTGAGACTGTAATACACATGAGTGAACTTTTTCTGATACAGTTTATCTACCTTGGATAGAACAACATGTTCATATGTTGAAATTACAGCATTGGCATTGGGAGGTACCCATGTGGATGGGTTCTTAACGATTGATGGATCGGTAGTATCCCTTTCAAATTTATTGAAATAGTCTATTATTTTTAGTTTGCGGAAGAATTTATATAACTCTATATGGGTAGTGAATTTATCGTGTTGTCTAGTGGGTACAAAAGAGAGACCTTTCTCTAGGACTTGAATCTCCACATCTGACAGTGAGTAAGTGAATAGATTAACAATACTGCTCAAAGATCCCAATCCAACTGTCTCCTGGTTATGGAGTCTCGTCCTCGACCCCTCCCTTGCGGTGGATGTAGTGCTAGTGGGGGATCTTTGGATTTGCCTTGCCAATGGGTTGGTGACTTGTGAGGCATGCCTCTCCCATCTCCTTTCCAGAGTGTTTCCTTGCGAAAATCCTGTCTAGGCCTATGTTGCTTTTGGGAAGAGGGGAGGGTTGCAGAGGAGAACAGGGAACCCGAGGGTTCAAAGTGGTTGGAAGAATGATGACAGGATCTCTTATGTGACCTTTCTCCTTCATTGTGAGGGGAAGGGGACCGTTGATGATCCTTATGGTTATTCCTATGGTTATAATTATTCTTAGACTGTTGTCTAGGGGATCTAAACAGTCTCTTGTGCGATGTACTTCTGCGTCTATCTTTATGGTCTGACTTATTATAAGTCCAATAATAAACCATATTGAATTTGTAGTCTTCTTCATCTCGCTTATATTTTTTAATTTTATTTTTAGTTATCTGCCTATATTCTAAAGCATTTTTATCAAATTCTTTCTTTTCTTTATCATAATGTTTATCTTGTTTTTTAAATGTATCTAACTTGGCATCTATTTGGGGCTTGAGGGCCTCAGTCCTGCGTTTGGAGGTGTTAATTAATAAGATCATAAGATCTAAGGAACATTTGTTGAGTATTTTCACCCAATCTGTCATAAACTTGTTGTCATCCCTAAACATCCCAGGGGCTTTCTGAATTCTAAGTCCTCTTGGAATGACATTTTTCCAACAGTATTCAAGGAGTGAAGCTGCATGAAGATCCTCTCTAATGTATTTCTTCATCATCCAGATCAATTCCCCCCCCCCATTCTTCATCCACATCTGGTACAGATTCTTCTTCTGTGAAAAAAGGATCCTCAGGTAACATGGATTGTAGGTCGTCTTCCTTGTAGCTGAGGACCTCTTTCCAAGGGGAGAACATGGCTCCTGGAAAACCAGGGCGAACACAACGAGGAGCAGCGCTCTTGCAATGCCAACCAGGAAACACAAGAAGCAAGGAACGGAAAGATGAGTGGATGATAATCAGTGTTTATTCAAAAGGACCCCAACGCGTTGTTCCCATGGGAAGACTTGGGAGATTAGTACCTTTCACTACAATTATTCTGCAGTTGCTGTGTAGCAAGGTACCTTAAAGTTTGTGGTTTAGCACACAGTGGCTGTGGTTTCTTTGCGCACTTTAGTGTAAAGTCAGGTAGAGTCCTCTTATAATGAGGGTTAGCAGTAACTCTTGACTTCTCTGGTTCTCTACCTGGGTCAGTAATGTAGACATGGTGCAGTAACTCTTGACTTCTCTAGTTCTCTACCTGGGTCAGTAATGCAGACATGGTGTTGAGCACATTCTATTTTTAATCTCTCTGGCTTACTTTGTTTACTCAGACTCGGCTGTCACTGGTTTCCAATTTCAGCCCTTACTTGCCCTTTGATAAAGCTGATGTGCAGAGTGATTTGAACTAAACTACTGTAGGAATGTTCCAGACAGGGGGTTCATCTGTCTGGTGAGTTAACAGTGCATGAACTAAATCTTAGTTGGTTAACTTAGTTCCAAGGGAGGAAGTTCTCCCTGAGGGAGGGGGGGAGGTTAAAGCCTTATATAGCTCTCCCTGCAAGTGTGAACATACACATAAAGGAAAGGCAGTTGTGAAGTTTTCAGAGCTCGCCTGACTCCACATTTGACGTAGGCCAGGAGCATTTTGTGGGCTACTCTCCATTTCCCTGAGGTAGGAACTTAGGGCTGCCAGTGCTTTAGTTATTCTTGGTGCTCGAAGAGTGAGACAGCGGTGCAGCTTGAGCTGGCAGACAGATTCACGTCATTCAAGGCTGAAGCCAATTCATTCCTTGTCCAGAGCAGAACTTTCAGGACTGTGGGGGCAGAACAGGCCCATTGGGGCAAGTATCAGACCCCTAATGTCAATGTCACCTATGGGCAACTATGGTGTGTGGTGAGTATGTCAAGCAACCCAGTGCAAGCAGTTGACTTCCACGCTCAGTTCAGGTGGCATAGAATTGGAAGGGTCATCTAGGTAGGTTCTAGCCAGCTGAGAACCAATGCCGCTTGCTGGCTGCGGAGCTGCATTGGCCCCTAGATCTTTGGAAGTTTGCTTGTTACTCACCCACCAGAGGGCGGCGAGAAGAGTCTCTGAAATGCTTAGGATTCCAGAGCTGCCCCGAGTGGTTATCAGTAGAGATATGGATAGTCGCATCCATAGGACAGAGGTCCATCGAGTGATTCCAGAAAGGTCATCAGGCTGGTTGTAGTTCACATGCCTTAGCAAGCTCAGATGTGTCGGTTGCATGTTGAAGGGAGGTTGGCCTGAGAGGGCAGGAACCTCCAGACACATCATGCACTTTCAAATAGTTGCATTTGGCAGGAGGTCCTGGAAATTCTAATGAGGGGCTAAGTCAGGGCTACACACTCCCTGAGGAGCTCAGTGGTGTCCTCGGAGATTGGAGGCCAGCCAGAGCGCTGTGTGACAGAATTGCCACAGAGGCCGAGGTATATTTTTTCTTTTATGGCTTGGGTATTCAGGGAGCTAAGTCCAGAGAAGCAGAGGCTAATTTCCTCAAGGGTGTGTTTCCCTACCAACAAATGAGTGGAAACAGAGAGACAATGAAAAATTCAGTTTTCAATGACATCATCCCCATCCCTCTATCAGCCTAAGCCACTAGGGGCAAAATCAGTTTTCATACTAAAGCGTATGGAAAGGAATGTCGAACCTCACACAATCTCAAGAGTGACCAACAATGTACAAACAAACAGTGAGGAAACTATGTAAAGGACTAGTATGAACAGAAAGCTTGTCAGAAGGGTATGAGCCTATAGGACCAACTATTCAGATTATGCGGATTCTTTGAGCTCCTGCCACCCCAGGTGTGGCTGAACTTTGTATGTCTCCTGCCTATAAGGGAGAAAACTACTGCAGACTCTAGTTAGATACAGCACTCTAATTCTGTTTTACTTTTATTTTATCCAGAATACAGTTTAGAAGTAGTGCATGCACTGAGTTCAGGCTTACTCTTTGGATGGGGCCTAGAGAGGTTTTGATTGTTAATTTTGTAGTCAGCTGCCCTGAGGGTGTGATTGCCTGCAGCATGGGAACACCTCATATCTTCAGCGGACTCAAGTTGCACATCAAACAGGACATCAGCCAAGTAGCTGGGGCTGTGTATGAGGCACCCAGCAGTGAAACTTGAGCTTGCAGCATTACATCACTGGTCAGAACACTAATTTAGTTAACCTCAATTAACACTATAAGGGGGAGCACTTTGAATTGGGATGTCATAGGAAACAGACAAGCTTATTAAGGAGATGGTATATACAAACTGCGTACAACAGCAGAGGTACACACAAGTGCACATCCCTTTCAAACAGTGGAGCAGGGTCACTTAAAGTGGACACTGAGAAAAAAATTGATGGTCGAGTCTGATCCTTCTGAGAAAAAGTATAAATTTATTTGCATACTAATAGCAATGTTTGCTTAAAACTGATTGGCTGTAGTGAACTGCATTTGCCTGTACTGCTTATATATGTTTTTCAAACAATGCATTTCTTTAATTCTTTAATATTCACCTCCCTTATCTCAACAAACAAATATAATGTTGTTAAATACCTCACTTCTGTCTGGTGTTTCCCACTACCATCCTCCCTTCCCATTTACAATAACATTAACCACTTCTTCCAGCACCAGCCCTTTACTCCATCCTCTGGGGAATCTTTGGTGAGTGTAAATTTTAACCTCATGGATGGGTGGTGTCTTTGCTGTGCTTCACCCAGCAGGGGGCATCACAGTACTGAGAGGCAGCTCAGCCATCAGTGACATGAGTGAAGAGAAGGGGTGGCTGCTCCGCCTGTCCTGTCTTGCCTGGCATGAAGCCACACTAGGATTTATTTATTTATAGCTTTTCTATACCGCGCTCTTTAAAATCAGTGTAGTTTACAAGTAACATTCATATGTATCAAGCAGGCGGTAACCTGCATTGTACTTAAATTGAACAGGTATTTTAACTTGGAGTGGAACTGGGGTAACTATATACAGGCTGAGCAATGTGTTGCTGAGTTGTTATAGCGACATGGCGTGCTCTAATAACTATATACAGGATTGTCAATTATTTACAATTAGACAGTTTGGCTGATGATTGCGGTTGCCTCAGCATGATTAGGGCATGCTGGTGCTGTTGTCAAGGTGGGTGGGGGTATGGTGGGTGGTGTTGTATCGCTGGAGTGTGAGCAATTTGAAGAAAAAGATGGTGCTTTAGCGCCTTCCTGAATTGGGTGAGGTCAGTGATCACTCAGATAGTGGTTGGGAGGTCATTTCAGCATGTAGGTGCATAGAACACAAAAGCCCTGTTCGTTGTTGCCTGGGAGCATTTTGTTATTTCTTTGGGGATCACTAGTGTGTTGGTAGCAAAAGTCCTTCTGGATCTGTTTGGGGGGTTGGGGTGGAGAAGGTCCTTTAGGGAGGTGGAGGAACTTCTGTTGATGGCTTTGAAGGTTAGTAGTACTACTTTGTAGGTGAGCCGGCAGTTGATCGGAAGCCAGTGCAGGTCTTTTAAGATTGGGGTTATGTGGTCTCTTCTGTAGGCCCCATATAGGAAGTGGGCAGCAGCGTTCATTGCTAGCTGTAGAGGGTTCAATGTGTTCTTGGGGAGTCCATGCAGGATTGCGTTGGCGTAATCGAAGTGGGGGGTTACGAGTGGGCTGCTTGGAAAATTGTTCGGAAGTCATCTGGCTGTAGCAAGGGTCGGAGGTGCCGGATTGTCTGTATCTTATGGTAGATGGCCTTGATGGTGTTGCTTATGTGCGCTTTCAAGTCGAGGTGCCATCTAGCGTGATGCCTAGGTAGCGGATGGTGGACCTGCTTGGCAGCTCAGCGTCTCTCACCTTTAGTGATGCGGGAGGGGTGAAGGATTGACAGCGTTGAAGCATCTCACTAATGTCGAGAAGTCAGGTTTGTCGATGGAGAATGGAGTGAAAAGCAGTACAACATCCGCATATATCAGGCAGGAGATAGTAAAGGAGCGGATGATTGTACAGATGGGCTGCATATATACAGGGTGGCCCAAAAAAAGTGAGAACAACTCGTAAATTAAAAGCTTAATTAGTGGAGAGGAAAGATCATTTGCCTGAGAGCTGCCGCGGGTGTTCCTGGTCCGCGGAGCGGCGTTGCAGGTGGGAGTCGGGTCCCTGCCCGGTCATCAGCAGGCGTTGGTTGGTCGCTCTTGGGACTGAGGACCCCCCCGAGCCCTTTAAATTCTCTGCTGGTCTTGCACCACGGTGAGAGAGGAAAGATCCTTTGCCTGAGAGCTGCCGCGGGTGTTCCTGGTCCGCGGAGCGGCGTTGCAGGTGGGAGTCGGGTCCCTGCCCGGTCATCAGCAGGCGTTGGTTGGTCGCTCTTGGGACTGAGGACCCCCCCGAGCCCTTTAAATTCTCTGCTGGTCTTGCACCACGGTGAGAGAGGAAAGATCCTTTGCCTGAGAGCTGCCGCGGGTGTTCCTGGTCCGCGGAGCGGCGTTGCAGGTGGGAGTCGGGTCCCTGCCCGGTCATCAGCAGGCGTTGGTTGGTTGCCCTTGGGACTGAGGACCCCCCCGAGCCCTTTAAATTCTCTGCTGGTCTTGCACCACGGTGAGAGAGGAAAGATCCTTTGCCTGAGAGCTGCCGCGGGTGTTCCTGGTCCGTGGAGCGGCATTGCAGGTGGGAGTCGGGTCCCTGCCCGGTCATCAGCAGGCGTTGGTTGGTCGCCCTTGGGACTGAGGACCCCCCCGAGCCCTTTAAATTCTCTGCTGGTCTTGCACCACGGTGAGAGAGAAAAGATCCTTTGCCTGAGAGCTGCCGCGGGTGTTCCTGGTCCGCGGAGCGGCGTTGCAGGTGGGAGTCGAGTCCCTGCCCGGTCATCAGCAGGCGTTGGTTGGTCGTCCTTGGGACTGAGGACCCCAACGAGCCCCATAAGACCTGCTTGCTTCACACGCGGCTGCGTGTGCGCGGCCTGCGGGGGCGTGTCCGAAGGGGCGTGTCATAAGGGGCCTGACACGCTCCTTATGTGCTCCTTCGGTGTTCCTGAGGAAATTTCTCTGAACGCCGGTTTAGAAGTTGCCGGGTTCAATGGGGAAGCGCAAAGCGAAGATGGAGAACAGAGCCGTCGCCAAGGAGAATCAGCGAGGTAAGCTGAGCGGCCCCATGGACCGGCATCTTTTACCCCTGCCGCCTGCTAATCTGTCTTCGGAAGGGGCGTCTTTAAGCCCTGTACTCCGGACGCCTCCCCCTCTTCCTCAACCTCCTCAGTCTTCTACGCCTGTGGACTCTCCTCCTTTTGTTGCTTCCCCGACTCTACTCCCGGTGGACCCAGCTGATATCGGCGAATTTCCACCTTCTCCTACCCGTGACATTTGGTCAGCGCTCCAGCAGATTGACTCCCGTCTTTCTAAAACAGTCTCCTCATTATGTACCTTTACTCATTCTGTTGTTGAAAAAGTACAAGTTATTGATTCCCAGTTGGTTGCATTTTCTCAGTCTCTTGCCCGTGTTGATACTACACTCCAGTCTGGTAAGGATGTTAATGTTTCGCTTATTAAAGATGTTTCCTTATTATCATGCAGACTGGAAGCGCTTGAGAATCAACAAAGGGCAAGAAACTTACGTTTCTTAAATTTTCCTCACACCCATCTACTTTCTTTTGAAATTTTGTTGAAGAAATATTTTACTGAAGTGCTACATATTAGTGAGACATTGGATGTGGTTCAATTGTATTGTATACCTACTCTTGTTCCTGCTCTGCCGTCACAGGATGGGGTTCCCCCCCCTCCTGTTGATGTCTCAGTGGGACAAGATCTTACTGCTTTTTTAGAAGATTCACTGGATCTCATCACCAAACGTTGTACATTGGTGGTGACTTTCAGTACTGAATCTCGTAAACTGCAGGTTCTTCGTGCTTATTTTAAGTACAAAGACGTTTTATTTTGTGGATTCAAAATGCAGGTGTTTCCGGATGTGGGTCGAACAACCCAGGTTCGCCGTAAACAGTATTTGGAGTTAAGAACCCGGGTTATAGCGTTGGGTGCTTCCTTTTTCCTTAAATTCCCCTGTCGGTGCTTAATCACTTTTGAGGGTCAGAATTATGTATACACCGACATAGCGTCCCTGCGTCGGTGGTTGTCTGAGAAGGAGGTTAGGGGAGAGTAAATGGGGGAGGAATGATTTTGTTTAATACAGCTCTCTTATGTGGAGTATGCAACTCCTTTTTGCTTTTATTTTTACTTAGTTTTTTTGGTGTTTTTTCCTCTCTCCATGATGTGTATCTTTATGATGAGTGGTATATTGTTCTCTTGAAGATTTTGTATCTTATAATACGTATTTCTTTTTATCTGTATTGTATATTCAAGAAAAGCTTAAATAAAAAGTTAAAAAAAAAAAAAAAAAAAAGCTTAATTAGTTTACTTATTTACCTTTTTTAGCTATATAACGTCTTTATTTCGACAATTTCCGGTCGCCATCTTTGTTTTTTTAATTTGTCAATCGTTTACATCTGTCTTTTTGAATTTTTAAATAACTTATTTGCTACGAGATGTTCTCACTTTTTTTGGGCCACCCTGTATATTGAACAGGAGAGCAGAGAGTGAGGAGCCTTGGATGAGACAGGTAATCTGTGATGTAGCTGATTTAAGCAGCAGGGAAGCTTCAGGTCTGTTGATTGTGAAGTCACTTGGAAACAATGTGGGAACTCTATAATTATGCCGTTTCTCTTGCAACCGTAGAATCAGGGGAGCTTGAGGGCACTGTATGATAAATGAAGGGATTGAGCTCCTACAACTTCCTGCTGTGAATATCCTGTGAATATCACCCCTATCCTTTTGGTCCTATCCCCAGAATACCCTGGCCCCTCCTTTTGTTATACAGATACATTTTAGCCAGACATCAAAATGTATACAATGACTACAATAGAATTTTTAAAGCAAAGCATTTAACTATTGACTCCCCGATAGGACTGTATCATCAGAGATAGGACGGTTGGTGCTATTTCACTCATGTGATGGTCATTATTAGGAATATGCGTTTTGTCAGAGCACATTTGGTCTGTTGGTGCACCTCGAAAAATGTGGAGCATGTAAAATTGATATAACACACTTTAGTTAACCTATGAAGCAAAATAGCTAAAGTCAATTTGTGCATGTTAAAAAAACCCTTTTATTAACATGAATGTGTGAAATGAGGGAGAGGTGGGCTGAGAACCAAGGAAGACATGCTGCTGCTCCTTGTGACCTTGGGAAAGTCACTTAACCATCCATTATCTCAGGTACAAACTTAGAACCCCATATTCGGTGGCAGCGGCTAGTGTTGCTAAAGCATCTAGCTGCTGCCACAGACCCTTAAAGTCAGATATTGATTCAGGCCCTGGCATTGATATTCAGGTTGCCTGGATTGCCATGAAGTTATATTCATTCGTTGCCTGGTTAACTTCTGTGGCAAACGTTAGGCCAGACATTCCTGCACTTGACCTTCACCACTTAGCGATAATCGGGCAACGGTGCTTATTGCTGGGTGCTGCCCCAGAATTCCCCCGGCACTCCCCGATGTTAACTGGATAGCATTGAGGCAACTAGCGGCTGCACCCGCAGATATCCAGCAGCACTAACATGGTTAGTACTGCTGAATATCTCAGCTAGGGGCATTCACAGGGTTAGCACAGTTAACAAAGGGATTAACATGGTTAGGTCTGCTAACTGTGTTAATTTCTTTGAATATCGGGTCCTTAGATGGGAAGCCCTCCAGGAAAAAATGTATACTTGCTGTATCCAAATATGACTCACCTTGACCTATCGCTAAAAAGGCCTGAGCTAAATCAAAATAAATAATGAACCAAAAGCTAGGGAAAAAAAGGCCAAACAAATAAAAAATATTTCTCCTCTGCACATCCATAGTTATCTGTCCATGATGGATAGAACTAACTTCAGTTATCTTACTCTACAGATCAAGAAGAAAAGGCAAAGTGAAAGGCCCCTCTGCCCCCTCTCTTCACGCTCATTTGAAGACTTTTCTTAATGGAAGTTAATGATCAGTCAACTGTTTACTTGATTATTTACATCCTAATTAAAGTCATTTTGAATCATAAATCAAATGGCAAAAGGCAATTAATCAACATGCATCAAGCACATCCCGTGTGTTTTCAATGGAGCTAAAATATCAGAAAGGAAGTAGCTGTACCATTACCTCTATTAGCGACACAAGTGTCATTAAAAAGAGATGTCACTTTAATTTCAAGACACACAGTCAGAAAGCTACCTACCCACTTAATCATGGATGTGCCATAAGCCAATAGAGGCGGTAGGCTTTTGCTCATGAGATACAGAACAATTAAGAACGGAAGATCTGTCCCAGGAAAGGGAATGAAAGGTGTGAGCTGGCTCGGTGATTAATTGGCAGTTTTGTGGGCTGGTTTTGATCACTGTAGAGGTAGCACTCACAATCTCCTGCAGGACAGGCTGTTTAATTTAATTTCATGTTTTGTTTTATATTTACGTGACCTAGGTGTTAATAAAGCCCTAAATTTAGTAATTCAAGTAGACATGCTCAGTAAACAGCATAAGGAATTTTCCAGCTAGGCTCCTGTAAGGGAAATTAGGGGAGGAGCTCAAAAGTCCCAAACATCATCGATGCCCATGTTTTGGAGGGAAATAGTCTTTTAACATTTTTTTTTACATAGTATATGACAGTAAATATTTCCGTATGCATGGCTCCGCCCGGAGGACGTCACCAAGTGTGGCTGACGCAATCCTACTGGTCCATGGAGAAAGACCAGTATGGTCCATCTAGTCTGCCCAGCAAGGTGGCAAAAGTAGGTGCACATGCCGCTCCGTGCAGGTCACCCCTCTCCATGCCTTTGTTTAGGGGTATACCCACCAATCCATGCAGGTCACCCCTATTTGTTAAGATAAAAGAGATAGTTAAGTTTATTTTGATTTTATCATGTAGCTATGAAGGGATCCACTGTGTCTGCCCTATACCATTTTGAATTCTAGCACTGTATCTGCCCCCACCACTTCCATTGGGAGGGCATTCCAAGCATCCACCACCCTTTCAGTGAAAAGTATTTCCTGACATTGCTTTTCAGTTTACCCCCTTCTAGCTTCATGTTAATACCCTGTAGTTTTACAGCTTCCCTGTCTTTGAAAAAGGATTGTTTGTTAATTAATATCCGTTAAGTATTTAAAGGATATTAATTAACTATCATTAAAAGTGAGTAAACCTTGATCAAGAAGGCTTAGCCTCAACATTATTGCACACTTGGGCCTTACATTCCACACTCAGTATAACTTACCATCTCCTTCCCACCAGATAACAGTTATACAATCAGGCAGATATCCTCCTCAAAAAATAAATATCAATATACAACCAAGCCACCAAAACAGGCCACGAAGAATAATCCGCATACCCTTTTACACCCACAAGAAACTTGCTCCCCTCAATATACATCCTCACACATTTCTTAACTGTGCATTAGTAAACACTTGCTCCATCCACAATAAATTCAACACCATACTGGACTACATGGAGAACAAGAATATAGATATTATGTGTGTCACTGAGACATGGCTCTCCGACACTGATAATGTCATTATAAACCAAATCTCCTCCAAAGAATACACAACACACTACTCCACACGACCCGCATGAAGAGGTGGAGGTGTGTTAATCATTGCAAAGTCACACCTAAAATTTGTCACTGACTCTTCCTTCCAATCTGCTGAAAGCAACACGATAACTATCTCAAACAAACAACTAGCACTCTGCCTTATATAGAGAGCCCCAAGTGAAAATGAAGAGGAACTATCAAACATTCTGAAACAAGTCCTTCCCTGCCTACTCAGGCAGGAGACACCTTCTTTTTTTTTTTTTTTAAACTTTTATTTTCATTTTACAACAAGCAAAAGTAACAACACACCAAAGGAAACAAATACAAGCATACAATAAGGAAAAAGCAACCCCAATTACCCCCCACCCCTATGCTTCTTCTCTAAGCTGATAAGTATCATCATATAAGCGCTTACAAACAACAGTTATTGTACATCAAACAAACAGAAATAGTATCTACGATACAGAATGATCATGTGACAGAGATTAACACAGATTTAAACAGTCAAATGAGAGCATGTAGCAGTTTGAACATAGTCGTTGAGCATCTTCCATTTAGACAAGTGGTGGGGGGTCTGAGCGGAAGAGGCTGACATACGAGGTATTTGCTCATATTTACTGTAGAGACAGACATGATTCCACCATTCATTGGGGCTCAGGTGGGAGCTATTTTTCCAGTATTTCGTAATTAAGGAAATAGCAATGCCCAGCATAAAGACTAAAAGGAAGTAAGCCGATTTAGGAAGAGAGGGGATCCCCGCAGCTGAGCGGAGTCCCACTATCTTCCAAGAGAGGGGCTCCTGAAAGTGCAGAATAGATTGAATACGACCCCAGACCCGACTCCAGTAATACTGTAATGCGGGGCATTCATACATAACATGAGTTAGTGAACCAATGGCCGCATGGCATGTCCAGCATCTATTGCTCTGGGTGGCGTTCCATTTGGCTAACCTGTCAGGAGTATAGAAACAGCGGTGGGCTAGAAGGAAAAGTGTCTGAGTGAGTGAGGCGGATCGGGAGACCCGTGTCACCTTGCTCCAGACTAGGCTCCATTGCTCCGGGGTCAAAGTTACATGCATTTCCCGCTCCCAGGATTTCTGTGCTGTAGGAGGGCCTCTATTTACAGTATTACATAAAGTTTTGTAAAAGTTAGATGCCACACCCGATGAGCTCCCGATAGACCGGATTATCTCCGACAATCCTTGGGTATGGGTTTCCGATGGCGGGAGCACCTTAGCACTCCGAAGACAATGCTGAAGTTGCACCAACTGAAAGTAGTGTTTCGCTGGGAGACCAAATTCAAGTTGTAATTCGCTAAAAGTTTTCCAGCCACAATCATAGAACAGTTGATTAGGGATCCAAATGCCCCTAGTGTACCAGGGGCTCCACGCCATCGGTTTATTTTGTATTAATCTTTTTGGTCTAGTAGGGATCTATCAAAAAACCAAGTACGGGGATGCTCACCTTGCGTAGTGACATGTAATGAGAAAGATATGGCAGCATGATCTGAAATGTGGAGAGGATGAATCCTAGCCATGTCCACTTGGGATATCAGTGCTTTGGAGAGAAGAAAAAAATCTATTCTAGATTGTGAGTGATGGGGGGCTGAGAAAAAGGTGAACTCTAAATCGGAGGGGTGAAGCAGCCTCCATATATCTACTAACACTAGATCTTTCATCAGAGCTGTAAGGGTATCAAGACTCTTGGGTGGACCACTCGTTCTAGGCGGCAGTCTATCTATCAAAGGATCAAGTACTTGGTTGAAATCGCCGCCAAGTATTAATGGAGTATTGGCAGAGGCCTGTGCCAACTGCACAATACTTGCATAGTAAGCAGGGTTATCCACATTCGGAGCATAAATACAAATACACGTGAATTCACTATCTCCAACCTTAAGGTGTGCACGGGCCCATCTACCCTCCTTATCAGAACTAGTATCCATTACAGTAGCTTGCAAAGACTTCTTAACCAAGATGGCTACCCCACACCGCTTAGAAACGGCGGGAGAGTAGGCAGCCACCATGGAAGGCTTAGCATTAAGTTTCAGTATTTCAACGGAGTTTAAATGCGTTTCCTGAAGAAACACTAAATCAGCATGTTCATGATTAAGATAGCTAAGAATTTTCTTTCTTTTGATTGGACTATTGATGCCTTTTACGTTCAGTGATAAGATCTTACATAAGGCCATTCAGAAGGGTTAAAAATTCTGAGAAAGAAACATGATAACGCACATAATTGCACAATGTCCCTCATATTAACTGTATATGGTTGTACACATGACATGATAGAAAATAAGCTAATGAAAAACAATGAAGCGCCCCATATAACAAAATAAGCACCGAAGTGCATTAGAGAAGAAGCAGAACCCTAGAAATTACTGGCGACCATATGTCTGCGGGGAGAAACCCCAGAGAAGGCCTAAATTGAAACATATAACCTATATAGCTGTGCATGCTCCGAATCCAACCGAGGTGCACATCATGGAGGGAAAGGAGACCAAGAAAGGTATATATAGAAAAAAAGAAAAGTCCAGGCAGTCTCTGTTCCAGGCAGTGATCCCCGCGTCGGGCCATTCAAAATGGCGGGCAGATCCGGCGGATTACAGATCCGAGTTGTTGGATTAGCGCATCTGGTCTGCTTCTTTGGAATCTAAAAATGTTGCTAGCAGATCAGGATCTTCGAAGGTTCTAGTTTGGTTATGGAGAGTCACTCTGAGCTTCGCTGGATACAATAGGCCAAAGCGAGCCTGCAGCTGTTGAAGTCTAGGTCGAAAAGCAAGGAGTCTCTTCCGACGGTCAACTGTGGGCTTTGCCAAATCAGGGAAGAAGGAGACTTTATGACTTTCAAACTCCAGATGATGATTCGCCCGGGCAGCATTTAGAATTTGCTCAACTTGCTGATATCTCAGTAAGCGAAAGATGATAGGCCGGGGGGTCGTCCGAGTGAGCGCCATGTTGGTAGGAACACGATGTGCTCGGTCAATTTCCAGATCCCTGGGAAAAGTGATCTTCAGCAAGGAGGGAAGAGTTTTGACCAGGAATTCTCTTATATCTCCTGCTTCCGCCCCCTCCGGTACTCCAATGAGCCTTACATTGTTGCGACGGGCTCGATTATTGCTATCCTCTAACTCTTTTTGAAGATTCTGTATCTGACGCTCAGCCTTGTCCAGTTTCACCAAGCGCACCGCGTGCGAGTCGAGGACCCCCGCCATGTTGTCCTGCCGTAGTGAAAGACCTTCAAGCCGGTCCTGGAGCATACCGAAATCTTCTCGCATGGCTCGGAGCGCCTCCCCGTTGGACTGTACCAGTTCCTTCACACCGCGTATTTCCTCCAAGATCTCCTGTTGCATTTCGGGGTTTTCCCGAAGTGGAATCATCTTTTGTGGGGAAGACAACTCTGTTTTGGAGCGTTTTCCATGTGAAGAAGAGGGAGACCCGAAGTCTAAGCGCGCTGGTTTGTGGGCCGCCATCCCCCCCGAGGCACCCCGGTAAGTTCGGAGCAAAATATTAAATTTATGTAGGTATTAAGTCAGGATTCTGAGTAGGCCCCTCGGGAGCTTCAGCGCGAAGCGTCTAACCCGCTGGACATCAGGCTCCGCCCCCCCGGAGACACCTTCTTAGAAGCAATGAAAGACCTCCAATACAATCAATTAATAAATACCCCAACCCACAACAGGGGGGGACGACCCTAGACCTTATATTTGCTCCAATCCACCACCCCATCAAAGACCTCATGGGACACATAACAGTCGCCCCAATCCCATGGTCTGACTATCACATGTTCAACTTCTCCTTAACCCTGCGGACTCTCAAGGACACATCCGAACAACCCTCAAGGAAAAAAGAAGATTCTGCACCTTCAACAAAGATAAATTCCTAGCAGAGGTTCTACTCGGACTAGAGCATTGTACAACAGACCTGGACACCGCCATGACAAAATGGCATGACACCTTCCATAACACTGCAACAACACCAGAGAAAACATTACATAGTGTAAGAAGGAAGCACAATGCCCCCTGGTACTCAAGTGAAATCAATAATTTGAAGAAGCAACTAAGGAAAATGGAAAGAGTATGGTGATGAACTAAAAGCCAAAACCACTTAGCAAGTTACAAAGAAATGCAAGACCTTTACAACACAATAAACAACTGCAAATAAGGAACTCCATCAATAAACCAAGGGAGATCTTCGCTATTGTATATGGACTAACAAAGAATCCAGTGCAACCGAATGACTCATACTCCATATCCCCACAAGATATGGCGGACTTTATATAGCAAAAATATACACAAGAACTACTTTAAAAAACAACTATGAGTCCAACGCTCAATACAACACAGATGAAGCCTGGGACACATTCCAAATCCCAACAAGAAAACAGCTTGACTCCACCATATCTAATATCAATACAACAACTTCACCCATAGACTCATGTCCAGTTATTTGGATCAAGCAAACAAGGGAATATCTAATACTATACCAACAAATGATTTTTGAATCCTCACTCACCCAAGGATACCTCCCTCCACAACTCAAGCAAGCATCTATCAGACCTATCATCAAGAACAACAACCTCAATAAAAGAGACCCAAATTCCTTCCGCCCCATATCCAGTCTCACATTTGTAACCAAAATTATTGAGAAAATAATACAACATCAACTGCAGGACCACATAAACACATATGCCCATTGGACCTCCACCAGTATAGATTCAAACAAGATCACAGTGTAGAAGCACTCATTACATCTCCCATTTTAATTGTTTTTTCCAAGTTTATGCTCCTGTTATATGTAACACCGAACAGCTTGTTGTTCTGGTTTTTTTGTTTTGTTCTCTGTAAACCGCGCTGATGCCGAATAGTGCGGTATATAAAAAATGTAAATAAATAAATAAATATAAATAAATCTCTATTGGACACCTTGGTTACAGGCATAGACAACATACTTCATGAATTCATCCTATGCTTCATAGACATCACTGCGGCTTTTGATTCCATTGATCACAATACTCTGCTATAAAGACTCCAGGATACAGGAATTAATGGTACAATATTAGACTGGTTTACCTCCTACCTTTCCCATCACAACCAACAAGTCAGAACCAAAAACAGTCAGTCTAAACCTTTCATACAATACCAGGGCACGCCACAAGGCTCGGCCCTCTCCGTACTATTATTCAATATATACATCCAACCAGTATGCAACATGCGCTCTTATCAACGCACGGTCAGTCCGTAACAAATGGCCGGTAATCACTGACCTAATCACTATGCACAATCTAGACATGCTAATGGTCACAGAAACATGGATCTCTGAATCAGACAATGTCATATTGAATCATCTTACACCACCTAACTTTTCGACCTACACCTGTAATAGGGAAAACAAAAGAGGAGGAGGTGTACTGATCCTTGCAAAAACAAAGCTACAATACCAGACTAGCCTTACCAAGAGCACGCATCTCCTGAATACGCTAACCATCACCAGCAAATACAATACTATTAACCTCATTTACAGAACCCCAGGAATTGGATCAGATGAGCTCTCAGACATCATCGACCTAGCATGTAACCCAGAAGACCCCTCCAAACCTAACTGGCTACTAGGAGACCTTAATCTCGCTTCCACTCAACCCACCCTAGCCAAAGCCTTCCTCGAAGCAATGGCTGACCTTAACTACAAGCAGGCTATAACTGATCCCACCCACCAAGGGGGAAACCCCCTTGACCTAATATTCATCCCACATACAGCCATAAGTACATCACACCAATTTAATCTCAATATCTCACCAGTCCCCTGGTCAGACCACAATCTAATAACATTCCAGCTACCTACACAACATTCCACATTCCACCGCCCAAGTGCAATGGAAACATCAGGAACCACACGCTTCAAACAACTCAACAGGGAAACAATCGTTAGTGACGTTCTCCCAAAACTTGATCAACCAGTAACCAACCTCAATGACATGATGTCCAACTGGAACGAGACCCTCTACCATTATGCTCAACAGCCTGACAACAAAAAAAACACATTGGACAGAAGAAACTCCAAGAAACACGCCGCCCCATGGTTTTCCCCGGAACTACGAGCGTCTCTTCTCCAGCTCAGAAAACTCGAAAGGAAATGGAGAGCCACTAGACATACCTCAGACCAAGCCACCTATCAACAACATCTGAAGACCCATCGCGAATCAACGTGGGCTAAAAGGAAACAATTCCATGCAGAAATTCTCAGCCGCTCACTAAATAAGCCAAGAGACCTTTTCCAGCTGGTGAAATCCCTTACCAACCAACCCTCCCCACCTCAACAAGAAGGCATTCAGCCACAAGCATATGCGAATTACATCCAATCAAAATCAATAAAGGTAACCACAACAGCATCACCACCCCATCTTTACCATACTACGAATCCCAAAACCACCCTTTCCCAGCCCACCCTTTCCCAGTCCACCCTAACCAAACTCTCACCGCCATCAACAAAGACCATTGAAGAAATAATTGCATCAATCAACGCCACGACCGCACCGACTGACCCCTGCCCAGCGCACTGGATCAAGACAATGCGCACGGAGTTCAGCCCTATCATAGCCAACATCGCCAAGTTGTCATTCGAAACAGGAGTTTTCCCAGATGCGCTCAAGCACACATCCATCCGCCCACTATTAAAAAACAATCAACTTGACCCAAAGAAAGAGGAATCTTACAGACCAATCTCCAGTATCCCTTTGATGGCTAAGATCCTAGAGAAAATAACCCTTAGACAGATTCAGCAGCATGTCGACTCAGCCTCCCCACTAGATCCCGCTCAACACGGATTCAGAGAAGCACACGGTATCGAAACCCTACTAACAACATTATCCAGTTCATTGATCAATGGAATTGACAGTATAAAGAAGGGCTTCGCACTAATCTTCCTCGATATATCAGCAGCGTTCGACTCCGTAGACCACCTACAGCTTCTCACCCGGCTACATGAGAAGGGAATCCGAGATCAAGCATGGGCCTGGTGTAAATCCTACCTAGAAGGCAGATGTCAACAAGTCCGCATTCAAAACAGCACCTCTGAACCTTTCCAACAGCACCAGGGTGTACCCCAAGGTTCCTCCCTCTCCGCGTTGCTCTTTAATATCTATATGCAACCAATCTGTGACATCGCCCGTTCGTTTGGCATATCGTGTCTTATGTATGCCGATGATGTACTACTGTTCACACCCATTACCGTCACTTGTCCCGACTATACAGTGCTAGTTGACTGCTTCAACACAATAACTGACTGGCTACTCACCCAAAACCTCCGGATAAACTTCAAGAAAACGGAAGTACTAATGATCACAAGGAACAAAGCCTTCTCGCCTCCACCAACACTCAAAGTAAGAGACGCGGAACTTCCAATCAAATCCAACATACGTTATCTCGGGGTAATACTTGATCAACAACTCAACTTCAAGGAACATATCAAACGTACTGTCAAGACCATCTACTTCAAGATAAAAACCCTACGGCATCTTAGACCCATGATGGAATCCGCGGATTTCCGCACCATCTTCCAGGCACTAGTTACACCGCACTTCGATTATGCCAACATAGTTCTGCATGGCCTTCCAAAGAGCTCCCTCAAACCATTACAGCTAGCCATGAATGCGGCAGCCCGTGTGCTCTACGGAACCTCAAGGGTCGACCACATCTCCCCCATTCTAAAGGAACTACACTGGCTTCCCATAAGCAGTAGAATCCTTTACAAAACCCTCCTCATAACCTTCAAGGCCTTCAACATGATAGCTCCTCCATCCATTTCCGACCTCATAGCGCATTCTCCAGACAACCGATCCAGGAGATCCCAGGCCACCAACATGCTACTCATACCAATTGAATCCACAAAACTCAACCAGATCACCACCAATAGGGCCTTCAGGAACTATGCCCCCGTATGCTGGAACAAACTCCCTCACACATTAGAGCTATTAGAGACCTTACTCAATTTAGAAGAACCCTCAAACATCACCTTTTTATCTTACATTACACCCACCCTGATACCCCATTATCTCCCCCACCCCACTATATCATACAGCCACCACCTGACGTAAAACACTGCAATCATACCTAATATGTAATACAACCAATTTGTACATAGTTTCCTAAGTTTGCTACAAGCTTGAACGTAAATAGTTCCCCAAGTTCTCCTCCATGTTAACTCCCCGTTTCATGTAAACGACGGCCAATCTCTGGTCAAGTGTTCTATTGTTTTGATGTAAACCGCGCTGATGACAAATAGCGCGGTATATAAGAAATGTTAAATAAAAAATAAATAAAATAAATAAACATAATAAAGCAATACAACATCCATTACAGAATATATGCGGATGATATGATATTCACCAGCATCAACATCAATCACCCTGATTACTCACAATTCACAGCATGCCTCGAGTCAATGTCAAAATGGCTCAAAGGACAGAACCCTTATATAAACTTCAAAAAATGTGAATTGGTGCATATCACCAGAAACACTAAATTCTCCACCCCAGACTCACTAGAAATCCTAGATCATACACTCATCAACAAGCAAGAAGTCAAATACCTTTGAATAACCCTCAATCAGTATCTCAGTTTTCAAGCTCACATAAAGAGAACAACCAGATCAGCCTACCACAAGTTGCAAACCTTACACCAACTCAAACCATTATTATCCAGCAGCGATTTCAGGACGGTGTGTGTCAAGTTGTAGTAACACTCATAACAGACTACTGCAATGTCATCTACCATGGATTACCCAAGAAAACCCTACTTCCCCTCCAGCTGGCCCAAAACACAGCTGCAAGAGTCATATCTAGAACTGCTAAATACAGCCATATAACCCCTACTCTCCACCAATTACACTGGCTCCCTATCAATTCATGTATCAAATACAAGATCATCATAATTATCTTCAAGATATTAAACAACCTATCCCCACGTTGATCAAGAAAGCACATCCAACCAGAACAAGAAGAGGATCAACACTATCCTGGAAACCTCACCAAGCTTCCGAACAGTGAAACAATCCACCTGTAGTAGAGCCTTCTCCATGTACACCCCCCAACTTTGGAACAATTTTCCCACCGCTATATGTGCAATTAAAGACCTAATGGACTTTAGGATAGCCATAAAAACCCACCTCTTCTGAGAATACTATGGTCCTACCTTAGAAGAGCTTCAGCCTGACACAGATACAATAACCTCTTGATCTCTTGTTAGGCAACCCTGCTATACCTTACACTGCTACAATACCTGTATGTAGTTAAATGTTTTAATTTCCCCATGTAATCTTCCAAGTTGCAATACCTGTTCCATGTAAAAGTATGTTGTTATATTGTTCTATGTAAACCGCTTTGAATTAATGATAAAGTGGTATAAAAATACCTGTTAAATAAATAAATAAATGAAATAAAGGTATCATATCTCCCCTGTCCCTCCTCTCCTCTAGCGTATACATATTTAGGTCTTCAAGTCTCTTCTCAAATGTCTTCTGGCGCAGGCTCCAAATCTATTTGGTTGCCTTCCTCTGAACCATTTCAAGACCTTTTATATCTTTTGTGGGATCTGGTCTCCAAAACTGAGCACAATACTCCAAATGAGGCCTCATCAGTATACAATGACTTGTACAGTGGCATTAATACCTCCTCCTTTCTGCTTGTAATTCCTCTCTGTATGCAAACCAGCATCCTTCTGGCTTTGGCCACCACTTTCTCATACTGTTTCACCACCTTGAGATCCTCAGAAACAATCACTCTGAGGTCCTTCTCCTGGTCCGTACACACCAACCTCTCTCCCCCTATCGCATGCAGTGCCCTTGAATTTCTGCATCCCAAGTCCATGACTCTGCACGTCTTTATATTAAATTATAAATGCCAAACATTAGACCATTCTTCCAGCTTTTGTAGATCTTTCCTCATGTTATTCACTCCCTCAGGGGAGTCCACTCTGTTGAAAATGTTTGTGTCATCTGCCAAAAGAAAGACTTTTCCATTTAGTCCTTCAGCAATATCACTCATAAATACATTGAACAGTACTGGTCGCAGGACCGATCCCTGGGGCATGCCACTACTCACCTTCCTTTCATCCGAGTGAGTTCCATTAACTATCATCTTCTCTCATCTGTCAGTCAACCAATTTCTGATTCAGTTCACCATCTGGGGAACCATCCCCAGGCTGTTCAGTTTATTGATAAGATTAACTGAGTGACTGTGTTTTTTCGCACTAGCTCATTTGGGAGAAGAAACATTGTTAGTACCATCGAGTCCATGCCGACTCATGGCGACCCTTTAAATAGTTTTCCTAAACTATTTTAAGGTCTTTAGTCAGGTGGTTAATTCTTGATAGACTGGCATCCATAGCAGTTGTTACTATATTGATCCATTGCATTGCTGGCCTTCCTCTTTTGTGTTGACTTTCAACCTTCGCAAGCATGATGTCTTTCTCTAATGACCTTTCTCTTCATATAATGTGTCCAAAGTATGAAAGTTGAAGTCTTCTCATTTAAACTTCTAAAATAATCTTAGGTTTGATTCCTCTAGTACTGACTGATTTATTCTTTAGGAAGTCCATGGTATACACAGCATTCTTAGCCAGCACCATAATTCGAAGGTATCGATTTTCTTCCTGCCTTTCTTTATCACTCCAACTTTCACATCCACATGATATTATTGAACAAGCTTGGACAAGTTAAATATTTGTATGCAGAGAATTTTATCTACTGTAGGTCCTTCATAGCCATTATGCCAAGAACAATGCATTGCTGGATTTCTTGACTGCCTGTCATTTCTTTTTTATTATTAATCCAAGCAGTTTAAAGTTGTCTACAATTTTAATTTTTTCTCCATCAAGGATGAAAGGATTGATTTTTCAAGCTGTCAGGATCTTTGTCTTTTTCATGTTGAGCTGCAGGCCCATTTTAAGAATGTTTTTTGATTTTCATAAGCAGATGTTTCAGATAGTCTTCAGCCAGTAACGTGATATCATCAGCATAGCAAAGGATGTTGATGAGTCTTCCACAAGTCTTCACACTGCTTCTCTGTTGATTTGTTCTGCATATAAATTAAACAAGTTTGGGGAAAGTATGCCACCTTTTTATACACCTTTGCTGATTTTAACCATTCTCTTTCTCCTTTTGTCTGTTTGAATTGTTGATTCTTGATCAATGTAAAGGTTGTGCATGAGAACAATCAGGTGTTCTGGTAACCCAAGCTTCTTTATAAAGCCCAAAGTTTTTCATGATTTATACAAAGGCCTTGCTGTAGCCAGAAAAACACATAGAAATATCCTTTCATCTTTTCAAGGATCCATCTCATATCCGTGATGATGCCTTTTGTTTCTCGTCCCTTCAAGAACCCTGCTTGTACTTCAGGTAGTTCTTGTTCCAGGTATGATTGTAGTATCTATTGAATAATCTTGAGTAGGATCTTGCTGGTGTATAGAATCAAAGTTATTGTGCGATAATTTCCACAGTCAGTCAGATCACCTTTCTTCAGTATTCTTATGAACACAGATATTTTCTAGTCAGTTGGTTGTGATGTTGTCTTCCAAATTTTTAGGCAGTCTTTTAAGTCCAATAATAGCTGCATCCGATTGCTGTAATACTTAGAAACATAGAAATATGACGACAAAAAAACCCCACATGGCCTATCTAGTCTGTCCTTCCATATCAACAACTACAACAGTCCCCTTTTTTCCTTAAGAGATCCTCTGTGCTTGCCCCATGCTTTTTTGAATTCAGATACTGTCCTCATCTCTACCACCTCCACTGGGAGACTATTCCATGGATCCACCACTCTTTCCGTAAAGAAATATCTACGCATATCACTCCTAAATCTATCCCCCTTCACCCTCATCCCATGTCCCCTCGTAGCAGAACTTGCTTTCAATTGAAAGAGGCTCTCCCCCTGTACATTTATGCCATGGAGGTATTTAAACATCTCAATCATATCACCTCTATCCCGCCTTTTCTCTAAGGTGTACATATTAAGATCTTTAAGTCTGTCCTCATATGCTTTATAATGAAGACCACTAACCATTTTAGTAGCCACCATCTCTGCTGACTCCATCCTGTTTATATCCTTTTGAAGGTGCGGTCTCCAGAATTGCACACTATACTCCAAATGAGGTCACAACAAAGACTTACACAGAGGCACTATCACCTCCTTTTTTCTGCTAGCCATTCCTCTCCGTATGCACCCAAGCATCCTTCTAGCTTTTGCCTCGCCTTTTCTACCTGTTTAACTACTTTAAGATCATCAAACACAATCACGCCCAGGTCCCGCTCTTCTTTAGTGGACAAAAGTACTTCACCCCCTATACTATATTGCTCCCTTGGATTGCTACAGCTCAAATGCATGACCTTACATTTTTTAACATTAAATCCCAGCTGCCAAATTCTAGACCATTCTTCAAGCTTACTAGATCCCTCCTCATGTTATCTACACCTTCCTGGGTGTCTACTCCATTGAAGATTTTGGTATCATCCGCAAAGAGGCAAACCTTACCCGACAGCCCTTCTGCTATATAACTAACAACGATGTTAAAAAGAATCGGACCAAGGACAGATCCCTGGGGCACACCACTAGTAACATCCTTCTCCTCAGAGTGAGTTCCATTTACCTGTACTCTTTGTCACCTCCCACCCAACCAATTTCTAACCCAAGCAGTAACTTTAGGGAACATCCCTAGGGTGCTCAGTTTGTTTATAAGTCGCCTGTGAGGAACAGTGTCAAAGGCTTTACTGAAATCTAAATACACTAAATCTACAGTTCTCCCTCGGTCCAACTTCCTGGTCACCCAGTCAAAGAAATCAATCAGATTTGTCTGACAAGACCTGCCTGTGGTGAATCCATGCTGCCTCGGATCCTGTAATCTGCTGGACTCCAGAAACCTCACTATTTTCTCTTTCAGCAGCATTTCCAATAATTTACTCACCACCGAATTTATACTAACCGGCCTGTAGTTTTCAACCACATCCTTACTTCTGCTTTTGTGTAAAGGCACCACATGAGCCTCTCTCCAGTCCTTTGGCACCACTCCTGACTCCAACGAGGCATTGAAAAGGTCAGTCTGTGGAGCTGCTAGTATGTCCCCAAGTTCCCTCAGTATTCTAGGGTGTATCCCATCCGGTCCCATCGCTTTGTCTACTTTAAGTTGAGCTAGTTTCTCACGAACACAGTCTTCTGAAAATTGTTCAAGATGTCCCTCGCTTCTGTTCCTGTTTATGTGTGTTTTTCTGAGGTCCTGCTCCTGATTCTTCATCTGTGAACACAGAACAGAAATATTTGTTAAGCAATTCTGATTTATCCTCATCAGCTTCTACATATTCCTCCCCTTCACCCTTGAGTCTGACAACACCACTTTTGCCCTTCCTCTTATCACTAACATATCTGAAAATGTCTTATCCCTATTTTATTGCATTGGCTATTTCCTCCTCTTTTTAAATCTTCGCTTTCCTGACTACTTTGCTAGCTTCTCTAAGTTGTTCCAAATATACTGTAGATGCCTGTCTTCCTCTCTCTGTGATCTCTTGTATTTCATGAAGGCCTCCCTCTTTTTCTTCACCTTTTCAGCTACTTCTTTTGAAAGACATAGCGGTCTCCTTTTCCTTTTACCTTTATTTACCATTTTAACAAAAAGGTTGGTTGCACTTAAAATATCCCCTTTCAGTTTTGCCCACTGCTTTTCTACATCCCCCAGCTGTTCCCATCCCGCTAACGACTCCCTGAGGTATTGGCCCATCTTGGCAAAGTTAGTCTTCCTAAAGTCTAAGACCCTCACCTTTGAATGGATTCTAACAGCCCTAGTCCTAATACTGAACCATACCATCTGGTGATCACTGGATGCAAAATGATCTCCCACTATAACATCAGAAACACTTTCACCATTGGTAAGCACCAAGTCCAGTATGGCCCCTTCACGTGTGGGGTCTGTTACCAATTGCCTGAATAGTTTTTTCCTGTATTGAATCCAGGATCTCTACTTCTAGATGATACTGCAGCAGGAATGTGCCAATCAACATCTGGCATATTGAAATCCCCTATCAGTAGCACTTCCCCTTTCCTAGCAATGCTGCGTATGTCTTCAATTAACTCTCTGTCCACCTCTTCCTCTTGTGAGGGAGGTCTGTATATCACGCCAATGCAAATAGATTTCTCTTTCCCTTTTTCTAGTTGAATCCACAATGCCTCCTCTCTCCCTTTTAAGCTCTGTAATTCCAAAGCTTTAATAGTAGTTTTTACATAAAGTGCCACTCCTCCTCCTCTTCTTCCTACCCTGTCCTTTCTGAATAAACTATAGCCAGGTATAGTAAAATCCCAATCATGGTTTTCTGTGAACCATGTTTCTGTAACTGCCACCAAATCCAAGTCGGCTACTCCCACTAAAGCTTCAACATCAGGTATCTTATTTCCCATGCTACGGGCATTTATACACACTGCTTTCCATATGTTACCCCTGTTTCCCATTTCCATAAAGGTACTAATGTATCACTTACCTGGGGCTTTCACTTACCTGGGTGCTTTCTTCACCCATCCCCAACTAATCTAGTTTAAAGCTCTCTTTGGTAGATTAGCCTGTCTACTACTGAAGACATGTCAACCTTTCTTGGACAGATGGATGCCATCTCTGCTCTACAGCCCTTGGAACAGCATCTCATGGTCTAGGAAACCAAAACGCTCTCAATGACACCATCCACGCAGCCATGCATTCATCTCCAGGATGCGAGTCTCTCTGCCTTGGCCTTTACCCTCAACAGGGAGGATTGAAGAGAACACCACCTGTGCACCTAACTGCTTCGCCCTCTGTCCCAGAGCCATGAAGTCCTTTTGATATGCTCAGAGGGATACCTGGCAGTATCACTTCAGTGGGAATGCCATCAATGCCCGGTAATGCTTTCAATGTAGCTTCCACTACTTCCTTCATCCCCAATGGTTCCTGGTCATAAGATACAGGTTGAAATGACTGTTGATCCACTTGATCTTTATGATATAATAACTCTGTGTATTCTTTCCACATTTTCTTGATCTTCTCAGCATCATTCAACATGGATCCTTGATTTTTGAGCATCTTTTAGCATTCCAATTCCAGGCTAGAATTTTCTTTTTAAACTCTTGCAGCTTTAGGAAAGTCGATCTTGCTCTTCATCTGATAGCTCTTGCTTTTATTTCCCTGCTTGCATCACTGTATTACTTCTCTTTGTTTTGTCTTGCTGTATGTTGGATATCTCTGTTAAGTTCTGTGATTACCTCTCTTTATCTTATGGCTTTTTCTCTATGTTTCTGAGGAATTTTAAGAGTTTTTTCTTCAGTCATCCATTTTGGCTGGTTTTGCTTTTTCACCTTTGGGGAGACTTCCCACTTTATTCGAACACAACCTTATTGATGTCATCGCATAACTCTTCTGGTGCTCTGTCATTTGCATCCAAAGTGGCAAATCAATTTTGCAGGCAGTCTTTAAATTCTGGTGCTATATTTTCAAGATCATGTTTTGCTATATTCATGAGGCCTTTGTGGTAAGTGTGATGTGAGGTGGGAAGGGGCTTTCCTTACAGCATAGGCCAGACAGCAGTTCAGGGAAAACAAAAGCAGTTTTTATTCTGTCCTAGCTTGTTAAACCTCTGCAAAGCAAAACCCAGAACAGACAGAAGTTCAGGGAAAACAAAAGTAGTTTTACTTCTGTCCAAGCTTGTAAAACCCCCACAAACTGGTTCTCCCAGCCCTTCCTCCAGCCCCAGTTAAAGTTCCTATCTCAGAACTCCTTTGCATGGCTTGCCTTGAAGAACTTCTGTCTCCATGAGCCTCTCTCCCTCCTGTAGCCTACTGGGTTCTTAACCTCTCCCTCTGAGCAACATCCTGCCATCCAGGGCGGCCCAAAGGGGGTGCAGGGCCATGTGCAAAGACTCATTGCAGGGCCTCATTTGCATAAGGGGCCTCATTTGCATAAATATTTGCATAATGTTAACATGCACTAACTTTTTTTTTTTTTTTATTGAAAGGCTTCCAAAGAATACATTGAATCATAAACCACAAAGGTCTTCAAAAAGATGCAACAATAATAACATAACTGCAGATCACAACAACATTCAACAATATGCCTTCATTTTTGTAGTTTTAAAATAAGGAAACGGGGAAGAATAACCCCCCAACCTCCCTTTCCCCCCCCCCCAAACCTCCCTAGTCCAGGATCCCCCTCCCACCCAACCTCCCAATCCCCCCAACTATGGCTCGCTAGTGTTTAAGCATGGGAAGGTGGTGAGCAAGAGACACACTCACTCAGGGGGCAAGCTCCCGTTAAAGTTTTCGCATTCCCCCCCTCTTATCCAGCACCTTCACGCACCATAATGAGAAACAAAGGGTGCCCACACCAACTCAAAGTGCGCCAAGCGCATCCTACTGACCGCTACCAACCCCTCGCTCCATGGTATACATATCCCAAAACCTGAAAGGAGGGAGCCAAGGCACGCTTCCAGGCTGCTGCAAGGGATAATCTAGCTGCATTCAGGCCGTGGCGAAGCAGAGCAAGCTGCAGAGCCCGTGCACCCGGCACCGAGGCCCCAAACAGGAAAATCCCCGGATCCCAAGGGATACTCACTCCCGAAGCATTTGCAGCCGGAACTGTATACCCCTCCAAAAGGCGCGAATGCGGGGCAATCCCACCAAATGTGCCCTAGGTACCCCGTTGCCCACAATTACGCCAACATGGTCCACCGCCCCAGGATATATACGTGCGATCCGTGCCGGGGTCATGTACCAACGATAAAGTATTTTATAATTAGTTTCACGGGCATTAATCGCTACCCGCACTCTTCCACAAGCGAGTTTCCGCCCTTTCCCACTGCTGCTCAGTATAGGAGAGGTTTCAAGTCGGAGTTCCAAAATTCCCTGTGTCTAGTAGAACACGATTGAGATCCCTGCAAGTGGGCATACAAGGTCGCCACGAGTTCCTTAGTGGTAGTGCACCCCTCACAGTAACATTCCAGATCTGTCAGGGCCCGAGCAACCTGGGGCCGAACAAGCTTGGATCGAACCCAGTGTGTTACCTGCATATATTGATAGTGATGCCTGGCCGGAATATCAAATTCATCTTGTAACGCACGAAAAGGTTGTAACTGACCGTCATCAAAAAGTTGTCCGACCCGACTAAGGCCATGATGTCCCCACTGCCGAAAGACTGTGTCACTTAACCCCGGCGGGAAAGAGGCGTTATCTACTATAGGGGCTAAAGGGGTTAAGTCCATGTCGCGAGACCGAAAATGCTGGTCCCAACAACGGAGGTAGAAGAACATAGGGGTTGCTAGTGCGTTTACCACGGCGGAGTTTGGGACCAAGCCACAGCCAGTCTCCCAAGCCGGCTCCCCCAGCCAAGTTCATTTCCAGTTGTACCCATCGCTTAGTGCTATCAGCAATCATCCACTCCACCCCCGCCCGACATTGCGCCGCCGCATAGTACCAGTGTAAATTGGGCATGCCCATACCTCCAGAGCGCGTACGGGCATAAAGAACCTGTCGCGCCAAGCGCGGGCGACAATAATGCCAGATGAATTTCATAAGCAGCTGCTGCCAGGTCGCCAAAGTGGTCCGCGCAATGGGAATCGGCAGAACCTGAAAAAGGTAAAGGAAGCGGGGAACAACCACCATCTTGACCACGGCTATAACGCCCGAACCAGGAAAGGAGTAGGCCATTCCAAACCTCTAAATCCCGCCAAATCTGACGAAGCAAGGGATCATAGTTGGCCTTAAAGAGGTCCGCCCGCTCCACAGTCAACTGAACCCCTAAATAACGTAGGGCTCCGGACACCCAGCGAAGAGGATAAGCCGCTTGAAGCTCCGCACAAACCGCCCTGGGAACCCCAACATTCAAGATCCTCCGATTTAGTGTAGATAATTTTAAAACCGGATACCCGAGAATAGTTATCAAACAATTGCATCGCAACTGGAAGGGAAGTGGACGGATCCACCAGGGACAGTATGATGTCATCCGCAAAGAGTGCAATCCTATATTCCGCAGGGCCAATATGGACCCCCCGCAAGCCTAGATGTTCTCGAAAGCTCTGAGCCAAGGGTTCCATCGCGAGTGCAAAAAGCAGGGGCGAAAGAGGGCAACCCTGTCGCGTGCCCCGCTCCAGCAAGAAGGGTCTCGAGTGTCCCCCATTAATCCGAACACACGCCTGGGCATCTGATAAAGACTACGAACCCAACAGATATAATTAGAGCCAAAGCCCATTGTCTCCAGTACACACCATAAGTATTCCCAATCGACCCGGTCAAAAGCTTTTTCTGCGTCGATCCCCACGCAGCAGGGCTGTTTGGTTCCCGTTGGGCTACGTGAATGACCTGCAACATACGCCTAATGTTGTCTGCAGCCTGGCGACCTGGCACAAATCCAACCTGATCTGGGTGAACCAAGCCTGAAGGACCCGATTCAAGCACGCCGCAAGCACAGAGGCAAATATTTTAACGTCAACATATAACAGGGAGATGGGGCGGTACGACGCCCGCGTCATGCAGTGGTTTACCAGGTTTGGGTATCATCACAATCAATGCCTCGCGCTGGGACGATGGTAAAGAGACCCCCCCAAAATCTCATTGAACAAAATAGTCAAGGTTGGCGCTAATTGTGCTCGAAACTTTCTTATAATATTCTGCTGGGAAGCCATCACTACCCGGCGCACTGCCAGTTTTCAATCGCTGGATTGCGGTTTCCACTTCGTCTACCGTTAATTCAGAATCTAGCAGAGCCCGTTCAGGATCGGAGAGATGCGGCAGACCAATCCCCCGCAAATAGTCCTGCACACGATCCCCCTCAAAGGACTCCGCCTTATAGAGTCGCTCCAGATAGTCAGCAAAGAGATCACGTATTTCCCGGGAGATAACCCTCCTCCGTCCCCCAGAGTCACGCAGTTCGCGAACCACTCTCGCGGATTGTTGTTGTCGAAGACGCAGGGCTAGGAAGCGGCCTGTTTTATTCCCATGCTCATAAAAAGTTTGCCGTAATTTCCGGCGTTTATTATCTAATTCTTTCTGCAAACACGCATCCAAGTTGGCTCGAGCAGCCCGCCACTGGCGCAGGACCTGACCGCGAACCAGTTCGGGCGTGTTCCAACCTAGGCGGTTAGCCTCCTCCACCAACTGGTCGTGGGCACGCGTCCACATTTTGCGCGTGCGGGCCACCTCAGCCATGAGTTTGACCGCGAGCCGTAGCCTTATAAGCATCCCACACCGTGGGGAGGGGAACATCCCCAGAGTTGTTGAGCTCAAAGAATTCGGCGATAAAACGGACATGGTCCTGCACTGCACCTTGCCGCCATAGGAACCTCACGTCTAAGCGCCAAAGCCGTTGGTGCTCACTATACAATCCGGCCGGAAGAGCAAGCCAGCACGGGGCATGATCTGACCAAGTCAGCTTCCCATGTCCAGCCTTCACTTTCCCGTCCATCATGCGCTGATCCAATAAAAAATAGTCAATGCGAGTGTGGAACCTGATGGAACCCCGGAGAGTAGTATGTATAGCCTCTCTCCCCCCCATGGGTGTCCCTCCAGACGTCCCGCAAACCTAGGTCTAGCATAAAGCTTGCAGGGCTCTTGCCGACCCCCCCACTCGCCCCCCAGCGCGACTTGTGGAATACAGGTGGGGCACCAGGTGCGTGTTACAATCCCCCCGTCCCCCCCCAGAATAATAGGACCCCTTGCAAAATCTGCCAGTAAGGCTTTCAAACGCGCAAAAAAGGCCCCCTGACCTGTATTGGTTGCATAAACATTAGCCAAAGTTAGCAGGTGCCCTTCTAAATGGATATTCAAAAAAAGCCACCTCCCCAGAGTATCTTGCTTTAATCTCCTCTATCTGTAGAGAGAGGCTCTGATGAAATAGTAAGGCCACTCCCCTCTTCTTCCGTCCCTGTGCATCCGAGGCCACCCGCACCTCAGTATACGGGGGCCTCTTTAGCCAGCCCTGCTTACTATTCTGAAGATGGGTCTCCTGTAAGTAAACAATGTCCCCCTGCAAAGTGCGCAATTCTGAGAACAGCAGGGACCGCTTCCTCGGGGAATTAAGGCCCTTAACATTCAAGAAACAAAGCGCACCCTTAGTAGTTACATTCCAATCTCTCGCAGCCAGCCCGCTACCCAGAAGGTCCCAGTGACCGCTCCCCCCCATCAAACCCGGGGAATTAGTTAGGCGGGCCCACCCATTCCACCTGCCAAGAACAAGAGCCATAGTCCCCTCCTCCCAAGCCCAAACACACCTCCCAATTCCATAGTGAAAAAGAACCTCCCCTCCCACCCATCTCCCCCCACCAACCCCAGATCGAGAAGCCCTCCTCCAAGCCCAAACCCCCCCCTTCCCGTCAATACCACCTGCCTGTCGAAGTTAATACAGGACATGGTAAATTGACCACAAGCCCCACTCCCCCCCAAACCCCACAAAGCAGCGACACAGCTTAGGCATATTATCACAGTCCCCCACTACTCCCCCACCCACCCCCGGCCCCCCCGCCCACCATTCCGCCCCCTCAAAACCATATCAACAACGAAGCATTTGCAAGTGAGCCGCCCCCCCCCATGTATAGTAGAATGGAGGCCCAGTCTGACCTGTGCCAAGGGCTAATAACTCAATAAAAAATATTGCGCAAAAAAAAAAAAAAAAAGGTGAAGAAAGCAAATACAACCGGTCCGCCAAGGGCCGGGCATGTCACCCCATATCAAAAAGACAGAAGATCCGCAGAGTAGGGCTCCCTAAAAGATAAGAAAAGCTCTCACATTCCACACAAACTTCAAGCGGGCTTGCCCACTCGAGTCCACTTGGAATGCTGAGGCTTAGGGGGCGGCGGATGAGGCTGAGCATTATCATCAACTAGACCCGCCTGGCGGCGGGCTCGCCCGGCTTCAGTATATCCTTTGCTGAAATTTTTTTGGTGGCCCAAAAGAAAGCTTATTCGGGAATGGAAAAAGACCAAGAGTAGCGAATCCCCTTGTTGTTGAGGGACTGTCGTAACTGGTTTTCATCTCTCTCCGACGCACCAGGGTGAATGTCGAAAGGTTCTTGGTAGATGGACACTGTTGCATCTCGGACGCGAACTGTCTTTTTCTCCCAGCCTCGCCGTATGAGAAGCTCAGCATCAGAATATCGCAAAAACCTCGCACTAACATCGCGAGGTTGATTGTTGGGAGGTTTCCCAAGGCGCAATGGACTCGCTCGATTTCCATCCTAGACGCATGCGGTACCAGTTCCTCCACTGGGAGCAACTCACGCCATCACAGTTTAGCACAGTTGGTAAATCTTCAACCGCTCCCGACCACTTCTGGAATTCCATGGAAACGCACATTATTGCGGCGGGAGCGGTTTTCAATGTCATCAAGTTTATAAGTCAGCTCCATTGCTTGCGCATGTTGCCGATCAAGCGCACATTGTAGATCCATCAGAGTCCCATCCTGATCAACCAGTTTAGTCTCCACATCCTCTACTCGGGCTCCAGCTCTTAACATCCGCCCGTATTTCTGCGACATCTTTTCAGCAGCTCCTCACGGAGCGAGAGAAACTCGGTAGCTACTCCGCAAATCCCCTGCGAAGTTCTTGTTTAAGTTGAGCTGAGGAGATTTGTTTATGAGGATCCAGTTCATCTTCACTTACTGTCCTCATCATCCTCAGTGCCTGCTGGAGAAAGCTGTTCACGCGGGCTGCTTGGGGGCCCGGATCTGTGCTGCATTCGTTGCTATGAGCGAGTTCCTTCCTGAGTTTTCAGAACTTTTAGCTTTAGCTGCCATCCCACAAAGCTACCAGGACCACACAGTGTTAGGATAGGAGAGCAGCACATGTCAGCAAGGTAGAGACCTCAGAGAGGAGAGCCGCTCACATTGCCACACTGGCCCACAATGCAGTCACCACCACACAGTGTAATGAGATAGATTCAATCAATGCCAGCCATGTCCAAGGCCCCTGGGAAACTGCTGAGCAATGTGGGGAGAGGCCGCTCCTGGCCCTCCCGGAGAAGCGAGCTGTCAGAGAAAGTGCTCAAATTGCACTGTGGAAAGGCAGATGTAAATCACAAGGTGCCCATATCTGCAGGATGACACATATCATTTAGATTTCTGGAGCCCGGGAGCACGTAGAAACAGTCCAGCAAAGCACATGGGAGCCAGCGTTGAAAAAACAGGTGTCTCGGTTAGAGACTGCTGGCAGATTGCCACTGTCGCGTGGCCGATTGAACTCCAAAGAGTAAGAACGACGAGAATTAGCCCGCGTGCTTGCCCCCCTCGGAGGATTAATGCTGGCAGAATAAGGTGTTGGACGTTAGCGATTGCCACTAGGAGTCCAGGCCTTCGTCGCAGCCTCAGAGGCATAATTGTAGTATCGCGGCCTAATGACCCTACCTTGGGGATGATGTTCCGCCCAGCAGAGGTTTGCAACACAATCTCCGATCCGGCACAAAAGGTCTTGAAGCGCAGCACAGAGATGGCCTGCCCAAAAGCCGTCCGCGTCCCTCAGATCGCAAAAAGGCAGCTGCGGGGATATTCAGGCCCGAGGCAGGCGTCGCCACGAGGGCAGACAGCAGCCCACGCTCTTGAGGATGGACACCTTAACTTCTCGGCCTCCAAAGAGCTTACCGGGCGGCTTATCCGGGCTTCAATGTACACCGCGGGTTTGAGCTGATCCGGGAGGCAAAGGTGGAGAAAATTGTTGCAGTTAGCGCCTGTTAGCTTAACATTTGTGGTATTTGGAGCGGGAGCTCAGTTAGAGTGCGGCCATCACGCAGCGGGCTCACGAGCGCCCCCCCAACATGCACTAACTTTTAGTAAACATGCCTCTTAATGAGTGTCTGGATAAAGAAGACTACCAGATTTCTATATTACTGTACTCCAGTGCCAAGTGCCAGGCACATTAGGAAATACTACAATCAGTGCCCATTTACAACCCATAACAAATCCACCGTATCATAACCGCAATACCAGGACTCACAAAACACCATGCGCTATCTATCAAAAAGGCAATACTGCAAATGTTAAACCAATACTTCACAGAGAATACCAATACATCTCCTACTGAGGAAAGAGAACAAGTTGCACTGTCAAATAGAAACTACATCAACAGAATACCTCAACTTGGTTACACAATGCAGAATGTAGACCATAACCAAAGAAAGAATAGAAGATCACAATTTATAAATAGGAAGACAACATTAAACTGGGAACCCAAAAGGCCAAACTTGGAATGTACAACATGGAAGAAATTAAACTATCATTAATTTCCTCTTGTACTAACCAAAATGCAAAGATGTTAACAATGCACATTTCCCAGAGCTGACATATTACAGTTAATAAATTCAAAATAAAATGTATTTTTCTACCTTTTGTTGTCTTGGCATTTTATTTTTCAGTTGAAATTACCCCAGACACTTTCTTTTGGTTTCTTTAGAGTGTTGTTTACTAAACAGCGCTAACGTCGCAGCAGCGATGTTTCGGCGCGATAATGTCCTCCAGCGGCGTTAAGGTGCACAGAGGGGGAGTAAGTCTCTCCAGAAGGCGGAGAGAAGTGGTCAAATGGACAGAGAGTGACAGGGAGAGGCTCCAGGCACACTAACGCTGTGAAATGAAGGTCTGAAAATTAATACCAGTGAAACCTCGCATTAGATGCACATTTGCAGGAGAGAGAAACCATTTCAGTCAGCAATGTACAGCAAATCTAGAGAAACCAAGAAAAAGTGATAGTAGTGATATATGTGCAGCAACAGCATAGTGCCCAAGTACGAAAGGGCACGACGGTGAGGCTGCAAATGGGGTGCAGGGGGCTGAAGGCAGGACATGAAGTGGGGTAGCTGGGGCATAGTGTGGACTAGGCAGATGCCTAGGTAGCACATAGGAACTCAGAACTGGAAATCAGCAAGCCACCACTGACCAAGGTCAACATTCCCACGAGTGTGTGTCCCACAGTTTCCCAGGGGACATCAACCAGCAGGTACCCGAAAGGGCACATAACAGTGACAGGCGGTGCTGGGGGGAAGCATGGATGTCTATGTAGGCACCCCTATCCCAGATCCCACACCATAGGCAGCCGCCTACCGGCACACTGGATGGCCTGGGACTGCGTACCACCAGTACCAACGGCATAGGGCATGTCAGCATAGTGGCGGAGGGGTGCTGGTGGTGGAGGGGGCAGTGGCATCTGCCCATAGCACACCAAGGCCAAGCCCTGTTCAGGTGGGTGGTGTGCAGTGTAATAGACAGGGGCTGTCTGATGAACAGTAATGGTATCCCCAGGGAATGACCTGCCCTCTGTGGCAACAGTTTGATGCAGTACACACAGCCAGTGTGTTCAGGGGCAGAGGGTCACAGGTTCAAGTCCCAGCTGTGGCTTCTGCAGACTATGTCCCTATATTTTACCCTACAAAGCACATACACTATAAACATGTGCAATTCCTAGAGCAGAGGGTCCCAACTGCAGTCCTGGAGGGCCAAACACCCTTCAGGATTTCATGCTGTCCCTAATAAATATGCATGAGATGCATTGGTATGCAGTGCCCCCATTGTATGCAAATGTATCTCATGCCTATTCATTAGGGACAGCCTGAAAACCTGAATCGTGCTTGGCCCACCAGGACCGGAGTTGGGAACCTCTGCCCTAGAGCATTCGGCCAACAGGGCCACAAACACCGCACATCCACAGGCTCCACTATCCAAAACCTCATGAAGAGTCAGGCTGTTGGGCCCTGCGTGGAGCAGTAGCTACCAATACTACACCTGCATACAATTAGCAGTGCCCTGCACTGTGCCCAGGACTGTGGTGATGGCGGCCAGGGCTGCCAAAACCTCTATCTTTTGCACAATGCTGCAATAGGTGTGGGAGTGTGTGTAAGGTCCTACCCATGTGTTTTGGTGGCTTTGCCTACACCTTCCTGAGCACCCCAATGCTTGCACTGTCTCCAGTGGTTAGAAGCCCTGCCAATGTGCATAATGAGGAGCATCGCATGAGGAGCAATCCATAATGAGGAGCATCCAGTCACACTAATCCACTTCACCCCTGAATATTGCACCCTTGAATGCATGCCTCACTCCTTGTCTCCAACTGGCTATCCCTCTAACCTGCCCTTCACCCATCAACGCTGCCAAATCTTCAGCCCGCCTGGTTCACGTTTGGATCTCCGTGTTGCCCCTCTCTTGCTTCACAAACCCTTGGTCCGTTCCGTGATCCCTGTTGTCTCCCTCTTTCAAATACCTATGTGTCTTCCTTGATTGCTAATCTTTCATTCAGAGGACGCAAACATATCCCATCTAGCCAAGACACCCTACTTTCTTCCACCTGCCAAATTCGATCCAGCCATCCGTTTCTATCTCACCTCAGCTCTACCACCCTCACGTTATCCATAGTCCTGTCCATGATTTAGACTATTGCAAGTCCATCTTTGCTGGCATACCAAACTCACCTCCGTCGTTACAACTGATTCAAAATACTTGGGCAGCTAGAATTTATTTCCCATGCGTGCCTGTACTGACTATATTACCGCCCCTACTGCTTCATCTACACTGGCTCCCAGTTGCCTATCGCGGTTCAATTCACGGGCATTAACACCTGGTCCACCATGTCCTTTACACGCACACTCCCACCATACCTAACCGCTCTTCTTCATTTTCATACCATCCCTCACGTAGTCGCCGGCTCCCTTCATATCAACTGCCTTCACCTCCCCTCACCTTCACTTGGCGCACACTTTAACAATCCCACTCATCACTCTGCCTTCTTTTTCCTATGGTCCAGCTCTCTGGAACTCTTTGGCCCACCACACTCCATTGAGAAAGAAAATTACATCACATTTAGGTTCCTACTTAGACACACCTTTTCACACACTGCATACAACCTGCTGGCCGCATCAAATTGACCTGGTTTATCAATGTACATGTTTGTCTTGTCATCCCCGTCGCTTTTGTCTTGATTCTTGCTCTGGGCGTCCTTTCTTCTCTTTCCTGTCCCCGATAATGTTGTTCCCTTTTCATGCTCTAGGGGTCCTGTGCCCCACTCCCAATTTTGATTTATGTATGTAAACCGCCCTGCTGTAATGAATGGCGGTGATATCACGCGCAAATAAACCTAACCTAAATAGAACCTAACCTAACGAACAGCCCTAACCAAGGTATTGTGGGTATGGTCCGCGGACGTACAGGTCAGTCTGGGGCAGGACATAGCATGGTGGGGCATCTGCACAGAGGCATAGGGCAATGTGCTGGGACATTGTAGTGCCTGACCACCATGCTGGCACGGACCGGGTGGTCCACAGCATGTCATGCTGGGAGATCACTCTCACCCTGACTGAGCAGTGACCATGAGCATGGCTAGGTTTCCCCCATCGTTCTATACAGTATTGTCTCTCAAGTGATATCTATTAGTTTTCCTTTTTCTGGAGCCCAATCACTGACATACTTGCTTGGTGTGTGTGCTCACATCC
Organism: Ichthyophis bannanicus; assembly: GCA_033557465.1. Classification (NCBI taxonomy): domain Eukaryota; kingdom Metazoa; phylum Chordata; class Amphibia; order Gymnophiona; family Ichthyophiidae; genus Ichthyophis; species Ichthyophis bannanicus. The sequence goes on along the minus strand of CM066035.1, from coordinate 802,384,763 downwards.
CATTTTTGGGTGCACACAGCTCCTTCCAGGAACACCACTATGTACTAACTATCAGACTATCCTGCCTTAGCATGTGTTTGGCTGGAACACCGTGCAGGGTGCAGTTGGTGTAGACTGAATTTGCCCTCTGCTGGTGAATGTCAGATAGTGGTGGGGGGCAGCTGAGATTTTCCAGTCCTACTGCCTGTCTGCCAGTGCCCGAGGTAATGCGTACATAGCTGCATTGACTGCCCTGTAGGGTGCCTATTCCCCCGCAGGACTGGGGTTGCTGGTCCCCTCTACTGCCACCATTGCAGAGAAGTTTATCATGTGGATCTAGTGGTGTGAAATCCTGTCCCCCACCCTGACCCATAGAGGGCGGGTTGGGTGGTGCTACATGATCCTTTTTTTGGTCCAAACACCACCCTTCTCTGATCACATATGACCATGGCAACCACTCAGGATATGCCCTATTCATAGTCCAACAGGGCTAGACGTGACTGGGAAATACAGATGGACACACGTGTAGCCGCGATGTGTCTGCAAGGACTACCGTACCACACACTGGGCACTGATGGGGACCTGCAGCAACTACCCTGTCTCAGCCAAGCCAGTTGCCTTTGGACCTGGTGCTGGGCGCCCCACCTCACCCTCATGTGAGCACAGGAACCTCAACAATTTCACGGTCTGTAGTTACTCTCTGCCCGTAACCACACACAGTCAATTCCCCCTACCAGGCCTGGTGCTATAGAGGCGCATACCCCATCTTGTGACTCAGATGTGGGCTGCTGCTCTGCATGTGCAGTGCATCATTGGTACGGGTTGGTTACACCTATCCTGGTCAACCACAGCAGACAGGTTGTGTGGTGACCTGCCTTCTTTTCTGTAGCCAGCCAGCGGTGTAGTTAGATGCTATAGAGATTTAGCCCAACTGGTTACATCAATGACTGTGGAGCCAGAGGTTTTGAGTTTGTTTGATCCTACAGTGGTGTTATTTAGTAAGGCTGTCCTGAGGCTTTTCCTTTTTATTTCATCAGTGCTGCCAGCCAAAACACTCTCACAGTGCGCGTAACCTAAGGTGCCTCATAAGGCACCCTATAAGGCCCCCGATAGGGCACATTATAAAGGTGCCTTGTGGCGGACAGGGGCCTGTATAATGTGCCCTATGGAATGCCTTATAGGGCGCCTTAATGGTGGGCCCTTAGGTTACTGCAACTGTGAGGGTTTTTTTTGCTGGCACTGATTTTAATTAAAAGGAAAGGCCTCAGACAGCTTCTACCAGAACACCACTGTAGGATCGCACCAATGACTCTCACATCGTGCAGTCATTGCGAGTGACACCAGTGGGCTACCTCTTTATAGCTTTTAACTCCTGTGCTGGCATGAACTTAGGCTTACAGCACGTTACCGTGCCACGGTGCACCACTATCGCACGATACTGATTCCTTGCAACCGGCCCGCCTTGAACGCCCACTACCTTATATGGCATTCTTCACCAATTAATGCTGCAACTAGCCTCGCCTGTACCATTACGACGTTTTTAAGTAAACATACCCCTTTGTGTCTTCTGCTAACTCGTCCATAGTCTGCAGTCCATTTATCCTTTCTTCTAGTTTTTCCATCTCTATCTACATCTGCTTTAACATACAGATCTTTCCATTGGTGTGGGGGGGCTTGTTTCCTCCATTTTCCTCCAGTTCTTTCTGTATTCCGTTTCATTATACTCAAAGTTCACCCTTCCATCCTCAATCCCTACTTACTCTCCCAATGCCTGGCCAATCATTGATTTTTCTTCCCTACCAACACAAAATATCTTTTCCCCTCTCCGTCCTCACTCCCTCAGCTCCATCCCCTTCTAGGCGTTCCCTGACATCAGATCCCTTCTAGTTCCCAGCCCCACCCAGCATCCACTCCCTTCTCTTCTAGTCCCATGCTCCCATCCCCCTGTCCATTTCCAATCCTAGGTTCCTATCAGCCATTTGCAGTCCTAATCCTAGCCACCCATCAGCCCACTTCCAATCCTAGCCTCACCATCAGCCATTTCCGAATCCTATCCTAGCTCCCCATCAGTCTATTTCAAGTCCTCAAGCCCCCATCAGCCCAGTTACAGTCCTAAGCCCTCAACAACCATTTCCCCGTCCTATCCTAGCCCATCCATCAGGCATTTTTCAAATCCTAAGCCTATCCCCCCATAACAGCCCATTTCCAGTCCAAGACCCCTCCATCAGCCCATTTCCAGTCCTAGCCCCCCATAAGCCCATTTCCAGTCTTAGCCCCCCCCCCCCCGAAGAGCTCTGTGCCTGTCTGGACTGGCTTTAGAGAGAGCTAGAGAGGCTGCGCCTCATCGTATTTTCTTCACTTTCATCAGCTGTGTTCTAGTATAGACCACTGGTGTGCTGAGTAAACCAGGAAATAGGAAATGCCCTTTAACCTCTTGGCAATTGCCAGCAGCCTTACACTAGAACACAGCTGCTACAGTGAAGAAAAATGCTGCTCGTCCGTTGGGGCGGCACTACAGAGGTGAGCCATGCCTTGGGCCTCCCTGCCTCCCTCTGAAGCCGGCCTTGCCGGTAGCCAAATAGCATGTGCAGGCGTTGTTGGCGGGCGGGTTTCCCCTGAAGCACGGGGCCCTGTGCAAACACAATTCTCACAGAATTGTATGTGCCGGCCCGGCTCTCAGTACTGAACCCTGTGCTGCAACCTCTCTTAAAGTGGACTGTGATGATCCCGTTTGGATAGGGGTGGGTAACATTCTAATAGAGCCCGATACAAGCTTGCTGTTCAACATTAAATCAAAAAAGTCATCAGTACTATTGTCCCCTGCCACCAACCCAATCCAGATTGTCGGGCTAAATGGCCTGGAACAGTGAGAGAAACAACTCCTGCTCAAAAGTAACGTAACGCCCTTTTTTTGAAAGGTTTTTTATACGATAAAAATATTTTTTAAGAACTTATATCAATCCTTGTCGATTGTTTAGACCGATCCATGAAATCCCTGGCTTGATAATACACCTTACATGCATGTTTCGTGTCCCAGAAAGACCCTGTATCAAGTGTTCTGCCACTGTGACCAACATGGAAATGGTAAATGCTGGGAGCCAAACAGCTGAACCAAACGAATATGTTTGTATGGCAATCTCGGACATCTATTGGCTGCTGAGATGATGTCAATGTGAGCTGATCGGATACCTACCGGAAAAAGGTGAACCCTGTTGGTGAGCCTGCCAAAGTATAAACCGAAATGTAATCAAATTCAGGCACCAAACACAATAATCGACAGATCCCTATCTAGTCAGTGAAAAAAAAACAGAAATGTATGTGCATCCTACTCATAAAAGGCTCCACCACTCAAGTTCTAAGTTCATGCCCGCTGGTGACATGGGTATGAAGCTCAAATATCCATTTTTGCTCTATACCCCTGCAGAACTGGCCTAAGCGGGTACCACCTTGGGGTTCCACAGCCACCGCTCTCAATGAGCCCCCATCTGAGATCTCAAAATGTGTGTTCTGCCCCTGCCACAATGTTCCACAACCGGTGCTAAAAGGTTCAGAGACCCGTATCCGTGAGGCGTGCTCACCCAGCCGGATTTTCCCTGGCCAAATGGCTCATCCTCAGCTTTCTTTAGAAGCTCAGATGACAAGACTTAAACTTTTCTACTTTGGAGACACTCATGCGAAGAGAGAGATCATTAAGAGGAAAGACATCATGCTTGGCAAGACAGACGGTCATCGTAACACAAGGAAGGCCAGCAATGAGAATGGATGTGATGCAATAACAGCAGCTACGGGTACCAGTCTGTCAACACTGAGCCGCCGGAACTTAAGACCGAACACAATTTAGAATAGATATCCAGAGGTCCGCCATGAATCGATCCCGACTCGACTCACTTAACAACAACCACATCAAGCAAAGGGCATGGGCATTTGGAGCATATAGACGCACAAACGGGACATACAGGGGCTGGATCCCAAAAAATCGGTGCGGCTTCCCGTCCCGTTCAAAGGTTTGTCCCATGATATACCCTCCAAAGTGTTCTTACAGTATTTGCACACCGATTGCAAGCCCAATGGCCCGGGGTGATGCTTGGGTTTTAGAGAACCATCCATAGAAAACATCGAATGGTACCAACCGATCCTCGTAGGTTCTGTGTTCCTGGTATAAGCCAAAGTATAAAGGTTTTTCAAAGCAGGGGTCCAGGTGTAAAATGTTCCAGTGTTTGCTTCAACACTGGCGTAATAACAGAAGTGTGGCCTCATAAACAGTAAAACCCCCAAGATATGATCCTCTATAGGTTTGTCAGACCCACTAGAGGGCCTCCCTAATAGCCATTCCCTATGAGAATATCTGCTCGCTTATAGGCGCTCCTGATACCCTTAACCGGAGTAACCGCGAGCTAGGAGACGAGTCTGCAAAAGACTAGTCCGTATTTAATGTCCCAACAAAGTGGAACAAATGCGGCACCAGTCTCAAAAAATTGGCCGTATGGATGTCCTCTGCGGAAGAGGAGGGGGGTGGTGGCTATGATAACACAACCAACTGTTTTCTTTGGCTTGGGTTTGTGGAATAGAGTCGTTGTCAATGAATCCCCCTGTTTTTTTTAAACTAACACATCTAAAAATTCAATCTCATGGGTGCGTATGTTCTTCGTGTAATTTATGTTGGTTTTGATGGATTCAACCACTGGATAAATCTCGTAATTTTGGGGGCCTGAGGTAGATGTCCAGATGGAAAAAATATCTTAAAAACCTGCAAAACATAACCACAACTACATTGGTGACAAGCTGTGGTGACAAGTAGATGTGTTATTCTTCCATATGGGCCCTATATTAATGTTTGCAATGGAAGCGGGCCACTGTAGCTCCCATCTGCTATGCAGCATGTTTGTTGATAAAATTGACCCTTAAAAATGTGAAAGTAGTTTCTGGTGAGTACTAAATTAATGAGGTCCATAAAGAAGGATCGTGGAATGGAATTGGAAGGAGGTATCGGTATGTTGTAAAATGCTGATGCACAATAATCCAGGCTTCCACCTTGATGGATGTTAGTGTAAGAATCACCCACTGACATCCATGAGTGACCAGGAGCACATTATCTGAAGTGGCAATGGAAGTCTGCAAGCATCTGTAAAAAATGGGGAAGTATCCGTAAGTAGGATTTTCCACTGCCTGGGCTTCCTGCTTCAAAAATACATCACAAAAACTGGGCCAACAATGGTTTCCAAAAACCGAGCCTCTGCAAGAGACGATCGGTTGGAACCGTGGGGGGATGTAAGTGATTTATGGATCTTGGGTACTGTGTAAATCACTGGAATGTGAGGATATTTTTGGAAACAAAAAAGAGGGCTTCCTTGGGAGTGATCCAGTTATAACTTTAAAGCTTGCTGACACTAAAGATTGTAATTACAATCTGTAAAAATGAGGAGTAGGGTTGCCCCAATGATAGGGTGATAATATGAAATGTCCCACAATTGGGATAATAAGGAATCTTTAGATGAATTAACTGGATTGAATCACCACTGTTCCACCCTTTGTCCGCAACCCGAATCACTAAATTGCGGGTCCCTGGCTCAATTGTGAGATTAGCCAGATGTTGCAGGGTCTGGTGATATTACAAATGACTACAAGAAAAAGTCTGTTCTTGTGTTGTTAAATCACTTAATATCAAGTTTTGATGACGTTGCAATAACAGGGTCAGCAGCGCCCGGAGGAACCCACTTATACCGTATGTCGGGAACATAAGCGAATCGTCACCTGAGGTCTGCTTATCCACACAAAAAAATGAATAACTTGAAGTTTGCGGAAAAAAAAAAAAACTATAAAGGACCCAATATTTTGAAAGGGTCATAAGGAACTGTATTTTTTTCTTGGGACAAGACAAAGGATAATCCTAAAATTCAAAACTTCCATTTGTGTCAGTGCCAATTCTACTCCAGAGATGTTGACAACTGTGGATTCAGATGTGATCGCTGCCGAGGTGTGGGGAGGTTCCCATTGGACTGGTCCATGTATGTCCTGGAGTGGGACGTCGTCCCTGTTGTCGGCCAGACTGAAAAACTCAAAGCCCCTATTCGGCACCTGCAGATGGAGGATTTCGATCTTGAAGCACATACCCTCCGAGTCCCTTTCCTCAGGAAGAGTGGTCGAAGGTAACATGTTTTGCTGTAACCGATTCCTTATGGCAATGTGTTATCCTTCTCATACATTCTCAGTGGTAGACCTTGCCCCGCATTGTAATCAAGATTTGTCTCTCTGGGATTTCCTCCAATTTGAACCGCCCCGAAGGTAATCAAAAAAAACCCTTGGAGTTTGGTATTTCCATGTCCAATTCCAGTTTGGGTCCGAAAAGCTTCCGATTCCATGGATTCCTGCAATGAAGCAATTCAATTCACTGACCTCCTTAGCAAGAGTTGTTTCTTCGATCATTGTGTGATCTATAATCAATGTGATTAAATCAAAGCTACATTTTGGTTCAAAATGCAGTTCCATTTAGCACAATAAAATCAATATCCGACACAAATAATTTAGGAGGGCGGGGGCCATCCTTTAGTGTCCATCGGTCCCACATTGTAGGTTTTCTTCTAGTTTGAAGGCTCTTAGAACACAACATCAGGATTTGGCCATAAGGGGTCAGATGAAGGGTTTTTAATAGTGACCATTTCTAGGTCTCAAATACCTGTTGGATACCAAAGGTATACATCCGTGTTCTCAACCCAGTCCTCTGGGACCCCCAAGCCAGGTCAGGTTTTTCAGGAAAACCCAACTGGACTACGGGGTCCCAGAGGACTGGGGTTGAGAAACCACTGGTTATACACATTCCAAGCTGCGTGTTTCTAGGGGTAAAACAGTGGATTTTCCCCAGTCCTTTTTAATAATGGTGGAGTGAAGGGAGTAGCCTAGTGATTAGAGCACTGACTTAGTCAACCAAAACAGGACCACAGCGTTTTTGATTCCTACAAGCACTCCTTGTGGCATTGGGCAAGTCACTTAACCCTCCATTACCTCAGAAGAACAAGCTTGGCAATCTAATTTTCAGTCCAGTCCACACTGCCCCAGGAAGAAACCCAGCAGCTTCTGAGTCAGCATTGGACTCAAAGGCACACATTGCATGGCATGGACTTTTTTCCCTCCAGGGAATCATCCAAACCTGTTTTGAAAAAACCCAGCTACCCACTAACAAGCCTTCACTACATCCTCCAGTAACAAATTTCCCAGAGGGTTTGATTACGTGCTCCAGTGATGAAAAAAAATATTTTCTTTTGATTAGTTCTTAAAATATGCCACACTGGAAAGCTTCATTTGCATGGTCCCCTTATCTTCGTACTTTTTGAAGACCGAGTTAAACAACAAAACGGCATTGTATGTTTAAACCATTCCACCCCTTTCATTATTTTGATAGGACTCTCTATCATATCTCCACCTCAAGGCCGTCTTTTTTTCCAAGATTGAAGAGCCCCTAACCTGTTTAAAAAGCCGTTCCTCATTAGGGGCTAGGTCGGTTCCATGCCCCCTTTACTATGTTGGTCGGGGTCACTCTTTCTCTGTAGCTTTTCTAATTTTTTAATTATATCCTATATTCTCAAGGTTGCCGATCACATCAGTGGCAGTGATTTCCAAAGGGGACATTACTTAAATTAGCCTTGGTTTTATTCTGTATTCCTTTTCTTATGATTTCTAGCATTCTTTTAGCTTTAGCTGCACTTTGTTGCCAGAGGGTTTTCAATGTTTACTTATCCACGGATAACACCCCAAAAATTCCTTTTCCTGAGTAGTGATTGCCTATTGTTGGAATTTCAGCACTGTGTTCTTCTCTAAGTGCATTAAAACTTTTTGGCAAACCTTGTCCACATTAAATTTAATTTGCCATGTGGATTACACCCCAGGTTGCCCACTTTTTCAAGGTTTCTTGATTGGCAATTATTCACAATCTGCTTATGTTTTACAAACAAAACTTTGAATATGTTGGGGTCATCTTGCAAAATGTGGATCAGCTCCATCATTATTCCCATTTTCCAAGTCATTTAATAATATGTTAAAAGCAGCAGGTCCCAGGCACAGGATCAAGCTGTTGGGGTTACTCTGCATATTTTTCCACCTTTCTCCAACTTGAGAAAATGTATCCATTTAATTGCCCTTACTCTTTTTTCTACCTTTTAAACCAGCTCTCCTAATCCACAATCAGTACCAATGGGGCCATATCCCATGGACTTTTTTTGAATTTCCACAGGGAATTCTTTCTAAGGAGGGACCATTGTCAAAAGCTTTCTAAAATAATTCAGATTAAACTACAAAGGTTGTACCGTCAACCATTATTGGCATCCTTGCAGTTTTCAAACCTCTTAATGTGCAATGATAGCTTAAAAACACACAAGGGGCCAATGAAATAGATTTGGTGACCTTTATGCCCACCATCTTTGACAAATAAAAAAAGAAATCAAAGGATTCCCCAATTAAAAAAGGAAAATAGTGAGGAAGAAGTATAAAAAAAACTAGGGAAGGACATGATTATTTGGCAACCCTGTATAAACAATGTCACAAAAATCCAAGTTTGAACAGAAGAAACCCACATTCCAATTGCAGTAAAAATTAGACGTATCTGTGACCAATTGTCAGTACTCACATGAATGAATAATCCAATAACTGATGGCCCCTATAAATGTTGAAAATGGCAACAATTATGTTCATTTGCCTTGTTACATTGGTTAAACAATGGTGAAGACAAGAGGAGCTGTGACTGACTGACCCGTCTAAGAAAACGCCATTATCTACCGGACATTAAACTCAAAAGGCGGTAGAAAGGCCATCTTCAAAGACCTTGCGGAGAAAATCCGGGTGTTGTTCTACAGATCGCATATGCCTATTAAGAGGTTTTTCTTGGTCATGGAAAACTATCAAGGGAATTCAGGGATTGTGGTGGGAAGAGGGGAAAAATTAATCTAAGAGGTTCTTCAAAGGTTATGTGCAAAAAACTGGTGGAAAAACCAATCCACGTTGTACCAAAAAACATCCAAAAGAGTTTAAGGATGGAGTTTCTGGACGCAATCTGGAAGTGGTGGTTTCAACCCGCACCATAGGCTTGCAACAATAAACAAAAAGGAAAGAAATTTCATGGGTGAAGGGCCAAAGGAGGAAAACACCAAAACTGACTCAAAGGACAGCTTTTGGGCTGGCGTGCATGCGTGGCCAGGGAAAACAGGAAGGTTTCCCTTGGGACCTCAGGGCGGGACAGCGGACCTTTCCTTTACTAAAACACGGCTGCTAAAGGGAAGGGAACCCAAGGGGCCTGCCTGGTTTTTCCCAATTAGCGCCAACGGGGGGGGCTCAGCTTTAACGGAGCCGCAAGCAAGGAAAAACCTCTCCCTTCGCCGGGCTTCTGAAAAAGCGGCGGCACTGAGGGGAAAAAAAAAATGAATACAAGGAGGGCTTTCGCTGGGGAGGCGGGAGGGGGGGGGCCCATGGCGGCGGGGGCACTTTCAATCTAAACTGCAACAGGTTTGTTGGGGGGGGGGGGGGGGTTTTCAGTTTCCATGGGGCGGGGGAAGGCTAGGACTGGAAGGAAAATGGGATGGATGGGGGGGTTACGGAATTGGTAATGGGGGCTATATGGGGGGCTAGGGTACTGGAAAATTGGGCGCTGGATGGGGGGTTTTTTTGTTTTGTTTTCTTTTTTTAAACTGGAAAGGGGCTGAATCAAGGAGGGGGGGGGCTAGGGGGACTGGTAAAGGGCTTTCGGGGCGGGCTAGGGACGGGGAAAGGGCTTCTGATGGGGGGTTATAAGTGGTTATGGGCTGATCGGGGGGGGGGGCTTTTCTCGGAGGGGGGCTGGGTTGAAATGGGATGATGGGGGGGGTTGTTAGAACTTTGGAAAAATGGGCTGATCAGGGAGGGGGGGGGGGGGGGCGTGGATTTTTCAGGGAGGGGGGGGGGGCTGGGGGGCGGGGCTCAGGGACCCTGAAATGGGGGGGATTGGTGGAGGATAGGCCTAGGAAATGGGGTGGATTAGCGGGGCGGGCTAGGGACAAGGAAAAATAGGGCTGATTGGGGGGCTTGAGGACCTGACCAATGGTGGACTTATTGGGGGGTAGGGACTGGTAATGGGGGCAAGTGGAGGGGCTAAGCCACTGGAAATGAGCTAAAGCCACTGGGTTAATGGGCTGATTGGGGGGCGCGGGGGCTTAGGACGTAGAGGGGGGGCTGATAAGGGGGATTAGGGGACTGGAAAATGGGCCTGGGGGGCTGGAAAATGGGTTAAATGGGGGAGGGGAGGGGAAGAGGTCGAGGCTGGGGCCTTGGAAGAAAACTAGGGGGCGATGGCTTACCAAAGGGCTGATGCGGGAAGGATGGGCGGAAGGGATGTAGAATCAGGGAACTGGAAGGGGAGCGGGGCTAATGGGAGGGGGTCTTGCCAGGGGAAAGGGAGGCGGCAGGAATGGAGCTACCATAGGGGAAGGAGGGGGGCTGGAAAGGAGCTGACCACCTTGGGATGTGTTAAATGACGGGGGGGACTGGAAGGGAAAATGAAACATTGGGATGGGAGTGGTAGTTGGTTGGTAATGGGGACGGAGGGGGGGACTGGAAGGGAAAAAAAACGGGAAATGGCAAAGTGGCATTGGACAGGGGGGATGGTGACAAAGGGTAGGGGTGACGGGATGGTAGGGCTGACTGGGGGAGGGGCCAATGAGCGGATCGGTGTGGACAGGGAGGCCTGATATCTGGGGAGGTAGGGGACTAGAAGGGGCGGAAAAAAACAGTGGGGGGAAGGGAGGGGACTGGAAGGGAAGGGCCCCACCAGTGGGCAGTTTCCTGGGACGAAGGCAAAGGAGCGGATGGACAATGAAAGGTACTGGGGAGGGGAGGACGGGGGGGAAAGGGGGGGGGGGACTTTCATACTGGGGGCGGGGTAACTGGACCACTGGGAATGGGCTTGATGGAAGGAGTTGAAGAAAAAAACAAAGGAAGAGATAAGAAATCTGGTTGGATGGACCATGGACCATGACGGGGGGACCACAAAAAGAGGGCTAAAAAGCAAGACCTCTAAGAGAAGACAAGGAAAGCAGAAGCCTAAGATTCGGGATCCAGCAAGATCAGGGAGGAAATAAAAGGGTCATAAAACAAAGATGAGAAAAAATAATTTTATTTAATTTGTAGAGGATTGGACTTTGTTTTGCTATTTTCAATTTAAACATTGTTTTTCTACATATTTTTATTTTTTACTTTAGATTGTGGTTACTTGTTCCTGTGTACTTGGTGGGGTCGATGGTTGTGGAGTGTGATGGTGACTGAAGGTCCAGGTTTTTTCTGTTAAAATGGAGCCTTGTAACATAAAGATCTAGGACTGTTACTACTGTAGTAATTTTTACCTTGGTTCAGATTTTAAAAATAGGTGTATTGGATGTTGTCCGAGGGCACACTTTTAGTATTTTACAGTTACGTTATTTTTAGATTGGCTTTCTCTATATGTGGAGTTTTAGAAGTTTTGTGCTGATCATGGTATTGGTATGGTAGGTTTGCTCTTTGTTGTAAGGTTTTGTATTAGTTTACAGTTGGCCTGGTTACTGGAGAAATGTTTGTTTGGTTGTTGGTTTAGTGAGGATGGATTCGGAATTCAGATTTTATTGTTTTTTACATATTGATTTCTGTGGGCGTGAATGCATGTCCCTGGTTTCTGGCTCTTGCACTTACTGCGGGATGGGAAATATAATATATTGAAAAATAGGAAAAAAAAGCACGGAACCATTAACACAATTTATAACAACAACATAAAAACAAATGAGCTATAATTTAGGTTTTATATAAAACTTATGCTGGGTGGTTCTTGCGGTCCTTTTTAGTGTCCTTGGTGTGCGTGAACCCGGACCGTAAACATAGGGGGACCTGTGCAAGCGGTGCCAGCCCCCACAGGGCCGCAACAGGGTTGGGGGGGCGCATTTTTCCAGCTGTCTTGCTGTTGCCTGCTGCCAACCGTGGGACAGGGGACAAATAGCCAGGCAAGCCGAATTGCCGCTCCCCAAGGGACTTTTGGCTAGCATTTTAAGCAGGGTCGGGTCCATCCCTTCCCTCCGGAACACGAGGTACGAGTCAGAGAGGGGACAGATCTGTTTTTTAAAAGTTACCGGGTGCTTTTTAAGATTTGGGGGCGCGTGGGCGCCCCCCCCTCCGCCCCATACCTCCGTTCCCCGCCACTGTTGCCTGCTCTTTTCCCTGCTGCCGGTGTACCACTGTTGAAAAAAACAAGAGGGCGGGCAGCCAAGCAAGGGCGAAAAGTAGGCAGGCAGCGCTGGACGGAGGTATGGGGGAGAGAAGGGGAGGCGTAGTGTCTGGAGCTGCAGGGTCGCACAACGGTTGCGCATTTGCAGATCGCGTACCATGCCCGGTGGTGTTAAAAACATATGCATTTCCTCTATATTAATCTTAAAATCGGTAGTATTTTGGTTTGGTATCTTTCTCGGATTGGGATTTCTCGAAAAGCTCTGCCCCCCCTCTAAAGGTGGTGTGTGTGGGGGGGGGGGGGGAGGGGAGGCGCCATTTTCATTCTTTCGCTAGATCAATGGAACAGCAAAGATGGCCTTGAGCTGCCCCTGGGCTAAAAAACCTGTTGGTTTTCACATTTCTCCGTCAACTGCAATAAAATTCATTCGTTCCTTTATGAACACAAACACTACTAAAAACCCACTTATCCCCCGTCTTTACTCACCCTCACACCGTCCCTAGGGACTAATTGAAAAAAAACCTTACTGCTTGCCTGTATCTTCCCTCATGAAATTAATCTCTCCTTTCGCTCCAATATGTTCAGTACCTTTGCTTTGCAAAAGGTATATTTTCCGACCAGGGGGGAATCCTCATGCTATATTACTGCCTCTTTCTTCCAAGTAACTTTCATTGGAGCTACCCGATCCGCTTTCCCACATTCCAGTTCAAACTTTATTCTGCTGACCTATATGTGCCATTGCAACTCTCTGCAGGCTCCTCACTACACTTTTCATCTCTTATATTCTCGTTCGTACCACCATTCCTCGGGAAAATCTCCCACTCTTCTGGGCAAAATTCCGCTTTCGATCTGTGCCCGTTCTTGTTCTATTGCTAATTCCAGGGAACTTTCGCTAATGTAATCGTGCTGCTGCTCATTGTGCCCTAGAAAAAAAAATACCTGGGGTCGATTTTTGAGGACCCCTACTCTTCTGTCCACCTTTTCAGATCCAGGGCTGGAAAATCACTTTCTGCACTTGCGCCCCACTTTCAGATTCTTGACCTCAACTGATTTTCTTGTGTGTTTCATTACTATTTCCCACCAAGGATGCAATTCCTATGTTTTTCAAGATGTACTGTGTTGCCTGTCTTGGGACCTAGATATTGGTAAGCTCTTGATGAGCAGGGACTATCTTTCACATGTCTTTGGCAGCACTGCCTATGTCTTATAGGAACTGATAACAAACATTGTTCAGTAGTAGTAGTAAGTGGTATGTGGCATTCTTAAACTTCGGTACAATGGTCCCCGGAGGAGACCCGGTTTCTGCACCTGAACAGACACGTTGGCAGTCAGCAGGAAGGCCATCCAAAGTTTAGTTGAAAGCTTTGTGGGCCCAACTGGCCCCTAGTTCCATTGTGAAAATAAAAAGTGGCATCATGCACATGCTGGAATGCAGCAATTTCAAGGCCCACTCTGTGTGATGTTAATCCAAGGGGACTATGGCTGACCCGAAATCTAAGTCCCAACCGTAAGGGTTTTCACTGCACAAGAAAGGCTTCTTGAAGAAATGAAAAAAAAAACTTTCTTTCATATTTCTCGAAGAGGATTTAAATATATTGGCAAAAGGTTCGTTTTTTGCAGGTGCTGCTGCTCTTCATGTGGGGTATGCCTGGGAGCTGGAGGAGTGGCTTTTTCTGGAATGAAAACGGGGCATGGAAGCTTCTTAAGCAGGGGTTGGTGAATGATTACCATGGGCAGACTAGTAGGTTGTGAAGGATCTTTAATGCTAATCCCAAGCAGGTAAGCTGCCCATAGAGACAGGAATTTGTTACATGTCTCAAGGTTCATGGGGCAGTTTTTTTTCTTTTTTGGGGCATATCCTGCTTGACCAGCCTTTAATTGAATCCTTCTGGGTCTAGTGTAGCTTACAACCTTGATAGAACACAATGCCTGGGCAGTTTCATAAAAGCCCAAAAAAAACGTTTTTTCATTTAGAGCTAGGACAAAGGGGTTAATGGAAATGCTAACAAACTTCCTTCTCCATCCACATTGGGAGCACAAGAAAAAGGTCACATTACTGTAATAATGGGAACAATCTATTATAATGAGGGATGGCCTCTCCATAGGAGCAGTAATTACAGTTTGAGATTGGTCCCCAACCGTTCTTTCTTCATATAACATAAAGGAATATAAGAAAAAGGCCCATCCTGGTTCAGGGGACCAAAGTGGCCCTAAATAAAAAGTAGTTAAGAATTTCCAATGGCTACGTACTCCCAGGGGAGAAGTAACTTTACCCACCTTCTAAATTATTAATAGCAGTTTTATGGGGACTCTTCCTTCAGGAAATTAGGGCCCCCACCCTATCTGAAGACCAACAGGGGATGCTAAAGTGCTTTTGCTGATTCTTTAAACCCACCATCTGCCAGCAAACAAATGTCAAAATTTAAAAAACCAAGAGGGTATGGTTGGTTTTACTAAATGGGCGTTAAAGGGACGCATGTGTGCTGGTAATTTGCCCACGTTTCGTCACTCTAAGCGGACCTTAACGCCACGGAAAAAACCGCTGCTTTAAGGGGCCATTAAAAAGGAAAAGCAACCAGCGGTGTTAAGGGGCGCACCCCCGGTTTTTAGTGGGGAAGCCACGTGGGCAGTAACGGGCGAGCGGGGAGGGCACGTATGGTGGACTTCTATTATAATTCCCCAGTCCAAATGGTTAAAAAAGAAAAAAAGTAACAATGCATCTAGTCTGGGAAACAGGAAAAGCCACTTGGGCCATTTAACTAGCAGGTTGCTCATTTTTTATCACAAACTGATTGTGCACAATGTTCCTTAAAAAAGTAGGAAAAGGGCCACCATTTGCCTGATATGAGGCAAATGGCCCCTTGGGCACAGGGAGTCCGGGCACATTGAGTTCATGAAGGTGGGGGCGGATGCTGGTAGGACAGGGGTATTAGGGGGGAATACTAAGTTAGCTGGCCTAGGTGGGCACAATAAGAAGCACATAGGAACAGACCTGTTTTTCCAAATAATTGCCATCCCTGTTTTCAAAGATGGGCCAAATCTAGGGGCCACACGTATTCCTAGGCTGGGTCCCTAACAAAGGGACAAAACACCCATGTCCACAAATTTATTTGATTTTTACTTTTTATAGGTTTTATTCCAAGTCACCTCCTTACCCGCGCTATTCAATTACCAGGGCGGTTGAAACCAGTGAACATAGGAACTACCAACCATTTTCTTGGGTAACTGTGTGTTTAACCAATGAGAAACAGGGGTGTTTAAAACTTGGGATAAAAACAGGGGGTAAGGGGAAACTGGGGTACACATTGACAATCTTTGAACGAGGGCGGGCTTCGCATAATTTTGACCTAGTTCCTGGGAGCTTTGTGGGGGAACCCCATGGGACGGGGCTGATATGGCGTTATCTGTCGGGTAGCTGCGAGGGAGGGGAAAGGAGGGGTGGTGCTGGCAAAGGGCCGTCCTGGAACTGGAATAGGTTTCATGGAAATTGACACGCATGTGTGTTGAGAGCACGGGAGTTTCCAGCATCTGAGCGGTGACAACCGAATTTGAAGGCTACTGCTTGCAAGGTGGACTGGGGTAACATTGGGTTATTGCCTTTGGTACTGTCAGTGTGTTGAGTGCTACTGATCTTCTGGACCTGTTAGTGGGAGTGGTCTGGATCAATTCAGATAGTG